>VDFB02105785.1:191541582-191900204 GCA_007258455.2 Sequoia sempervirens | reverse complement strand
CTTCAAGCATGTTTATCAGATTTTCTGCCGCTATATAGGTGTAGTTGATTGTAGCTTTGCCATTCTGTGATTTAGAGGTTTCCCCCTTGTTGTAATTAGGCAAAGGTTCCTTAAAAGCCTTATGATCAGCATTGGTATTTAGGCCATCAACTTGAAGCTTTCCACTCTCTATAAAATCTTGGACGATATGTTTTAATTTCCAACAGTTTTCAACAGTATGGCCGGGGCCATTATGAAATTTACAGAATGCCTTGTCATCCCACCAATGTGGCTTAGGATCTGGAATGTGAAATTTTGCGGGATCCTGAGGATGTGCCAAGTTGTTAGCAATGAGAGTTTTGAGAATATCCTCATATGGAGTCACTTGATTTGGTGGAATTTCAGCCGGTTTTAGACCTCTCTGATATCTTGGTTTACTTTCTTGTTGTGGGTACACATTAGCTTCATTGCTTACTGACCTTAGTCAAATTAAGAACACTTTGATCTCTTGATTGGGAAGAATCCACAACTCCATCATTGACAACTTGTTTGTTTTGTTCCAATTGTTGTTCTTCCCTTTATCCTTATTGTTGTGTTGACCATTGTTGGTATTATTGTTATGTCTGGTCAAAATGCCTTGTTCTTTTAGAACATCCTCAATGCGGCATGTAGTTTCAATCATGGTATCAAAGGAAGTGAAGACTATCTTTTTGATCTCATGTCTCATTTCAGACACCAAATTACTAACAAGTATGTCAATATTTTCATCCTCATGGATCGTCCTAGGATACCGAGAGCATTGTCTCCTCCACCTTTGCAAGAAGGTAACAAAGGGTTCCCCCTTATTTTGTTTCAAGTTGCATAGGTCCAACATAGTAACAGGTCTTGACAGATTATATCCGAGAAGTGTTGAGAGCGAATCTATGAACAAGTTCTCTAAAAGTCTTGGCGAGGGAGGAGTGATATTAGTAAGAAACCATTCCATTGCTTGTCGCTAAGACTCCTAGGGAACAACCTCATCAAATAGGAGTCATCTTGATGGAATTCAAAGCTCATAGTATAGAACTGACGCACATGGTCGTGTGGATCACCACTGCCATCATATTTATCGTATTGTGGGAATTCCACCCTCTTTGGAAAATATTTCATACTCACACTCTTGTCAAATGGATTAGGACAAATTGAGTCTAGTGAGAATGAGCTCTTAGGTTGCATCATTTTCTCCATCATTTGCTTCATTTGGTAGATTTCTTCCTCTTGAGAGGGATTTTGCTTTTGTATTTTGTTGTCCACATCAAAATTATAAGGGACTCTGGCACCCTTGTTGATTAGACTTTCCAAGAACTTATCTTTGTTTTGTTCCAAATACCTCTCCACATACTGTTGGAAGATAGGCTCTTGTTGTATTCGCATGAAGTCTTGAGTATCAAATTCATAATGTGAGCTACCACCTCTATGTTGGGAGTGTGGTCTTGAATTTCTGGGAGGAGTTTTCCTCCTATAGTGAGCATACTGAGAGGCCCTTCTTCCTCTAGGACTAGGAGATCTAGAAGGGGTGCTTGACTGCCTTCTACTTCTTGGTGTTCTGGAAGGGGTGGAGGGAGGAGAATTATGTCCACTGTTAGCACCCCTTGTATTGTATTGTTTGTTTAATTGGTGGGATAACTACCTATCTTGCTCCTCTTGAGCGAGTTTCCTTTGTACTTCCAATAAAGCTTGGCTCTCTTCCTCAAGTTGTCTAAACTTTTCTTGCTTTGTAGCTTGTTCATCTAGAAAGGCTTTCTTTTCGCGTTCAATTCTTCTAAGCCTATCACTTGTGAACATTGAGGTATGTTGAAGTGGTGAGCTTGGTCTAGATTGTTTGAACAAGTCATTGGTATACGTTGTATTGACATGAGCATCACGAGGTTCATTGTCTTGGTCTTCATATTGTGACCATTTTTCTTGTTGAGCTCGTCTCTTATACCTTTCATCCCATTGATGGGCATCCAAATATCTTGTATTAATGAGGGGTGAACCAGGTTGATCATCGGATTGGTGGGATTATCATGGCTTCCCTCTCGCCCGGTAGCGGTATAACTCCTTGCTTATCCATGCACAGTGGGAAGGTGTGAGGTACTCAAGTCACCTAAATGGCTCTTTGGGTCAAAATAGGTTCCGAGGCCATCCTAGGTGACTAGTCAAATATTGGTTCCTTTTCCTTCTTCTTTTGACGAGTCTGAACTGGGGGTAGTTGGTTAAAGACTATCTGAGGTCGCTTTCCTTGGCTCACTTGATATCTTGTTGTGATTGACATGAAAGGGAGAGTTCAGGTAAATAGACAATTCTAAGAAACGTCAATACTAGACTAGGATAGTAAAAGTTTTCTCTTGTCCGAGAGAGATGGTGAAATAGAACTGTTGCAAATAGGTGCAAACCAACACTGCCACAGAGGTGCTCAATTCGTGGGTGAACACCCTAGCACATATGGATCAGGAGGATGACTTACACAAAGTGTACTGAGTTTGAATTGTATGAAAATGGGTGGACAAGGAGACTACTAGCACTCTCCAAGTGTGTTATCAAAGAGTCTAAAAATTTATCTATTTGACAGGAACAATTCCTAATTTGCCAATCTCAAGCAAAATCACTTATGAGATCAAGGATCACTAATTCAAAAGGTCAAGGACACATAAACCCTAAATACAGAACAGGTCTCTAAAACTGGGACAAGTCACCTAATCGAAGAACTCAGTATTTCAGTTTGTTGTTTGTTTGCAAAGATTAAGCAAGTATATCCACAGATTTTGATCAAGCACATAGGTTTCAATCAGACAAGATGTGATACAAAAAGTAGTCAATAACAGATCTATCAAGGACAAAGCAACTTGATAGTATCGGGGGAGTCTTGTTTGAAGATGTTTGGACAATGTTTAAGACTCAAAAACAAACACATAGCTATCCCTACCAAAGAAAATGGTGAGAAGTCAAAACCTTTGCCCCATTGCTTATGCGCATACGTGCACCTCACACAGCCGTGTCACCCCCTAGAGGGCGCCCGTGTTTTTGGTGTTTCCAAGGACTCAACAGTGTACGTTCAAAGGTTACCCTTGTAGTAGGGGCCAGTGTCGCAACCGCCTCCAAACGTCCAGGTGTATGCCTATGATGGGAATCTGTGTATGATCAACATACGGAGAGATTCTTCCCCCTCCTTGCGCAAAGATTATGACTCCTTTCGGAGGTGAACCGGGTAGGCAACTAACTAAGAGGTTTTTACTTGGCTTCCGTTCACAATAACCTTCGATGCCTCTGATACAGAGCTTGGGCCTCGCAGCCACACCAACACCTAAAAATCACACACCCCCGCAAGCAGGGCTCGGAGCGGCGCCGCTCAGTGCAATAAACAGAGCTTTTCCATGATGATCGTCCAAGTCATGGAAAAGAAGTTACTATGGTCTTGGAGTCTTTAGACTCAACAAGACGTTCTTTATTATAGTGAGGTGGAATCACCGGTGATAGGTGTGTACTCACTTGGGTCGTTCCCGGAGGTTCAACTTCCGGCAGGCCCTCTAAAGGTGACACTGGACATGGCTCGGATTCGGGTTTCTGATTTTCTGATTCTCCCAAAAGGAGAAGAGCATACTTCTCTAGCCCGTCTCTTTACCCAAACATGCTAAACAACCTTAATCACCGAGCTACTTTCACTTCACCAAATCCACACGCTTTTGGGTTTCTGATTCTCTCAATGAGAGAAGAGCATAATCCCCTAATGAGTGAAAGTGCTAAAGATTCACTACTTTGCTCCGCTCCCTAAGAGTTCGTCATATTAGTAAGATCATAAGGAGCCTGGATTTGTCCATGGTCATCACCTCCATGTAACAAAGAGCCAAATTCCCTACTCACTATCGAAACTCCTAAGAATTTTAACGAAGCCCTAATTAGACTATGTGAATTGAAAAACAAGAAAACAAACACAATTTTTTTTTTTTTTTAAATAAAATCTTTGACAAGCGTAAGTGTTTGTTTTCAAGTCTTTGTCATGCGTCCTGCAATCAAACCGTTAGTGTGTTTCAAGTTCTCTGACTGGCGTCCTGCAGAAACTGTTATGCTGTGAAAAAAGAATTGAGAAGAACTAGAATTAAAAAGTCTAATTTAATCTAGTCAAAATTAAATCTAAGAAGAATTAGTTAACAAAACTAAAATTAAACTAAATTAATCTAATACTAAACTAAAAATTTAAAACAAAACTAATCTAAATTAATAAAATTAAAAAATCTAATCTAAATTAAAAAAAATCTAATCTAAATTAATAATTCTAATTTAAATTAATAAAGTTAAAAAATCTAAAGTAAAAAAATCTAATTTAAATTAACAAAGTTAAAGAATCTACTTTAAATTAACAAAGTTTAAAAAATCTAATTTGAATTTTAGAAACTAAAAAAAATCTAATTTAAAAATCTAAATTAAAAACTAAACCAAACTAACTAAAAACTAAACTAAATTAAGATTAAAAGCTAAATTAAAATTAAAAACTAATCTAAATTAAAAACTAAAAATTAAAAACTAAATTAAAAACATGCATAAAAATCTTCAAATTTGATTTCTGAAAAATCTGTTTATAATGAGTAGACAAAAACAGAAACCCAGAAATTTTTTGAAGCAAAAAATAAAACCCAGAAATCGTTTTTTGATCCAGCAAGTAGAAGATGAAAAAATAATTTTTTTAAATCTTTAGCCAGGTGAAAAAAATGACGCACGACGGTTTTTGTGCATCTATTTTCTTCAGATCTGTGAAAGAAATCAAAAAACTAAAAAATACCCAGATCAGATTTCGACCCTAGCTACAAAACCCAGAAATTGTTTTTCCTGCGACTGAGTGGAAGCTGGATTTATGAAGCAAAACTAAAAACGGCTCAATAAAAAAATGACTTTCATCAAACCTCAATCTTTTCCAATGCTCTGAATCTTTTTCACGGTGGGCGCCAAAATGTATAACTGAAAATATGTTATCCTTCTGTGAATCCTTGCATGCAAGGATACTCAATAATGAGTCCTTGCAAATCAATTCACAGCTCTCTATCCGAGAAGAGCAGGGATTGATATTGTGGCCCTCAGATTAACCCTGTTACCCCTGCAAATACAATCTCGGAACAAGAGATTCAAAAAGGAGAAGCAAGAATGCCAATCTCCATGAATCCTGTTCTTGCAATGCAACAATGAAAACTAATCTAAATGGTTGTAAAATGTAATAAACCAAACTAATTTATTGAAATGAAACTTAATCTACATGCAATGCCATAAATGAATTATTTTGCAAATTAATCTACTATGAAGATTAAGGTAAAATGTAATATTAAACTATATGCTCTAAAATAAGATGTTTATATAATCAAACTAATGTGTAATCTCAAATGATTAAATTCAAGAAAATTTGTAGCATAAGTCTGATGTAGAAATTCGTGATTCTTTTTTTTTGAAATGAGAATGAGAGGGCTCATTTTATAGGCAAAAGTGGAATTGAAGGCAAATTCAGAAGCAATGTGGGATAAATAGAAAAATAGAAACAAATCTTGATTGGAATTCTTTTTTTAGTTTATTTCCCTTTTAACTAATTTGTTTCCCTTTTTTCATCACAGGATATTCTTGAGAGGATATTTCATTTATTTTATTTAATTTAAGATGATAATATCTCTTTTAATAAAATAAAATAAGATTATGTAATTTAGAAATGAATATTAATAAAATAAAATAAAATTATTTAATTAAAAATAGATTTAATTAAATAGCATCATTTTATTTAAGTAATATTAACTTCAATTAAATAGCATTATTTTATTTATTAAAAGGGATTTATTTCTTTTGATTAAATAAAATTAATGAAGCATTCAAACCTTAGGGAAAATTGAAACATTTGAAATAATTATGAATTGATTAAGAAATTTGATTTGAAAATGTGACAATCATTGATTCAGAAAGTTGATGTTGACAAATTAAATAAATGGGGCCCAAAGTCTAGGTGACCATTTTAGGTTGCATACAGGCGCCACACATCCATCAGCCAGTGATCTTCTTTCTTAAATGCAAGCTTCTTCTCCCACGTGGCTTCAGGCAACTGAAGGATAGCCTCAATACTTTGAAAGGTGGAGTCATAGGTCATGGGAAAATTGGTGCAGAGCTTCCTTGTGCTCTCTAGAGATTGCATCAAGTCCAAGAACTTGTTGGCTGTTCGCACAGCCCGACTAATTCCCATGTTTCTGACATATAAGACTCGTCAGAACCAGTCCACTGTGGTCTTATCCAAGTTCTTTCTTCTTTCCATCTTATCAATTTTCTCTTTAGAAAGCAGCTGAGGTGTGGCAATGGATGTGGTAGGCAGGTCTTCTACTAAAGACCATTGCTATATGTAATCTGTTAAGGCCGCGACTTGTGCCTTGAGCTCATCCTTGGAGATCTTATCCTGTTTTATCAGATGCACCACTGTAGCCACTGACTACTCAAGGTGCCTAACTTTCTGCTCTCTGGTGGCGGTTCCCATTACTATGGTGGAGATGTTATAACTCACCCCAGCCTGGCCAATCCTAGGCGTTGCTATTTGGGCTGCTCGAGACCCGGAAGTATCCATCGTTACCTTAGATCAAACTTTGGGCTTCTTCACCTTCTTTGTCGTGGTTTGGGCTCGAGCTAAGATGGCCTCTAACCTCACCCTTGGGTCCTTCAATATAGGGGTTTTTCTTTCAAGTTGCCTCTCTAACCACTCGGGCACAGTAGATTTTCCCTTGGGTGAATTGTGGTCACCTTCGCCCTTCTCAGTCAAGGCCAAGATTTCCGCTTCTTTTCCCCCTGGGGATTTTCCTTTCTCTCTGGCAGCATCTTCCTCCTCCTCATCGGAGTCATGGACCAACATGAGGCGTTTGATAGGCATCCTGGTGGATGGTTGCTGAATGGGACTTTCTTTTCTTGCTGTTTCTTCTTCCTTCTTTTCCTTAGTACACTTAACCTCGGGACTTCTGACAACATGGGTTTCACCCTCAGTTAAATCCTTTTGCTACTATTCTTCTGTGGCTGCCTTTCTTCATCATGGGGTGACCCCTCTGCCTCTGCCCCAGTGTCTTTCAGCTATTGTGCCATTTCCTCCTCAAGGTCATCATCAAAGGTTTGTATGATTTCCTTAGCACTAGAGCTATCTTCTTCATCCCCACTCTCGGAAGAGCTTGTTTCATCCTCCTCATAAGCCACCCTGTCGATGGTTTGGTGTTCGTACTCCGGGTGCTCATGGTACTCATCAGCCTCCTCCTCAACAGGCTTTGAGGCCTCCCGCTCTCATTCCTCCCACTCCTTAGAGATTAGCATGGTGGCCTCCATAGTCGGTGGCCCTGTCGGTGGTTGTGAAGGTTGAGCAGTAGCAAGGACTTGCGCAAGGGCTGCTTGGAGATTCAGATCCATTAAGATCTGCGAGAGCTCAGGGGGAAGGTTCTACATGTGCCTTGAAAGAGCCTCTGGCATAGTGGCAGTGGGAATAGGTGCCGTTATTGTTGCTAGAGGGAGTGATGTGATTGGTAACATGGCAGTAGAGGAAGGGGGAGTAGTCATGGTGGAAGAGGAGTCAATAACTATCACAGACTCGGCTGGAGGTGAAGGGGCAAGATGAACAGAAATGTCCACTGCCGGCAGAGATGCAGCGACTATAGCCAGGGAGGTGGGTGGTGCAATAGGAGGGGCAGGGAGAAGAGAGGCTCCAATTGATCCATACCCACTACTTCCCTCTCTTGGGTTGAAGGTTGTTCCATAGTACTCCCTTCCTGCTTGAGCCTTTTGGGAGGTGAGCCTCCCGTTTCTTTCTTTATATAGGCCTTGGGGTCTGGAGACTGCTCGGTTTCGGTTCCTTTTCTTTTCTTGGACATTGTGACCGGAGGAGACTTAGAGGTTCCACCAGTTGAAGTGGTGGTAGCAACATCCTCTGTGGCACTTGGCTCACTTTTGAGCCCTTCATAATTCAAGACTACCCCTTGCTGCTTTAAATGAGCTACCTTCCCATCGATCCACTCCTTGGTCCAGACCAAGATTGGCTGGGTTATGGTATCGAGGTCATCGACCTCCTATTCATCCTAGTCAATTGATAGTATTGGCAGATTGGCGACTGCAGGGTACTTGGGATGCATTATGGTGGCCTCGTCCTCCTTGACTTGGTCTGGTACGGGGAACGACTGCACCCTCCTTATGAATTGTACAGTCATTCGCAAGTAGTGCCTTCCGCGCACTTCTTTATCATCCTGGTAGTCGGCCTAGAAATCCTTAATGTGGTGAAGATGGGAATATGCTGGCCCCAACACTTTTTTGACATGGCCATGCAGGTCCATCCGTGGGTGAGCAGTGTGTAGGTAGAAGTGGTAATCCTTTAGCTCTTGCTCGGAGTTACCAGCACACTGGGAAGTTTGCAGTCGGTACATGCCCTGACCAAGGGTCATGGGATAGGAGATCCCCGCTATGTGTTTACTGCTAAAGATTGCCTGTAGGTGTTGGAGTTGCCGAGAAAGCTCCCGGAGGATGATTCGGTCATTGGGGTATCAGGGCAGCCTATTTGGCCTTTCAGTGAAGCCCTGGGCACAGATATATGTGAACTTTGGATATTGGATATAGAGAAAGGCATATTGTTTCAAAAGCACCTTGGCACTGTGGGAGACCCTCCTCTCGAAGTCTCCGGCAATCATTCTAATAATATGGCTAGTGAAGGCATCGTTTCCTCTGTAGTAATCCATTTTGAAGTTCTGGTATTGGAGCTGCAGGTACTTATCATACGCCTTGATTCTTCGCCCGTGCTCCTGAATGGGTGCCACAAACAACCCGTTGTACTATCTTCTATCCGCCAAAGAATAGATGAGATAGGAAGTCATATAGAGTTTGGAGCTCTTCTTTACGTTGACAAACTATTCGTGGAAGTAGTCACTTATGATTCCTCCCCAGTAAAACAAAGCCTTTGTGGTCACATTCTCGTTTCCGCGTAGAATCTGCTCAATGAAGTACACCATCCATTCCTAGAAGAAGGTCGCAGTAGGAAGACCCATAACTTGGCTCAACATGGTCACCAAATCATGGTAATCTTCATAGAAATCGCTGCAGAAGAGTTCCTAAGGAACCTTCGCAGTGCTGCCCTGCCTTTCTTTGAGCCAATGCAAATTTATTGACTTCTTACAGCCACCCAAATTATCATCCCACACCTCCTGGCATTCTTCTAAGGTGGGAATATGGAAGGTCTATGTGATCCCTTCAGGTGACATGTTAGTGAGAATATTTCCCTCTTTATCAATGATTGTCCTTGTGTCGGTTTGATATGCTTCCCGACAAGCCATGACCAATTCGGGGGCCACGAGAGATGAGGGGAATCTAGCAGCCTTAGCTATTCCACTCTGTCTTATCAATCTTGCATTCTTTGTCGTTGGATTGACCCTGACTCTCTGCGTGAATTCATCGATGTCAACCTGGCCTATGTTGGTGTCAGTGATCTCCTTCCAATCTGTGGTGACTTTTGAGTGGAGAGGCTCACCCTGGAATTGGTATTTCATCTGGTCCTTGTCTTCTTTCCCTCGAGGGGTCCTTCCTGGCTTCTTCCCCTTGTCCTTTTCGGTGGATGCCCCTAAAGGTCCTGCACCCAATTCTATATATTCAGCAAGCAAGGGCAAAGTCAGCATAATGG
Organism: Sequoia sempervirens; assembly: GCA_007258455.2. NCBI lineage: Eukaryota > Viridiplantae > Streptophyta > Pinopsida > Cupressales > Cupressaceae > Sequoia > Sequoia sempervirens. The sequence goes on along the minus strand of VDFB02105785.1, from coordinate 191,890,555 downwards.
ATCACAAAAGTATTCATGTTAGCCAATACCCTGAAAACAATATTTATTTCAAATAGTCAATTAAGCATAACATGACCTTTTATCCTCAAATGTTATTGATCTTTTGATTAAGGGAAATTGGACAATTTGAGCCCGGAGGGCCGGACTTCCCTGGCAGGAATGTTGTTTGGAAGGGAAAACACGGCGGAAGGCTCTCAAAGACTCTATTTAGTTAAATTTTAGTATTTCAAGAGGTTCGCAATGAAGAGTATCAAAATTAAACATGTGGGTCGAAGTTAGATTACAAATTTGGGCTCGTTTGGATTGATTTAAGAGAACTTGGAAGTCCCGGGCCGGGGGGCCGTCGGGAGATAGTAGTTTGGAACGGCAGATAGCAAATGGAAATACGTAGATGGAACTCCAGGGTTTGGGGTCCGGTGGGCTGAAGGGCGGCTGGTAGTATGTCATTTTACTTCTGAGGGTTCAGGCTGGCGACACTGGGAAGGCGTTCGAACTTCGTCGTTTGGGACGGCAAATGTCAGATGGAAGTCCAGAAGGGGCAGCTCGACAGGAAGGGCCTGGCAGTGCAAGGTTTGGCTTTGAGTTCGTTGGCGATCGGGAGGATAGAGCCAAGATGTCGGAGGGGCAAGCGAGATTTTCTCATTCGCAATGGTGGGCGAGGATAGGAGTGCCAGGCTACGGGGCCCAGTGCGGATGAAGGTGTTCAGAGTCCAGCAGTTAGAAGGATGCTTGGGAAGGGGGTCAGCAAAAGGTTACGGCGAAGTGTGAAGTCATGCTGACAGCCGGGAGCAAGACTAGACCTGCTAGAGGGGTATGTCTAACTATGTTTTACCTCGACAGAGGATGGAAGGGCGGAACCTGGAGGCCGGAGGGGCGGAGAGAGATCACCATGAAGGATGGCAATGCATTCGCGGAACCACGAAGCGGAATTCTGGGGTCCCAGGCCTGAGGGACGTAGAGGGTGTTCGTTCAATTTGAAGTTCCCACGATGATGAGAAGGGCGGGCTCCGGCAGCCGGGAGGTCGGGAAGAGTTTACAGTTTTGACATGGCGGCATCCATGGTGACTTCCGAACGGGGAAGTCCAACGGGCCAGGCCCGAAAAGTGATATTGTCATCGGAAGGAATTCTCATAGTTTTATCATGGATGACAAAGGCAGGTCCCGGGGCCAAAGAGCAAGTTTTCCCTGCGCGAAGAACGGCCACGGCGAGGTAAGGTTCCAGATTGGTGATGAGGACACCCCTAGAGGTTTCTCAAGTTTTCAACACATGGGTTTTGTGCACGATGTCATGTTTTATTATTTTCATGCCTTCTTAATGATTACTACTCATTTATATCTTTAGAAATCATGAAAATAATGCTCGGGAGGGAGAACAAATGACCTACTTTGAACACGCGATGCGGGGAGATGTGGGATCCACCTACGGTCGATGAAGTGACGCTGAGGGTGACGAAGATGGTGGGCTCCTCAATGAAGTTCTCCAATCGCTCTACAACTCTGTCAAATGATAATGACAGGTCGGAGTGGGTATTTTATACCCCTAATTGCCATTAATGATCGTATTAAATGCAAGTACAACGACAGAAAAAGGTTGGTGAGTTTGAATATCGGCAACGGTGGCGGGAGACCCGGGGCCTGAAGGCCGGGGAGACACAAGACGACGGTAGCTGTGAATATTTTGGGTCGGTCGGGACGGCGGCGGCAAAGAGCGATTCGGGGCCTGGAGGGCGGAGTTCCGCCAAAGATCCACCGTCAGGGACAGCGGAACCATCACGGAATTCTGGACTTGAAATTCCAGACGTTCGGGCCTGGAGCACCCGACGGCAGTGAGGGTCTCCCGCATACTTCGGTCGGCAAACATGGTGGTGGGACTCGGGAGGCGGGACGCCGCCAAAGGTTCGTCGTCAAGCTATGGCGAAGCACGGTCGGAACCCCGGAAGCGGAACTCCGAGGTTCGGGGTCCAGAGGGTAGGACGTCATTTTGAATATTTTCACAAGTTTTGAATAGATGGAAAATGGGGGTTTGGACCTCAAGGTCTAGAAGGACGCGGAGCGGACGCCGCCGGGAACGGCAGGTTCAGCGGGGAAACTCGGCGAGGGAATCCTAAATGGCCGGGCCCGGTAGGGCCCGGGGCCGTTGGCAGGGTCAAACTGCCAAAGGGACTCCATGAGGTGCCAGAACACAACAAAATTAAAAGGGGAGGTCATGGTCAATTTATGGTGGGACTTTAAAGCAATATTGACCATCTGAGACACCAAAAAGGGAGGCACACAAAACAAGGCGGCGAGAAAACAATTAGACAAGGTTAAAGGAAAGAGGGTCCCCGTTCTGAACGGGGCGTGTGTGCTGAGGGCACAACAATAAGGTCGGGTCTTAATTTTCCTAATGACTTAAGATTAAGTCATCAGCCTGCGAGGGTCATGTCACCATTGGCCTAACAAAGGCCATTACTAAATGCTAACTTTATCACATGTGCAGCTATAAAGATCACAAGATATTGGGAAGAGATCTTCACCATACACCGCTAGCTCACGGGTTATAAATGTCAGCTCATTAAAAGCCACGATGTCAGTGAAATGAATATGTGTTTCTTCATATGGATGTGGGGCCCGATTTCCACTACCAAGTTTATGGCCTATGGTTCCAAAACTGACGACCGAGATCAAATCTCAAGAACAATCTCCACCATTCCCCGCTAGTTCATTAGAAAAAAGTGAAAGCCAATTAAAAGAAGTGAGATCAGGGAGATCTCGAAACATGGACTGATCTATTCAGTTTGTTAGATGTGTGGGGCTCGCTGATAGAGGATTTTCCTTCTAAGATGGGTTAGGGCGATTGGCTAAGGACACATCAGCGAAGCACCACTGAATTTCAACCTTGGTCAGCTGAAATGAGACCATTAAATTTGCCATCTTGGTGTGAGATCAATGACACATATTCAAATTTTATAAAATAGCACATGATAGTTGTTTCCATCAGCAACTAGCACACATTAATGACCATCATTCTCTAGAAGCAATCAAATTGATATATGTGCATGTGGATACTTAATTACTGGCAATCATGAAGTGCAATATGTAGATTTTCATGTACTTGAGAATTAAACGGAAATAGTACACACGCCAATGAATTTCCTAGTTTGCGCGTGTGTTTTTGTTAAGCACTAGTTATTGATATCATCATTTTTCTCAATAAATTACTAAGCAAGTTACTTATGTGGAGCTAACAATAAGGTCAGTTTGATTGAGTTTGCAAAGGCTTGATTCTTATGCTCCAGAGCATGCTCCAATGGTAGAGATGGATGCCCCTATTATTAATCCCAAGATTACACCCACAAGGTGTAGCTGACGGTTGCAATTCCAAAGTGCTACTGTAGAAAAGATGGAAGACAAAGCCAAGGAGTCATTGCAATCTATTACTCGGACAAGTAGAAAGATAAGGTATGGGTGTGACTCCTTCAGATGCTGAAATTTACCCATCAACCTCATGGATAGCTTGTCAAACAACGAGATGAAGACTGACTCTGACTATTGCTAGTATCTCACAAACTTGGGTCGAACTCTAGCCCTTGGTAAAGAGATATTGTCCATTCCTCCACTGGTTGCTAGGACTTCGAGTGGGCCAGATGTCACTGTGCTGTAAAAGGACAAGGATGAGGAAGGGGTCAAGGTTTCTTCTCCTTCCCTTGCAATGGCACAAAGTGGGTGCATCTATTGTGGTGTGGATATTGGTAAGCGCAAGGTGGCTAGTCGGTGAGAAAATGTCGTGTGGGATGAAATTAATTTTTATTTTGATAAAATTTTGTGGTGATTCCTCTTCTTTGATGTATGTGGCTATAATTTTTGGGTCTGGTGCTGACTATGTGCCTTTGTGGGGATGTGGACGGCTAGTTCATTGCGTACCTGGTGACAAAGCGAATTTTGGCAGTATTTTGCATTTCCCTTTTGGTGGTGGTTGCAAATTTGCTTTCCCCATTTTCAACGTGTTCTGGTAGAATCAGTACGTGGGGAATTTTGAAATGTAGATAAAATTTAAGATGAAATGAATTTTTTGTATTGAAATTGCATTTGATTCGGTTGCTTGGTTTCTCCCTTGTCCTAGAAAAAGGGAATTCAGGGCTCATTTTGGGGGGGATTGAATTCTAGCTGAATTTTGAGTTAGGTGTCTGTCAGGGCATAATATTAGGCATAAAATTGTAAATAGAATAGTTATCTTGTCTTGAGCTCTAAGGAACATGTGTAATTATTTTAAATAGTTCTACAAAAATGGCTAATTAGAAAATAAACGTATAATTTTGGTATATGTGCTCTCCTAGTGTAAATCTATGTGAATTTTGAGTGAAATGTTAAGGATATCTTCATTCACCTTCAAATACATATTTGAATGTATGTCTCTTTTCTCACTTTGATTGAAGTAATCAATTAAAATGCTTAAATGGGGTCATAAATTTGCATTTATTTATAAAGGATTTGATAAGAAGCCATATACTAGAAGTTTTGAGCTCCATAATGTAAATTTGTTGTGAGAGTAATCCATCTCATTAGATTTAAAATCATTTATGTGTTACTGATCTTTGTATATGTGACTCCTTTTCGCTATGTAACAAGGCATTGGTCTCTTTTCAAATATTCACATAATGGGAATATCAAGTTTTCTATTCAGTAACCAACTTAAAGTTTGAATGCAGATTCACTTTAAAATTCAATTACAAATCATGATATTAAAGATGATAAGAGACATCCAATTATCATGAATGTGTGGAAAAATCCCTTATTTGATGAACTTGCATTGGATTGAGAAATTATAAATGATAATTCTTATTGGTTTAGAAGCAATCGTCTTTTTGAAGATGCCCTTGATGAGTATTTGGAAAGCGCTACTAGTGGATGTGTTATGGATTGTACAAGTAAAAGTCAAGGTGATATTGAGCTTGGAAACTATGCCTCTAAAAATAATACCCCTCACTTGTTAGAATCCCAACTAAATGGAAGTTGTCATAACATGGGCACTAGTGAATTGGTTTCCCTACATGTAAATGAGAAAATTGTACTTTATAAACATCCAGAAGTTGATTTAGATTTGTTGATGCCCAATTGTGATGATCGTACACATAAGGAGGAAGTTCAAGACTATAATGTTTGCTTTGGATGTAGTGTGGAGGTTCAAAAATATGTAGCTGATGTACTAACTTCCCTTGGGTGACAGGCTACGTACTTGAAGATGTAATTAAAATATCAGCTACTCAAACTTAACATGATGTTTGCATGAATATGCAGGCATCATTGTTTCATGCTAAGGAGAAAGAATTACTTGATGATTCTACAGAGTATGCAAATATTGTAGTATTATTTTATCCATGTGAGGAAAATTTCATAGGAATAAGTAATCAAGGGAATGACACGAGTCAGTATGAAGCAAAAGTGGGGTTCTTTGCAGATACTCCTCACCTTATCGACCTAATCATGAAACTTCTTTGTGACAAACAAGTTGACAATAGGCTTGATCATATTTTCTTCCCTAAACTCATAGAAGATTGGCCAAGCTTGAGCCAAAGTGTTTATGGGATTTTTAGGTTTGATGAGAAAGAGAAATATGATTGTACATTTCATGACAATCTGGAATATGAGAGTTTCACCTTCTCAGTCTAGTTTGATGAACCTATGATGGAGAGGAATAAGTGTCACAATGCAACTTCAAATGTAATAAGATGTGCTTATTATGACCATGCTGATAACTTGGGATTGCATAATATTTATGTAAATCTGCTACAAGTAAAACAAGCTAAAATCTTTGACAGAGGAAAGAATTGTCCCTCAGTTGTGGGGGCCTAGGGCCTCCACCTTCTGGAAATGAATTTCCGTGTGTATTTTGTGAATAATTTACATAGGTTGGTTAGTGTGTTTGCTTTCTATTGTGTCTGCTTTCCTTCTCTAGGTAAGCTCCCTGGTTTTTGTCTTCTACCCTGGTCTGCTTCAACCTGAGATTTAGATTATCATTATACTCACTTGGGGACCGTTGACCTAACAAAGGCCCTTATTAAATGCTAAATTTATCACATGTGCAGGTTTAAAGACCATGATATTGTGGGAAGAGATCCTAACCGTACCCCAATAGCTCATGGGTTATAAATGTCGGCTCGTTAAAAGTCGCGAGGTCAACAAAATGAGGATGTGTGTCTTCATACGAATGTGGGGCCTAGTCTTCACTACTAAGTTTATGGCTCGTGGTTCCAAAACTCACAATGAAGATCAAATCTTAGTAACCCTCTCCACCATTCCCCACTCATTCACTAGAAAAAAGTTAACGCCCATTAAAAGCAAGAAAATCAGCAAGATCTCGACACATGGACTGATCTACTCAGTTTGTGAGATGTGTGGGCCTCGCTAATGGAGGATTTTCTTTCTGAGATGGGTTAGCACCATTGGCCGAGGACACATTAGCGAAGCACTGCTATACTTCAAGCCTGGTTAGCCAAAATGAGATCGTTCGATTTTCCATCTTGGCATGAGATCAATGACATATGTTCAAAGTTAATAAAATGGCACATGATAGCCATTTCCATCTGCAACAAGCAGACATTAATGGCCAGCCTTTTTCAAAAGCGATCAAATTGATCTCCTTGCATGTGGAGACTTAATTATTGGTAATCATGAAGTGCAATATGTATATTTTCATGCACTTGATAATTAAATGGTGATAGTACGCACACAAATGAATTTCTAGTTTCCACGTGTGTTTTCCTTAAGCACTAGTGATTGATATCATAATTTTCCTCAATAAATAGAAGTGACGAGTTGCTATTTCACCATAGCAACTAAGTGTTAAGCTCTAAAATTGTTGTAGAGAGAGGAGCTGCAGTGTCTATATATTTGGGTCACAAAATGAGTAAGCCAATGACTTTTGTGGAGCCAATAAGAAGGTCGGTTCGATTGAGTTTGTAGAGGCCTATTTCCTGTGTTGTAGAGTGTCCTCCAATGGTAGAGATGGACATCCCTGCTAACAATCCCAAGATTGCACCCACAAGGTGTAGCCAACAGTTGTAATTCTAGAGTGCTATTGTAGAAAAGATAGAAGACAAAGGAAAGGAGTCATTGAAATCTATTACTGGGATAGGTAGAAAGATAAGGTATGGGTGTGGCTCCTTCAAATGCAAAAATTCACCCATCAACCTTAGGGATAGCTTGTCAAACATCGAGATGGAGATTGACTCTGACTATTGTTGGTATCTCACAAACTTAGGTTAAACTCTGGCCCTTGGTGAAGAGATATTTTCCATTCCTCCACTGGCTACTAGGACTCCAAGTGGACGAGATGTCACTATACTGCAAAAGGACAAGGATGAGGAAGGGGTCGAGGTTTCTTCTCCTTCCCTTGCAATGACGCGAAGTGGGCGCGTATATCGTGGTGTGGATGGTGGTAAGTGCAAGGTGGCTAGTTGGTGAGAAAATGTCATGTGGGATGAAATAAATTTTTCTTTTGATAAAATCTTGTGGTGATTCCTCTTCTTTAGTGTACATGGCTATCATTTTTGGTTCTAGTGCTGACTATGCGCCTTTGTGGTGATGTGGATGTCTAGTTTGTTGTGTACCTAGTGACAAAGGGTATTTTGGTAGTATTTTACATTTCCGTTTTGGTGGCGGCTGCAAATTTTCTTTCCACATTTTCAACATGTTTAGGCAAATAAAATGTAAGATGAAATGAAATTTTTGTAGTGAAATTACATTTGAGCCGATTGCTTGTTTTCTCCCTTATTCTATAAAAGGGGAATTCAGGGCTCATTTTGGGGCGGATTGAATTCTAGTTAAATTTTGAGTCGGGTGTCTATCTTGGTAGAATATTAGGCATAAAATAGTAAATAGAACAGTTATCTTATGTTGAGCTCTGAGGAACATGTGTAATTATCTTAAATAGTTCTACAGAAATGGCTTATATAGAAAATAAACATATAATTCTGGTATATGTGCTCTCCTAGTGTAAATCTGTTTGAATCTTGAGTGAAATGTTAAGGATATCTTCATTCATCTTCAAATATTTGTTTGAATGTATGTCTTTGTTCTCGCTTTTATTCAAGTAATCAATTAAAATTCTTAAATGGGGTCATAAATTTGTATTTATTTACAAAGGATTTGATAAGAGGCCATATACTAGAAGTTGTGAGCACCATAATGCAAATTTGTTGTGAGAGTAGTCCATTTCATCAAATTTAAAATAATCTATGTGTTACTGATCTTTGTATATTTGACTTTGATTCCCTATGTAACAAGGAACTGGTCTCTTTTCAAATATTCACATAACAGGTGGGTATGTGCAGGATCATCATGGAAAAAATAGGCCCTTAAGTGGCGAAAAATTCAAAAAAATCAGAGTTAGAAAACTTGACATAAAATTTTGAATAAGATATCTATATTATTTAAAAAATATGTAAGAATAGAATCTATAGCAAATTGAATGTAGTTTCTAAACTACTAGGTTTATTTACAAAATAAAAATATATATTTGGTGAAAATTTGAAATTTCAATGGAGTAGTACTTAAATTTCATGGAAAAAATAAGTAGGTGTCTGTCTAACCACACTAACCACAATAAAATGATAATATTTTTTTATAATATTTTAGATATAAGTAGAGGAATCATGCTCGGATGTGATGCATACTTTTTTGTAATTTTTTTCCAAGTAAATAATTAATTATGAATTTTTTATTAAAACTTTTAAAAAATATAAAAACTTGTATGTCTGATCACCTTAGCTTGGCCAAAACTTCATGAAATTCAATTTTTATTTTTTTCATCCTATAGTATGCAAAGCATAGAATGTGACACATGTTTTAGGTTCAAAAAATGTGATACCATTTGAAATCTATAGATGTTTTTCAATCAACCTATCAATCAAGACTTTAATTGTAATTCAAATAGAAAATGGATAATAATTATTTATTAAATTAAAAGTAAAGCATAATTTATATTGGTGGAAAGTTGGGAATCTCCTTTAAAAACCCTTTTCATTTCAAGAATTTTGGGTAAAAAAAAGTCGTCAGCCACATACCTTACACATACCCATCATATCGCCACTTTTTGGCCCATCATGATCCTATACATACCAGTGTATATCAATTTATCTATTCAGTAACCGACTTGAAGTATGAATGCAGATTCACTTTAAAATTCAATTACAATCACGATGAGGCATGTGTATGAGGTACTTCCTTTGTTCCTGATAGATTAATGGGGATGTTTTTGAAGATGAGCCAGTCTTTGAGTGAATGATGTTGTTTATCATATATAGGAACAAATATGTGATTTTATTTGTCATTCATCGAGAATGTCAAGTTAAATATCCCTTTGGAACACCCTCCTTGGTCCCACAGAGCCTAAAGTATAGAAGATTCTAGTCCTTGACTAAATCTTGTTAGTTCAAGGCCATTCACTGTAAGGGTCTTGAATATAAGAATTGACTATTCTTTAGAGATTCCTTAGGTGTACTAGAAAAACACCAAGAAAACCCTAGGTTTCTTGACATGAAATGGAAGATTGGTGGATGAATAATAAAGAATGGATGTGAATGGAGTTAGTGGATGTAAAAATGAGTTTAGAGGGGTGCTTTTATAGGAAATTCACCTTATTTTCCCATTAATTGGATCCCCAAGGCCAACATGGATAAAATTTAACTTAAAAACTAATTTTTCCCACTCAAAACCCCAAAAATGGCTCAAATGGGACTCATTCACCACTAATGGAAAATGGGTCCCACCTAGATGGGACTAATTTTTTACTAATGGTGAATAGGTCCCGCAGTGGCCATTTTCTGCTAGCTAGAATGCCGAGAAGTAAGAAAATTAGGCTTATATGATGACTATGTTAGTTATTTGATCAGATTATGCCTTGGGATACGTAATATGGGTTAATATTATGCCTTAGGATTCATAATATGTGTTAATAGGGGCCTATTAGTGATGATGTAAATGTCAAATAGGGCTTGGGACACATAAATCAATGTGAAAGTGTGATTAAATACACTTTAGAACACTAAAATGAGGTCCACATAGCCTAGGAAGTCATAAGAACCAATGTGAATGTGTGAGTCACATTACAACACTAGTTTAACATTAAGTTTAATTTAGAAAACTTCTAGATTAATGTAGTAATGTTATTAAAAACATTTTATAATGTTGAATTAAGGAGAAATAGGTTAATTAAGTCTAGAAAAGTGTGAAAGCATCTTACAACACTTTTCAACACCTTTACAAGACATTGTTAAAAGCATGTTATTTTATTTTTAAGGGTCCAAGACCTAGTGTTGAATAAAATACCTCACAACACAAGATTAAGACTTCATTAAGTCCATTTTATCATGAATTAATCTCATGTGAAGCAAAGGGTCCTTTTTTCTATGGCACAAATATATCTCTCATCTTCTTAGCTAGGTCCTTTAATTTGTTGTCCTTAATCGAGGAATCCACTTCTTTAATAAAATTGAAGGCCTATGCTATAAAATCTTCTAATTTTAATAAAAAACTGAAGAATAACTTAGTGAAAAATAGATACACATTTTAGGAAATAAAATCACATTGCTTCGTCTTCAATATTATGGACACCAAAAAAGTAACCCTTCTACTTTTTTTGTCTTGTTTGGGTCCTCCTTGTGACTTTGGCTTAATTGTGCCTTAATTTAATGTTTTAATTTGGATAACACATTCACAATAGGTCTTGGGCCCTAGCAAACTAAAAGAATTCAAGTGCTACCTTACATAAGAGTTGTAAAGTGTTGTCACACACTTTCACAGTTTTCTAGGGTCTTGTTAATATATTTCATCTAAAATTATCACTTACCAAGCCTTATTTCAAAGTGTTGTAACAAAAATTCATGCTTTTATAGGCTTGTCATCAATAATTTAACCCTTTCTTATGCTTTAATTGGCCCCATTTTACACTTGCAGGCCTTACTTAAGTGTATTTTTGAAAATAATCCTGATAGCCATCATTTAATACATTTAATTTCTAAAACCCACTTAAAATGCCTAAGTGGGACCCATTCACCACTAGGGGTGAATGAGTCCCCTTTGGCTCAAAAATCAAAATAATTTCAAAGTTCTAGTAGGTTATTATTTTCTAAGACCTAAGGTCATCCTATGATGTGGTACTTTCTAGAAATATTTCATAATTGTGTATAAATATAGGGTTTTTCCTCTCATTTCATCCTCCCTAATTCTCCTTGTGATAAGGGAAAATAACCAAGAACAAAGAAAGCATATAGATGAAAACAATCAAAAATTTCCTAGATCTTGCTAATATCACCAAATCGATAATGAAGTGCAATGCAAAAAAAGAATTCAATAAACAAGAAAAATATCACCTAATTCCCATGCTTGCTTGACTCATCTCCACTATTCTCCTCAACTTTGCTCTAAAATGGTCAAATTCCCTCAGATCGTGAGTGTGCAATATTAGCCTATAAGTATTTTCATAGAAAAACTTTGAAGATTGTGATTACCCAAAATAGAATTAAAAAGCTTTTTTTATAGAAACTTCATAGATTTGATGGTCGAGATTGATCTGTGTTTGAATGGTCTAGATCTAGTGTGAGGATTTGATTGAATAGTTAAGTGACTTGATTGATTAGATTGATAGTTAGCTAATTTGATTGATTAGATTGATTGGATAGTTAACTAATATGATTGATTAGTCAAGAGATGTAACTGAAAGAGTGTGTGAGTCAAAAGAAGATGACAAATCAGTTAGGCGAGTGAAATGAGAGAGAGTGTTAGTCAAGAATGGAGAGAATTATGCATGATACATTAGATTGAAAATGTAGGAGACATGTGCTCAAACAGAAGAATTAATTATAAAATTAATTCGTTTCTTCATGGGAGAAGTTGTGTGTACATGATTCCATAATCAAAATGAAATATTCAATTTTAAGGAAGCACTTTAAATGAAAAGATATAATTAATTAATAAAATGAATAATCATCTATTTAATTAAACGTGGGAATTTAAATAAATTTAGGAAACTTATTTAACTAATAAAAAGAAGAGGTTAGAATTAATTAGCGATGTGATTAAAGTAAATTAATGTAATTTACTAAATTAACCAATTTTAGAAAAAAAATGAAATGAGCTATTTAAATGGTCAAAACTATTTAATTAATTAAAGAAATTAGGATGTTAAGTTATAATTGAATGATAAAATCATTTAATCACATTTGCAGGTATCTTGAATTGATGATGAAAAATGCAATCATAGGCCTATGCCATTTTTCAATGTCTACATTTTGCCCCTCTTTCACATAATTTAAGTTTGGAATTTTTGTCAAGGAATAAAGAATAACATGCCCCATTCATGCACTAGTATGAAATACGTAAAGATATGCCCCCTTGGGAAAATTGATGAATTTTTGAAAAATTCAAAAAAATTTGGAAATTGTCTTGATTAGGTAATTAGATAGCCAGAAGTTTGCTAGTGGTGAAATAAATATATTTCAGCAAGGTTTAGAAAGTGAAATGGTTGTTGGAAGTGTACAAATAGTGTGTCTAGTACATTAACCTTCAATGAAAACCCTAAAAAAAACCTAGGTATAAATAGAAATTTGGTAAAAGTGAATTCATTTTCACCCTTGGATTTTGAAAACTTGTGATTTCTTCTAGAGTCCTCTTTTTAAATGTCTCTTGTTCCCTATCTTGAGAACCAAAGATAACACATCAGGACCTTCTGACGACTAGCTGATGCAAGGCCCCTCGTATGTACCCCAAATATGACTTTTGAATTTTGAATTTTCACACATTTCTAGGGTGTTAAATTTTATTCTTCACATGCATCACTTCTTGTGTGCCAAAAATGCATTCATATGTGACACATTTATCTATGATATGATGGATTTGGGGAAAAACCTAGGGTTGTTGTTATGTGTTTTCTAGAATCAACAAATTTGCATGATTGTGCACCACATTTGTTATAGTTAGTCACATATGCTAGGGATAATGATGCATTTGTAATTATGCACCACATTTGTGAAATATAACAATGCATTTACATGGTGAGTCATATTGCAAAATAGTGTGGCACATATGTCGTTGTGTGATGCATTTGCTAAATACAATGACACATTTGGCTAGTAAATTTTTTAAACTTTTGAAGTATAAAATTGGCTTTGTCTTTTGAATGATGCACATTTATTAGATTCATTTTTCTAACACAAGATATGTGTTATGCATTTGCAAGTTTTTTTGGATCCAATCTACACCCGAGATTCGAGGTCAACCACTTATGGATTGTGGGATCAGTCGACCAGTGCAAAGAAATGTTTGATTTGATATCCTAGATTTTACCATGTGACATTTATGTCCAGCATCTAGGAAAACCAAGGGATGCTCATTGCACTCACTGAGAAATGGTATTTAGAGATTTCATCTTTCCATTTTCCCACAGGAGAGGTGAAAGTTATATTATAGGATGTGTATAGGATACTCATATTATTGATCAGTGGTGAGAGGTTCCACTATGATACTCGGAGGGGTTACAATGAGATCACCTGATACTATGTGTATGAGGATGTTAGAAACCTTGGTATCAAGCACTATGAGATCAGATGGCATGTGCTTATAGAGAGATACAAGTGGATTGATTTTCTGTTGTGTACTCTTATTGTTGGGATTATACTGCCAAATCACCAAGCGCATGGGTTTCCAATGGGTTGGGCAGAGATGTTAGTGGTGATGTTGGAGAGATAGGTTGTGTATGCATGGGGACCCTATCTACTAGCGATGTTGTAATTCTATTTGCATGACATAGCTTATAGGGAGGTGCAGTCCAAGAGCTATGGGACTACTTTATTGATGATCTGGGTTTGGGAACACATTGTTGTTTTCTATCCACCAATCGTACATCAACTAGATGATTGATCTCCCTATGTATTTTGGTGTGTTGGGACCATTACACAGACACATATTGGAGATACTAGATATTGGAGGCATGCGATTGATACCCTTCTTTAGTTTATTCAGAGGCCATACATGGATTGTGCATAGTGGCAAGATGAGGATCAAAAATTTCCTTTATATCATTAGACAAAATATCTGATTGGGAGGATCATTGCCACTATACATATTATTAAGAGACACTTACTTGATAGAGTGCTCTGGTAGTTTGGTGAGATTCAAGATGAGTTACTTGGCCAAGCCGAGTTCTCCAGATCTACTAGGGAGGTTCTCCTGTTGGGGAACATGATTTTAGTAGTGATGGCAGAGGTAGATATTGACACACAATAGCTAGTGCAGTGGGCATGCAAGGGTGGGCCAACAAATGCTGGTATGACAACAACTTATGATACTTGGTGGGCACAACATAGACCTGTTCCTTACATAGATCCTGATCAGCCAACACCTGTCGATCACTGAGGTACATACCCATGGGGTCGGTGTGGTTGTTACATCCCCTCTAAATTAGCATGGTTATGACAATGAAATTATGGTCATTATGTTAGTTCCAAGTAACCGCTTTTCATGAGAATGTGAAATTGTGGAAAGAATAATCGTTTATATGTCATAATTTTAAATGTGAATGATTTTCTTTTATATGTGAAATGTATGTGATGAAGATATTATATTTAAATATGTATATATTTATGTAGAGAATGGTCTAACCCTAGTCTTTTGTCAAGTGGATGTAGGGTCGTCAACACTCGAGGGGAAAGGGAAATATCATCAGGGAGGGGACGTGGTTAACAATGGATCAATTTTATAATCAAACCTTGAGTCAGTGTAAGACAGTTGCTTCGAAGTCATAACCTTGGCCATAAGTAATTTAATTTAATTATTGAGAAACATGTTAATTCAAATTATTTATTAATAATATCTTTTGGATTTGAGCAAACCAATTCTTAGAATATATCTAGGAGATTGCGATGGTTATAAAATATTAAATTAGTAACAATAGTTATAATTCTTATTCCATCAATCTAAATATAAAATAAAATTAAGGTTTAAAGTCTAAAAAATTAATTAAATATAAGCTGGGAGTCGTTGGTGGTATGAAATGGAGTAGCTTTCCTGCTAGATTTTCATTGCGCCTCTGGGAGAAACAACCAAGAGAGTAGCCATGCAGCTAGGGCTCCTAAAAGTCTTGATGGGAGGTTTCAAGAGGACTTTCTTTTTATGATCAAAGGGGGTAGTATCTTTCTCTCTTACACACACTTCATTCTTTTGACAGTTTCCATCATTTTTTTATGGAATTTAATTGAGTTCCTCACTTCTCTCTTCAGTGAGGCCATCCTTTTGGTCTTGGCCTTGGTACTTTACTTGTCTCTGTATATCTTTGTATTTTTTTTCATCCATTCTCCTTATCATTCTTTATCATAATCAAAAACTTCTGAAGGGTGTCAATCTTGGAATTACTTGTGGTTGAGTTTGGGAGAATGTTGTTGTAGTCTGAGCCATCATATCATATTCTTTTGGAAACTCAGTGCAGATCTTCTACAAGATTAAAACCCTTAAATCAGGCATGTATGGTATATTTTAAATTTGCTAATCTAGCTTCAAATTAAATCAAGTTGATATTATCTTGCATAATAAATCTTATAAATGAATTCTTGTACAACTAGAAGTATTATAGAATTTGATTTTTGTAGATGCATACTTCATTAAATGAAAAGTATAGTTAATAATCATCACCTATTCTTATCTAAGAACCCAAATTTTAGTTGAACTCCTTTTGAATTATCCTTTGATTCTATTATACTCATACCCAAGTCAAAGCTCTTTCTTTCCCTCACTTTATAAACTGTTCTTAGTCAATCTGAGTGGAATAATTTTACAAATCTTAATTTCTTAATTTTTGTAACCTACTCAACCTTTCTTGGAACTCAAATCTAACCAAACCAGGTTATAATTTGGGAAATCGAAGAGTAAAATCATAACTAAGAATAACTTGAGTAGGGAATAGTTAAAGTGTTTCTCCCTTGATGCAAGAAAGAATATGCTTATGATTTCCTGAGAGTAAATTTTTGGTCTGAGCCTTTTAAACCTTTCTCATCTCTATAATTCTAAAAGAACTTTACCTGATTGGAAACTCATGTTGTAAGATGAATCTTGGAAAATATAAATTATATTAAATAAAAGAAATAAAAATATTAAATGTCGAGCAAGGGTGAGAGTGTTGATGGCATAGGAGTGCTAGTAATGATAAAAAACCTTGGACAAGGTATGATGCTAGTTAGGCATTGGTTAGCTATCATGAACCATATATACTTCTGGTCTGAATTATCCTTCTGGTAAGGAGGTACCTTATGAGGAGGGATTGACCAGTGGTATAGGTTCATGACACCAAGCTCATAATGGCATGGTGATAATTTTATCCTTGTTGATTACCCTCATGAAGGGTTGCATTCTTCAATTGAAGAAACTCAGGAGACCAGTAGGTCTTGGATGGGTAGAAAATCCCTTGATGATGTTTCTCTTTCTCTCAAAGATAAAGTTGTTCAAGCAATTCATCATAATGATGATCTCATATTGTATTCTTTTCTCTCCCTCTCTCTCTCTCTCTCGTAATTCTAGGTACATGTACTTGTTTATTTAAGTTTAATATCAATGTTGCAATAAATGTTATATCCTTTTAGTTAATTGTTTATATATACAAATCTTCAATTGATTATTTAGATAGTTTTTTGTTCTTTCAATTGAAATGGAAAATATGAAAGATAGTTAAATTTCATCTTTGATTTCAGCTATTTGAAAGTAGTTAGTTGTTTCCTTTCATCTAAAACTAAAATTTTAAGAGTTAGTTGTGAAATTAAATATGATGTAATTATTTAGAATTTTATTTTCTTTTCCATTCAAATTGCAAAGGAAACCTAGCATGAAAAAAAGTTAGTTGAGCTTCGGTTGAAACTGGTAGCTAGTTTACATTTTTAAACTGTAGAACAAGTAGAGTGTTACAATGGTGGTAGAGGGGGTGGTCGCGGTGGTTGAGTTGGTAGATGTGGAGGTGATGATTGTAGAGGATAAGGTGGGAGGGATGGTCAATGAGGTTGATGAGGCGGTAGAGGCCTGGGTAGAGTATTGTCACACATCCATGAGGGTGAGGGGGAGGGAGAGGAGTAGGACATTAGTGAGGAGGTAGTCGAGGAGGAGGCCATTGGAGAGGAGGATCAAGAACAAAGAAAGCATAACAATAAAAACAAACACAAATTTCCTAGATCATGCTAAAATCCCCAAATTGATAATGAAGTGCAATGCAACAAAAGAACTCAATAAACGAAAACAATATCACCTAATTCCCATGATTGCTTGACTCATTTCCATTATTCTCCTCAAATTTTCTCTGAAATGATCAAATTCCCTCAGATCATGAGAGTGCAATATTTTCCTGTAAGTATTTTGACAACAAAACATTGAAGATTGTGATTACCCAAAATAGAATTAAAAAGCTTCTTTCATAGATTCGATGGTTGAGATTGATTTGTGTTTGAATGGTCCAGATCTAGTGTGAGGATCTAATTGAATAGTTAGGGGAATTTATTGATTAGATTGATTGGATAGTTAACTAATTTTATTGATTAGGTTGACTGGATAGTTAGCTAATTTGATTGATTATTTAAGAGATGTAATTGAAAGAGTGTGTGATTCAAAAGGAGATGATAGATTAGTTAGGTGAGTGAATTGAGAGAGAGAGTTAGTCAAGAATGAAGAGAATTATGCATGAGATATTATATTGAAAATGTAGGAGACATGTGCTCAAATAGAAGAATTAATTCATTTCTTTGTGCAAGAAGTTGTGTGTATGTGGTTCCATAATCAAAATGAAATATTCAATTTTGAGGAAGCACTTTAAATGAGAAGATAGAATTAATTAATTAAATGAATAATCATTTATTTAATTAAATGTGGGAAATTAAATAAATTTAGGAAACTTATGGGTATGTGCAGGATCATCATGGAAAAAACAGGCCCTTAAGTGGCAAAAAATTCAGAAAAAATCAGAGTTAGGCAACTTGATGTAAAAATTTAAATAAGTTATCTATATTATTTAAAAAATATGTAAGAATAGAATATGTAGAAAATTGAATGCAGTTTCTAAATTGCTAGGTTTGTTTAAAAAAAATAAAAATCTATTTAGTGAAAAATTGAAATTTCAATGTAGTGGTACTTGAATGTCAGGGAAAAAATAAGAAGTAGGTGTCTGTCTGACCACCCTAAACACAATAAAATGATAATATTTTTTTATAAGATTTTAGAAATAAGTAGAGGACTCGTGCCTCGATGTGATGCATATTTTTTTGTAATTTTTTTCCAAGTAAATAATTAATTATGAATTTTTTATTACAATTTTTGTATGTCTGACCACCTTAACTTGGTCAAATCTTTATGAAATTGAATTTTTCTTTTTTTAATCCTATAGTATGTGAAGCATAGAATGTGATGCATGTTTTGGATTCAAAAAATGTGATACGGTTTCAAAGTTATAGATGTTTTTCAATCAGCCTATCAATCAGGACTTTAGTCATAATTTGAATAGAAAATGAATAATAATTACTTATTAAATTCAAATTAAAGCATAATTTATATGGGTGGAAAGATGAGAATCTCCTTTAAAAACCCTTTTCGTTTCATTAATTTTGGGTAAAAAAATAGTTGTCAGCCACATACCCATCATATTGCCACTTTTTGGCCCATCATGATCCTCCACATACCCTTATTTAATTAATAAAAAGAAGAGATTAGAATTAATTAGTGACATGATTAAAATAAATTAATGTAATTTATTTAGTTAACCAATTTTAGAAGAAAAATGAAATGAACTAATTAAATGGTTAAAACTATTTAATTAATTAGAGGAATTAGGATGTTAAGTTATAATTAAATGATAAATTCATTTAATCACACTTGTAGGTATCTTGAATTGATGATGAAAAATGCAGTGGCAAGCCTAAGCCATTTTTCAGTGTTTACACTCCTAATTTTCTAATCAAGCAATCAAGCTATTTTGCATCCAAATATATTGTTTACAAGAGCATTCAAGCACTTTGTAGCCATTACTTGCATATCTTCAAATTTCTACTTCAAAATTTTGGTGAGTTGTGTCATTGCATGTTCTTCATTCATCATTCTCTTTTCATTTCATTTCATTTTCAAGGGTTTAATTACCAAACTGAGGTTTGAACAAGGAAAACCCCTATTCATTAACCCTCAACCATTTTTCTCCCTCTTTGCATGTGTCTTGTAGGTCTTCTTTGCAGATTTGTCAAAGACAAAGGTTGGAAGAGTCGTCAACAATTTTTCAAAGTCATTTAAAGTTGTCAAAGCCCTAAAAGAAGCTTGAAGAACACCTACAGGTCAAATTTTGTAGTTCTAGATCCAAAAACATGTCAAGAGCAGAACTGCAGACCAGGAGCTATAGGTTACACTTTTGATTTTTCAAAAATTTGGAAGTGGACTAAGTCACCTAGCTTTGTGTACGAGTCCCACTACTAGGCCCAAAATAGAGATTTTACAATTTTAAGTACCCAGTTATCTAAAACCTATTTTGGTAGAATTTCACCGAAATAGGACTAAGCCACTCAACTTTTTGTATAAGTCCCAATGGGATTCAACAGTGAATTCGTCAAGATTCCAGAGCTTCTCTCCATCACTTTCTAGTTTCCAGGTGCACACCTTCGATTTCATAAGTTTATGTTATAGTCTGTTTGCATTTTTAAGTCATTTTACATAGTAGAGCATGTTTTCAAACATTTTTCATTTTCTTAGTTTTGCATTAATAATCAATAGCTTTTATCAAATTCCTACCTTAAGAACAATCCCCTTTGACAGATTTCAATCTCCCTTGCATTGGAATCTCAAGGAGTTTTTCTTGAGTGTGAACTTTGTGAAATCAGACCCCCCTCCCTTTATTCCCCTTTTAGGTGTGAACAAGGAAGTTGTGCATTCCATTTCCATAGTCCACATTTTGGTGAATTAAAGTTTTAAAAATCTTTTTTTTTTAAGAGTGCATTTCATCCTAGGAATAGCTTACATGAACATTGAATTTCATTTTGCATTGTGTAAATTGCATTCTAGGGTTTCCAAATTTGCATTTGTGAAAATCTCAAATAGCTTGCATTTTTGCATTTCATTTCATTAAAAATTAGTCAAAATTTGCATTTTCATATCATATCTGCATCAAACAACATAAAAAGCATAAAAAATAATTCAAAAATTCTTTAAAAAAATAAAAAAATCACTACTTGGACTCATTCTTCACCCTGGGTGACTTAGTCTAGCTACATATTCTGCACTGCATTTTCTGTCATTTTTAGTTCATTCTCTACATTTCTTTTTCTTTTTATTATATTTTTGTTCTTGTTTCAGATTTTCTATTTCATTTAATTTCTCGCATTTTTTTCATCTTCTGATATCTAAAAATTTTCATCATGGATATGTGTTTAAATAAGCTTTGGATGTCATTAAAATCCTTAGTCAATATGTCAAGTTGTGCCTTTGGAACTGATCCTAATGACATTGAACTTCCATATGCTCCTTCAACTTCTCATGAATGTCATCGTCATGATGTTGAAATTATTGGAGAAGATAATGAAAGAATGAATAAGTTCCTACATGATTTCCTTGACAACCTTGAAGCTAATGCATCCTTTTATCCATCCATAAAACAAGACCTTTCTATAGTACCACCTAAAATGTTTGGTTATTTACATCCTAAAACAAAAGTTGAACCTACGTTCCCTACATAAGGTGAACCTATTTCTTCTAGAAAAACAAAAACTCAACCATTTTATGATAGCAAAGTAACAAACACTCCAATCAAACTCGAAGAAAGATATGGCAAATGTTTCACAATCTTGAGCAAAAAAGGATGTGACACAACAAATTAACATAGAATTCATCAACTCTTAGAGAAAAATCCAAAAGATGAAAACATAATGTGGTTAAGCTATCAAGATCGCTCTCATTAAAGAAAACCTCCTAGAGAATATCTGAGGCTTCGTGATGATGGCATAGTGATCTTTGATTCACCTCCCAATCTAAATGTCTTACTCCCTAGAGAGCAACCCTTGCTTAATAACAATGACAAGGATGAGATGCTCCCAGTTGGTCCTCCTTTTATTCGAGAGAAGGGTGAATCTAGCAAATACAATAGGCCTTACAAGTTACTAAAGCTAAAGTTTCCTCTCCATCCACCACCTGAATGTGAAAGGAAATTACAAATCATTTTAATTAAAAGACTCATACTATTACCACCTATGAATAGGTTGGTGATATAACTCAAAGATTCCAATGTTCAACACTGTGCATATCATCGTGTTCTCGTACATCGTAGTGATGAGTGATGTCAATTGAAAGAAATACTGAGCAAGTGTCATTTTGATGGTGATAATTTCTATCCATTGAACCCATAAAACACTCTCCAACTCATTGCCATGTCATAGTTGTCGAACATTCTCTTCTCACTATTACATGACCTTTTTCACTCACCTACCTTGGCTCATTCTTGCCTTGCACCCAATGGGGGTAAGAAGTTGTTAGCCTTCTCCTAGTAATGCATTTTTCATGATCTTTTAGCTGCATTATTCACCTTCCACTTATACCGACTTAGATTGGGAGGTAGATGACTTTCTTTTTGGTTGACTTGCATGTTCCTTACTAGTCTTTTTCTTTTTTCTTTTTTCTTATTTTTATTTTGTGTGTTTGCATGTGCATAATGTGATCTCCCATGATGTTTGGTTTGATGTTATCTCTCTCTCTCTTTGTGACATTACTCTATTTTTACCTTCATTCTTCTCTATGTCATGCATCACTTTCACCTTTTTATCTCGTCTTTTTCTTGTGTTTTCCCTTTTGGGGATGGCGCAAGGTATCGAGACATCCATGTTTCCTTCGTTGACCCAAAAGGATTTATTTTTATTTTTTCCTTTTCCTTTTATCTTTTTCTTCTTTTTTTCCTTTTGGGGATGATGCAAGGCATCGAGACATTCATGTATCCTTCATATTGACCCAAAATATTTTCCTTTTTCTTTCACCTTTTCTTTTTCATTTGTCTTGTGTTTTCCCTTTTGGGATGACGCAAGGTGTTGACACACCCTATATCTCTTCCATGTTGACCCAAAATATTTTTCTTTGTTTTCTCTCTCTTTGTGTCATTCTTCTAGTTCTATGTATTTGGGGGATGATGAGAGTTCCATGCTCTCTTAAAAACATTGCAACAACAAACATATTGACCCCAAATCAATAGATCCCTTATGTGTTTGGTGTTTTCATTTTGGGGGAAACCTCTCTTCTTTTCCTTTTTCTTTCGCATGACATAGCCTTACTTGGAAAAATTTGACTTGGCATAGGGATTTCCAAGTTGGATCTCATGTCTTCTTTCTTGTTTGCATTGTTCATTTGCTACTTTAAAGAAATTGCTCACAACATAGTGGGTGGGTGCATGGAGATGGGTAGCAAATTTGTGGACACTTTCAAACAAAGTTTTGAAAATTCATAACGCGAATGTGCTATAACGCGAGCACGCTATAACACGAGTGTGTTATAACACACTTGCATTATGGATTAGTGTGCCAATCTTGAGGCTCAGGCACAACAAGGCCATAACGCGAGTCTGTTATAATGCGCTTGTGTTATGGCAAGTCAAAAGAAAAAAAAAAAAGTGAAACTCTCATTCATTCTTCATTTCGATTGTGTTTTTTATTATGCCCCCCATTATTGCACTCACATTCTAAGAGGAGGAATTGTGCAAAAATATTCACCAATGGTTGCTATTTCTTTGCAAGGATGGTGCCATGATGAGGAGGAGTTGTGAGAGGTAAGGATTGTTTTCTTTTTGTTTTGAATTTGTTAGTTTTAGGTTGCATTTGATATTTTATTTTTTGAATTTGTAGGAGATTCAAATCAACCTGCAAACCCTCAAAATCCTCAACAAGAAGAGCAACCAAATCTTGAAGAACAAAATCCTCATCAAGAAAATCAACCTCAACAACAACCTCCTCCACCAATCACTCAACACCCTCTTGGCACTCAACAAAATTTAATGAGTGAAATTGAGAACAACAAAAAACAAATAAAGGATTTAATCAGTAGGTTGAGTGATCCAAATGGTTCAACGACAGAAAGAATGACCCTAGAAAGTTCATTGAAAGATATGTTAAAAAATGTAGATTCAATTAGCAAACAAATAATTGGATGGCAAGATAGGAGGAAGACGACTAGGGGTTATTATGCGGATAAACTATCATATAAAGATGTAAAGGATTTAAAAATTACAAAAGGTGATTTGTGCTCATTATTCACCAACCCACGCACATATAAAAATTTTACCCTCAATGCGAAGAGGTTTCCTATTCATTGGTGCCACCACCAATAGATTAGGAACTATTTTTATGAGAGGTGGTACATGGTGTTTGATTACCCACTATGCAACAATTGTGAAGACCCACAATATTTTCTTAAGAAACTATACAGTGAGTTCATATTGAAAAAAATCCTAAATTATTTTGATATGAGGGACTTCTGTGGGAGAGGTGGGGGGTCAGCTCAGGATAGACCTAATGCACAACTAGATCCTACATGGCAAGGGAGATGACCTCTCACTAGGCCGCCTCGTGAGCACATTGTTATGCCTTCCATTGCGAAGGAGAATACTAATGTAGAGACATTGCAGGTGATCAACACTTTGACCCAGAGTGTCATCCATCATACTAGCCCTATTCTACAATGCCATCCAGGGGAGTCTTCTAGTGGCGGCCTTCGAACCCATGTGTGTCATTCTTCTAGGGTGACTTGGTCATATGACCCCACCGACACTCAAGAGGCTACTACACATGGTCCATCTACAACTATGGAGATGGAGAGGGCAATTGACATTTTGCATGAGGCATATGACATTGATAGTCAGGTAAAATTTAGCATGTTTATTGAATTTAATTTATTAAATTTTGTTTTTGAAATGCAATATTAACTAATTTAGTTTTATGTTTTTAATAAAACTGCAGGGTCGCAATGTTGAGACTGGATACACTGACCCTCCACCTACTTATTTATGTAGTACACCTATCGGTGGGGTATGTAACTAGTAAGAAATTATAAATTTATTACATGTTAATAGCATTGTTTAATGAATGGTATTTTAATATGTGATTTTGGATGTTGAACAGGATAATATTGGAGGTTACTAGGGAACACCTCGCGGTGACAGTGGATTTACTCAAACCTACATGCAGGTAATAGAATAAAGAGTTTAACTAATGAATTTTACTTAATAGATTTGTGTAGTTTATATTCATATCGTTGATTACATTGCATTTCATATCATTCAAACTCAAAGCATTACTATACATTCGATAAATAATAAGTAGATGTTGATAGATGAAAATTTTTCAACTACAATATAGTTGTTTAGAAAATCAACATAAGTAGTGATGCAATTACTTCACATAGCATAAGTAATAAGTCTAGGAGTAGCTTCCAATTGCATTTTCTTGTCACCTTTTCACATTTTTATAACATTGATTGACAACTTTTGTTAAGATTCTACAACTTTACAATTTATGCCTAAAATGACTACCAAAGACCATTAGAAACTCAAAAATGGCTATTTAAGCCTTATTACATCAGGAAAATACCTATACAACTTCATACATTATAAGTGATGATGTGGATCGATATTGTAGTTTTTGTGATTGAATAATTTGTTGTTTTATTTTTAGCTTTTTGTGGCAGAAACACCTCTAAATGTTATGAGGTCAATGGATATCAATGTTTTATCCGCTATACAATCCTCGATGGCTCTTACAGGGGAGGTATGAGAAAATTACTAAATTTCAATTTACATTCATTGTTATAGATGTTAGTTCTAGTGAAAAATCAAACCATTATCAATTCAAAGTTTAATTTCTATTTGGATGGTTTATGCAGGGCTTGAGCACACCTCAGCATGGGTGTGTGAATATTTCCCTCATGGAGAGTGATCGTGAGATGGAAGTAAGTGCTTATTTTGTTAAATATATCATTTTTTATAATGTAATTACTATATATTAATGTGTTTACTTCTTATTGTAACAATTAAAACTTCACCAAGAACTTAGCAGTAGGAGGAGCAACAGGAGCACTCCTCAAGTACAACACAAATGAGTGATGAACTTGTCGCCATCAAATCGACAAGCAAAGGGAAATAATTTATTTCCAGAGCATGGAGGGAAATGAATTTTAATTCCATAGCCCTTTGTTGTATCCCTACATGGAAGTTTTGTACATATTTTGTATTGGATATATTTGACATTGTATGCCTATATGGCATTCTCGTAAGCCTATATGGCTATTTTGTACCTATTTTTTATACTTATATCGACACATGTTGATGTACATGCATACATGGCTATTTGGTTAATGCAAATGTTTTTTATCTATGGTGTCCATATTTGCATTATAAATTCATGGTTCAATAGATATATGAGTTATGTGTATTCAAGTGTATACTTTACAACTTACATGTATACTTTGTGACTTACATGTTTTCCAATGTATACTTTGTGACTTATGCATTTTCATGTGTATACCTTGTATTCATGCATATACTTTGTATTAAGTTGTGTACACTATGTATTTGTGTGTATACTTCAAGGCTTACCTGTTTGTGACTACTTGTGCTTCCCTTATTCACACATGTACATGCTTGACTTATTCACGTGTATAATTATTAATTGGTTAGCCCTTGCATTGATCATTGTTTTCCTTAATGGTTTGTCATGAATAAATTAATTAATTGATGCTGAACAACTTTATTTAAAAGCAAAAAGCACATTTTCAATTGGTATTCCATGAAATAATTCATAAAAAGAATCCAATATATTAAATCCTTTGATTGGAAAAACTCAATTAATAAAATGATACATAATCTTCGTAACACTTCAAAATATAATATTCAGACTAGGTGAAGTAGTCAACTTCTTGATACATTATCTATGTGATATTATAATCCCAATTCATGCTTCTAGGCTGCATATAACCGAACCCCCCTCCCAAAAATTTTGGCTGAACCTGCGAACTGAACCCCCAAACCTAAACCCAAGCCTCATACAAGCTCAAAAAATCTTCCAACACTCTTCATTTTTCCTACACAAAGTTAATTGACCACCAAATTATGTTGCCCCCTGACTTTACACACTTTTACTCCATCAAACCTCTCTTTTTCATTCAAAACCCCTATTTTCCCAACTAAGGCATCATGCCATAACATAATTTTGACCTCCCCTATCCTTGCAGACCTTTTGAACACATCAAACTCCACAACCTCACCCTATTTCCAACCTATTCTAACTTATTTTCAAGAAATTTCTTATTTTCACCTCTTCTAGGCTTGCTTTTAAGGGGCCTCAATTCTGAATTTTCAATAGGGGCAGCATTAGTAATCTCTTCCAATGCCTTTACCAATGATATTTTCTTATTCCTACTCCATATCCTACTTACATAAGGCCCATATCACCAAGAAACATCCTGAACAATAGGTGGAATGGCCTATTTCAACATATTACACTCAAACCCAAGTTGTATGAGCAAGTTCATACCTGTTTCAGAAATCTAATTCTAAGTTGCTTGGAACTTAATAGAATTCCACAAGAATGGATTCTAATAAAACTTCATGTGTATGTTTCTATTTTTGATTGTTTTTCATGCCATCATAAGGGATCAAGCTGGTTGAATGTAGCTTGAACTAATTCCATGTGTTTGGGTGCAAAATAGGACCATGTCTAGCATAAATGTACCTATTGGGACGAGTTCGAGCAATTTTTTTGGTCACACGAATTGCAAAATGAAAGTTGCACCACTTTGTAACTTTACACTACTTGCATTTGACACTTTTTCCATCAAGTGAAAACTATACACCACAGAAAAAAAACTTCAACATAACAAAAACTAAGAGAGGTTATTGTAGAGGGGCCCAACATGATCTCATAGGCTCAGACATATATTTTGTAACCATCATGGTTTCTGAGTAATAGCCCATCAAAGATTGCTTCCCTTTTGCACTTTGGACCCTTAAGGGATCAATTCGGTTGAACATAGCCTGGAGTAATTCCGCGTGTTTGGGTGTAGAAGAGGATCATCCATAGCGTAAATGTACCCATTCAAACATGTTGGAATATTCTGTTTGGTCACATGAGTTGTAGAACAAAAGTTGCACCACTTTGTAACTTTCAACTACTTGCATTTGACAACTTTTCCCCCAAGTGAAAATTCACCACCACGACAAAATTCCTTCGAGATAGAAATATTCAAGAGAGGTTATTATAGAGGGTTCCAATGCAATCCCATAGGATCATATGAGAAGTTTCTAAGCATCATGGTATCCAAGGAACAACATGTTGAAGTTTGTAGCCATTTTGCACTTTGGACCCTTAAGGGATCGATCTAGTTGAACGTAGCTCATAGTGATTTTTCTTGTTTGGGTGAAAAAGAGGATCATGTATAGCATAAACATACCCATTGAAACATGTTGGAATAGTCCATTTGGTCACACGAGTTGCAGAACAAAAGTGGCACCACTTTGCAACTTTCAACTACTTGCATTTGACAACTTTTCCCCCAAGTGAAAATTCGCCACCATGGGAAAATTCCTCCAAGATAGAAAAATACAAGAGAGGTTATTTTAGAGGGGCCCAACATGATCCCATAGGATCTCATGAGAGGTTTCTAAGCATCATGGTATCCAAGTAACAATATGCTGATGTTTGTAGCCATTTTGCACTTTGGACCCTTAAGGGATCGATCTAGTTGAACGTAGCTTAGAGCGATTTTGCGTGTTTGGGTGTGAAAGAGGACCATTCCT
Source organism: Sequoia sempervirens (assembly GCA_007258455.2). Lineage (NCBI taxonomy): Eukaryota > Viridiplantae > Streptophyta > Pinopsida > Cupressales > Cupressaceae > Sequoia > Sequoia sempervirens. Next base: position 191,862,753 of record VDFB02105785.1, on the reverse strand, counting down.
AGTGTAAAAATACCTATTCATACACATTGAAATAGTCTGTTTGATCATACAAGTTGCAAAACGAAAGTTGCACCACTTTGCAACTTTCAACTACTTTCATTTGACAACTTTTTCCCCAAGTGAAAATTCGCCACCACGTGAAAATTCCTCTGAGATAGAGAAAACCAAGAGAGGTTATTGTAGAGGGGCTCAATGCAATCCCATAGGATTAGATGAGAATTTTCTAAGAATCACAGTATCTAAGTAACAACATGCTAAAGTTTGCAGCCATTTTGTACTTTGGACCCTCAAGGGAACGATATGGTTGAACGTAGCTCAAAGCGACTCCACATGTTTGGGTGCGAAAGAGAACCATTCCTAGCATAAACATACATTTTATGATGCGTTGGAATAGTCTGTTTGGTCAAATGTATGGACAGTAAGTGGATTGGTGGAGGAATGTTGAACTAGAAGCAGGGGAGGTCTGGAAGTGGATTGGGTGTCAAACTCTATGAGGAAATGTTGAGTTTTCCTTAAGAAAAATAAGGTTTTGGTGAGTGAAATTGAGTTTCTAAGTTGGGCAGCATTATTTTATGTTAGATTGAGCATGAGTAGGGTTTATAAGCCTAGGGATATGGTTTTATGGTTTGGATGGTAAATTATTGAATCTCTATAATCTAATGCTATAATTTGAAGTTTTGATAGATATAAAGTGATTCCCCAAGGTATTAGGAGATTTGGACAAGTTTTGAAGGTGGTCCCTTTGTAAAAGTGGGCTAATTTGGGCCCTTAAAAGCGTAGGAAACCTTATTTGTGTAGTTAGGTACATAAAAAACATCGGTGATTGTTGGATACATTTAAGGGCTCTATAATGGGTCCCTAATGTGTGTTGTACTGTGAGTTGAAAGGTTGTGTGAGTGGAATTATACCCAATTGAGTGACTTTGATATATTACAAGGAATAGTGTGAATTTGTTGAATGAAGAGGTCCTGATGAAATTGTAAATTGAAAATTGTGTTGACATATTGGAGTTGTGTGTTTGTGTGTTCATGGTTCAATTTTGATCCATGATTGCAAGATAGGTTGTACCTTTCCCCATGTTGCTAATTTAGCCTTCAATAAAGAGTCTTCTAATAGTGGAAAGAAAGGTTAGAATCCCTTGTAGGTAGACTAATCAAGGAAACATTTAAATAATATCACAAATAAAAGTGATGAGGTAGGTTTAGTGATGAGGTAAATTTAGAAATAGAGATGAAAACCAAAATAGTTTATAAGATCTATCAATGTGGGAGGAGTATATTCCAATTTTTTAAAGAGATGTATGGAAAATTTGGTAGCATACACAAGGCAATGAGCTGCTTGGTATAATTTTTTGACAAAAAATGTCAATGAAAGCTTCATAGAGGTTTATGCACTTCCATAATAAAGGATTGATAAATGATGTTTTATTTTACTTCCTTAAAACATATGTCATATATATGTGTATACAAAATGTGGAAGCATACACAAGGTAAGTCAATTGTTAAATTACAAAATGCCTCAAAGAGATGTGGTTTAAAAATGTAATTGGAAAGTGTATAGAATTGTGTAATTTAAAATTTGCATTGACAACCTAAGGTTATAATGACAAACAAACAATGATCAACATGGAATATGCAAAATAACAAAAATGAAAGGAAGCCATAATATAATGAAAGAAAATGTGTAAAGACTTCACATACCTTAAAAACCAGAGTTTCAAATGGAGTTCAACCCAATTATGTAGCCTTAGCTTCTTCTTTAATCAAACTCCTCAACAATTTGACTTTTTCAAAAGCTTGTTCCCCTCCAAACTTCAATTGTATATCAATTTTCAATTGAATTCGAACTTCAATTGATATTATATGTCTTTCAATGTGAAAAATCTGCTATTTCATGCAAAGGTGGTAGAAAGATCATGAAAAGGTGGTGGAATGTGAAAAAAATGCATGCACACTTGACAACATCATCAAAAAGCTACTATTTGTCAGAGCACGCACATAACCAGGAGAATATGTAGAATGTGGGCCTTGAGATCATGACTTATTGAGTTGTTTTACCATTTTTAGTGCAACACAAAATGTTCTCATGTTATAACACAAGCACATTATTTCTTCCTAAAACGTCCATATCTCTACTTCTTCAAAACAGGCTCGCGTTATGTGAAAGTTGGTTTTTTAATAGATTTATTTTCTCTCTTTGTCTATACCCTATATACCCTGATTCTATCTCTCTTGCCTCTCCCATTATACCCTAATTATATATCTCTCCCCTCTCCCCTCTACCCTTAACCCTTATACCCTCTATCTCTCCCTCACTCCCTCCCTCTCTTTGTTGAGTCTCTCGCTCATCTCTCAACCCCTATCCCCTATCCTTCTCTCAACTCGTTCTCTGTCACTCACTTACTCCTCTCTCACTCACTCACTCACTCTACCTTTCTCACTCACTCACTCAATCCCTCTCTCCCTCTATCTCCCACTCTCTCTCACCCACTCCCCCACTCTCTCCCACTCTCTCCCACCCTTTCCCACTCTCTCCCACCCTTTCTTCCACTCTCCAAATCTCTCCCACCCTCTCTCGCACACCCTCACCCACCCTCTCTCATAATATCCCACTCTCCAACTCTCTCTTACCCTCTCCCACCATCTCCCACCATCTCTCCCACTCTCTCCCACCCTCTCCTACCCTCTCCCACCCTCTCTCCCACTCTCACCAACTCTTTCAAACTCTCTCCTACTCTCTCCCACCATCTCTCCAACTCTCCCCCTCTCTCCCACTCTCCAAATCTCTCCCCTCTCTCCCTCTCTCCACCCTCTCCCAGTCTCTCCCACTCTCCAACTCTCTTCCACCCTCTCACCCTCTCCCACTCTCTCACCTCTCCCCCTCTCCTCTCTCCTACCTCTCCCACCTCTCTCACTCTCCCACCCCTCTCCCATGCTCTCACTCTCCCACCCTCTCTCCCTCTTTGCCACCCTCAACCCTCTGCCACCTCTCTCCTCTCCAAATCTCTTTTACCCACCCTCCTCTCTCATCCTATCTCCTCTTTCCCACCTTCTCCCACCCTCTCTCCCTCTCTCCAACTCTCTCCCTTTGTCCCAATCTCGCTTCCTCTCCCTCTCCAACTCTCTCCTCTCTCCCACCTCTCTCCCACTCTCTCCCTCTCTCCCCCCTCTCTCCCACTCTCTCCTCTCTCCTCTCACTCTCTGCCCTCTCCCACCTTCTTCCACCCTCTCTCCCACTCTCTACCACCCTCTCACATGGTCTCTCCCACTCTCTTGCACTTTGTACCACTCATCCAATTTCTCCCACCCTCTCTCCTACTTCCTTCCACCCTATCGCACCCTCTCCCACCCTCTCTCCAACTCTCCAACTCTCTCCCACCCTCTCCCACACTCTCTACCACTCTCTGACCCTCTCTCCCACTCTCTCCCACCCTCTCCTACCCTCTCCCACCCTCTCTCCCACTCTCCAACTATCTCTTACCCTCTCCCACCCTCTACCACCCTATCCCACCCTCCTTACCACTCTCTCCTATCCTCTCCCACTCTCTCTCCCACTCTCTCCTACCCTCTCTCACCCTCTCTCCCCCTATCTCTCACTCTCCAACTCTCTCCCACTCTCTCCCATCCTCTCCCGCACTCTCTCCCACCCTCTACTACCCTCTCCCACCTTCTCCCACCCTCTCTCCCACTCCCACCCACTCTCTCCCACTCTCAAACTCTCTCCCACTCTCTCCCACCATCTCCCATATTCTCTCCCACTCTCTACCACCCTCTCCCACCCTCTCCCATGCTTTGTCCCACTTTTTCCCACTCTCTCCCATTCTCCAACTCTCTCCCACTCTCTCCCACCCTCTCTGCCACTCTCTGCCACTCTCTGCTACTTTCTCCCACCCCCTCTCCCACTCTCTCCCACCCTCTCCTACCCTCTCCCACACTCTCTCTCTTCTCCCACACTCTCTCCCACCCTCTCCCACCCTCTCTCCCCCTCTCCCCCACTCTCTCCCACCCCCTCTCCCCCTCCCCCCACCCTCTCTCTCCCTCTCTCCCACAACTCTTTGTTACCCTCTCCCACCCTTTACCACCCTCTCCCACCCTTTCTCCCACTCTCTCCCACCCTCTCTCCCACTCTCTCCAAACTCTCTCCCTCTCTCTCCTACCCTCTCCCATCCTCTCTCCCATTCTCTACACCCTCTCCCTCCCTATGCCACCCTCTCCCAACTTCTCTCCCACTCTCTCCCAACCTCTCCGACCATCTCCAACCCTCTCTCCCACCCTATCCCACTCTTTATACCCTCTCTCCCACCTCTCCCACTCTCTCCACCCTCTCTCCCACTCTCCAAATCTCCCTTAACCTCTCCCACCATCTCCCATCCTCTCCCACCCTCTCTCCCAGTTTCCAACTCTCTCTTACCCTCTTTCACCATCTCCCACCCTCTCTCCCACTCTCGCCCACCCTATCCTACATAAATACATACATAAATGCATACATAAAAGCATAATACATATGTACATACAATCCTAGATACATACAAACATATAAATATGTAAATATAAATTCAATATGCATTTAACATAAATCAAGACATAATGTGAGCACATTATACTGCACTCATGTTATGTCTTGCTAGACATGCTCCCCACAAATAAAAACCATGTCAAAACTAACATATAACACACTCATGTTATATCTTGCGTTGGGAATCCCTGAGCCTTAGGATTGGTATTTTCCTTGGAATACCAACCCAAAGACTTGGAGGGAATTCCCAATGACCAGAGATGTGTTTTTAAAATTTCTATAATACTTCACATAATCAGGTTCATGCTCACTGTCAGGATTGCACATGGTTCAATATCAAACAAATCGAACATCTCAGTAATGTTAGGTTCTCTCTTAGGTATCCAACAATGTAATTTTTCTCACTTTCTGACAATGTTAAGCTGTTCATCCATAATTTCTTTTGTTTGTATGTCTCTTTTTTGGAAAAAAGTAGTGTTTAGTGGTTTTTCCATTATAAATTAACTATTCATCGAAATTTCAAATAAATTACATTTTTAGAAACTAGACTCCATTCTATTTTTATTTATTTTTTAAATTCAATTAGTCTCCAAAATTTGTTGGTGTAGCACAACAAAAATTCTATTTTTCAGGAAGTTTCCACTTTTAAAATTAGTAAAACATAAAATATTCATTAAAAAAATTTCAGAAAAAATCATGCATCAACTACATACTGTTACCTAACTTATGACCATAGCAATTTTAAAAATACTAAAAAAATGTTCACTGTACGAGGGTCGTACAAGAGTTGCTATGTTATGTTTTTATGACAAAAAAAAATCAATTTGTGTACATCCCTCATTTGAACCCCTTAATCTCAACCATTTTCAAAATAAATTAGTATTTTAGAAAGTAGACTCAGAGCACTTGAATCTTTTTTTTTGTTCCATCTCAAAATTTTGAGTGTAAGTATCCTCAATTTCACGTCCAAGGTCAGTATTTCCTGATTTCAGAAAAAAGTTTTCCACTTAAGTCCCCTTTTTGGGAACCATCTTTGTGCACTTACCCTGGTGTTTATCAATGCCTTTAAAGTGGGGGCATACATTGGAATTATTCTTTTTCATTTTTCCTCTTCTTGGTTCTTAGTGTAGCCTTCTTACTTCGTATGATTTGTTTTGTCGCTTTGTTGATGACATTAGGTGTGATGTCCTTGATGAGCGTGATCTATCTTAGCATATTGCATTCCTCTTGGTGGATTGATGTGATTCACTGCATTCCCTAAGTAGCAAATTTTCTAGTCTTTGATTGGTCCTCTCTTGGAGACATTAGACACAATGTTCCCTAAGTTAAATACCTCACATCAACTAAGAAAGACTCCTTTAAACACTGTTTTCATGTTGTATGTTGCATTTGTTATATGGCCACGTTGCATAACACGACTTGCATGCCTGTGGAGCCATCGTTTTTTTTCATGAGCTCCAAGCATATGAAGTTTTTCTTGTCTCGTAAAGATGGAAAAGATCACTTTCTTCTATGGTGCCTTAGTAAAGTTATCAGGAGGTATAACTTTGGTATTGTTGAGCGAGAAGCCCATTCTGAGGCTTGAATTTCCCCATAGCTAGCTGCGTGTGTGTGAGTGCATACCAGCCATGGGTGTATGTTTCTCACCTGGTAGACAGCCATGAGTTTCATCACCTCAGAGTGAGTATGATTTTTCCAGTCAAACAACCTAGATTTGATCCACATCATGTTGGAAAAATGATCGAATATTGATCTGATTCATTATTTATTTTTCCTTCTTCTCTCTTTTATCTTTGGCATTGTGTGTTGGTGGCTTGTCATTTTTCTTGATATCATCCATGTTCCCTTTGTGCTTATACTAGTTTGTCATGAGATCTTGATCCTAGGGGCTTGATCACCCCTCTTGATCATTGTTGTCCCATCTTGCTAGCATTGTTTCATGGGAACCCCTCTTGATTGCATGTTAGTCTACTTTAGTAAGAGTTTGAAGTAGGTTAATCCTCTCACTAAAGTGGGGGCTAAATGTGGACACCAAAAAAGTAACCCTTCTACTTTTTCTATCTTGATTGGGTCCTCCTTGTGACTTTGGATTAATTTTTTCTTGATTTAATGTTGTAATGTGGATAACACATTCACATTAGGTCTTGGGCCCTATCAAACTAAAAGAATTCAAGTGGTACCTTACTTAAGAGTTATAAAGCATTGTACCACACTTTCACACTTTTATAGGGTCTTGTTAATATATTTCATCTAAATAACCCTTTTTTATCACTTACCAAGCCTTATTTCAAAGTGTTGTAAAGAGTTGTAACAAACTTTCACACTTTTCTAGGCTTGAAATCAATAATTTAACCCTTTCTTATGTTGTAATTGGCCCCATTTTACACTTGTAGGCCTTACTTAAGTATATTTTTGAAAATAATCCCAATAAATATCATTTAATACATTTAATTTCTGACACCCACATAAAATTCCTAAGTGGGACCCATTCGCCACTAGGGGTGAATGACTCCACTTTTACTCAAAAATCAAAATAATTTCAAAATTCTCGTAGGTTATTATTTTCTAAGACTTAAGGTCGGCCTGTGATGTGGTATTTTCAGGAAATATTTCATAATTGTGTATAAATATAGGGTTTTTCCTCTCATTTCATCCTCTCTAATTCTCCTAATTTTCTAATCAAGCAATCAAGTGATTTTGCATCCAAATATATTGTTTACAAGAGCATTCAAGCACTGCATTGTAGCATTTCAAATTTCTACTTCAAGGGTTTGGTGAATTGAAGCATTGCATGTTGTTCATTCATCATTATCTTTTCATTTCAATTCATTTTCAAGGTTTTAATTACCAAACTAGGGTTTGACCAAGGAAAACTGTTTTCATTAACCCTCAACCATTTTTTGCCCTCTTTGAATGTGTCTTGCAGGTCTTGTTTGTGGATTTGTAAAAGAGCAAGGTTGGAGGAGACTTCAACAATTTTTCAAAGTCATTCAAAATTTTCAAAGCCCTAAAAGAAGCTTGGAGAACAACTACAGGTCATATTTTGTAGTTTTGGATCTGAAACCCTGTCAAGAGCATAAGTGCAAACCAGGAGCTACAGGTTACACTTTTGATTTTCCCAAAATATGGTAGTGGACTAAGTCACCCAGGTTGGCGTATGAGTCCAACTACAAGGCCCAAAATAGATATTTTACAGTTCTAAGTACCCAGCTATTCAAAATCTGTTCTAGCAAAATTTCCCCAAAGCAAAGCTAAGTCGCCCAACTTGCAATATAGGTCCTAGTGAGATTCAACAGTAAATTCTATAGGATTCCAAAGCTCCTCTCCATCACTTTCTAGTTTCTAGGTTCACACCTTTGATTTCATAAGTTTATGTTATAGTTTGTTTGCATTTTTAAGTCATTTTGCATATCACAAGATGTTTTTAAACATTTTGCATTTTCTTAGTTTTGGATTAATAATAAATATCTTTTATCAATTTCCTACGTTAAGGACAATCCCTTTTGACCGATTTCAATCTCCCTTGCATTGGAATCTCAAGGATTTTTTCTTGAGTGTGTAGCTTCTGAAATCAGATCCCCCTTCCTTCATTCCCCTTTTAGGTGTGAACAAGGAAGTTGTGCATTCCATTTCCATAGTCCACAAATATGCTATAGGAATTTGAATACCTCAATGTGGAAGAAACTTTGTCAATGATATTTGTTAGCTATATCTCCCCTATAAATGAGTTGCAATGATGCATTAAATATCATCTCAATCTTCATCTACATAATGATTATTAATATTTTTCTTTGCATTTGAATTTGTTAGCACTTTCAACCCTAATAATTAGAAGCTTTTTGTGGATGAAAATAAACGTGTTGCTTATCATCCTTTTCCTTATGCTTATGGTTCATGTATCTACTTGATAAATCCTATGAAATCCTCCAAAGAAGAATAATGTGAACTTGCAAATATGGATCAATTGCTTGTTTCATCTCCATCCTATGGTTATTCTCCATACCCTTCATCAAAATCATATAGCAAAAAATTTGTTTTACCTGACAAAAACTAGGAATACAATCAACTCTCTCACAATGTTAAAGGCCCTTCTTCAACATAAGGACATCCACTAAAATTCCATCCTCTAACAATTTCATCTTCATTCATTCATTGGATTTAAATAACTTTTTGTCGTGTTTCCATGGATTATAATACATTTTTTATTAAAAAAACAACCACCTGTTGGATAGTTGCATTATTTAATAAATCACGTTTTCTATTTAGAGGGGAGTTTATTGATCAATATTGTTAACCATCACCTAAGGATAAATACTATTGGACCAATGAAAACATTATAAACGTCATGTTGTACAAAATAACTAGACAATAAAACTATCCATATTAATATAGGAAAATATAGTAATATGATGACTAGAAGATATATAAATAAGTTAATGAATAAATAAACTTCATTCTTGTCAAAAATATTGTATGGTAAGAAGTAAAGTGATAATGATCTATTATATATGGAAGAACCAAAATGGTTAGACATGCATCACTAAAGGTGTTTTTGCATCAACCACGAGTTAATTAGGAAAATATAAATATAATTTCAAGGAGGTAGAATAAATATATAAATATATGTTAAGCAATAAGGAAAATTTATTCCACATTTTTGTCATATATGCTTATCATATAGTTCATTAATAATAATAATAATAATACAATTCTCTATCATCCAAAAATATATGATTAAAATTGGCTTGAATTATCTTTCTTTCTATAAAAAATTGAAGTGAATTATTGAGTTTAATCCACCTATTTGTAGAATTTTGAATTTAGAATGATAAGCAAAAAAAACAATGATTCTTATGTGATGTAAGGTTAGATGTAACCTTTAGAGTAATCAAAAGTAAAGAAGGTTGTGCAAAAAAATTTGTCTCAATACCTTGTGTTGGTGCTTTATTAATTTAATTAATTTTGAAAACCTTTTTCGTTTTAAATATTCATGATGGTCATCATTAGTTATATATTTACCAATATTCTTATATTAATGCAAAAAAGAACTATAAATATGTTTATCTAAAGGATGATTACACAATAAACCATGGTTTCATTTATATGAACTCCTACGTAACTCCAAAAGTGAGTTATAAGGCATGTGATAATGATGTAGCCAATACTAGAGAGTCAGATGAATGGTGACATTTTTTTGTATTAACTTAAACACACATTTTTTAATTATTGAAAAGATATTTAAAATGATAATTACATTGATCATGTAATATCTACATATAGATCAAAATCCTCCAATAAAATTTATGAAAGCTACTGTTTACCCTAGATACTTTTTATGTGGGATTCAATGATTTTGCCTATATTTTTTCACAAAACATAAGCTAGCCAGTTATAGAACTCACATAATTAATTAATTAATCATTAATTAGTTAGGTCACTTTATGCTTTATTACACTTAAACTAAACTTAGGAGTGCATTTATTTCATTATTTTCTTTAATTTGTTTCTACTCACCCTTTTGTTGTAATCCTCGAATAGGATAATTATGAGTCATGGGGGAAAGGGCATATTTACACATTGTAGGTGGCTTAATATTTTGCCTCATTTATATGACCTCATCCCTGAACCAAATACACTAGGGGAAAAAATAGATTGGGATATCATTAGAGATCATTTAGTAGGACTTATATGTTCTAGTGTTGATTTTGACACTATGTGTGATGTATCAAACATTGATTGTCCCCACACACTTTGGACTCATCTTTGGGAGATCCATGGAGACCCCAATCTCTCTCCATACCCAGCGGATCCTGCTTCAGATTGTCTCTTACCCATGGCTACTACAAATTGTATATCCATTGATGATGATACATTAGAGGACCTAGAGTATCTAGTAGGTCTTGCACATTTTGATTGATCAGAGGCTTGTCTTCTAGTTCCTACTCTTCAGACTGAGATTACACATGCATCATCTATTGTTCCTGATGACATTACAAGAGATTACAAGAGATTAATTTATTTATAAAAGAAATGTATGCATAACCCTAAAAGGAAACCCTAGTGCGCACACTTAATAATTAATTATTAATGTTCCTAAGTTTAGCTTAAATAAAACTAAAGTGATAAGTGACTTAATTAATTAACCAATATGATTGAATTAATTAAGTGAAATAAATTATTACTCTAACACCCCCCCTTAAGATGAACTTAGGAAGTAGTAAAACACTAAGGAAAAGATGCATGAAAACAAAGATGGATCCCAACAACACGGCCTAATTAGGTACCCATGTACAAATGCAATGAAGGATAAACAGGAGAAAACCCAGTGGAACAAAACACCCCCTCAATGAGATGACCTGCTACAAAGAAGCACTAATAACACTGGTGGAGTAACACTGGAATCCTGCATATGGAAAGCGAGGAAAGATACCTGTGTTTACAAGAAACCATATAAGAGTCACTGTAGGACATAAGCATAATCATTATAATGCAATAGTAGACTCGATGCCAAGGAACACTAGAAATCTCACAAACTGGAACAACCCTGTAATCTATGAAGCAATATTAGATGAATAAATGATGCCCCCCATAAGAGGGAATGAGATCATGAAAGAATCTAGAAGCTATGTGTATCTCGACGTCGATGCCAAACTATGAATTAAATTGATAGGAGCAAGTACCATGAAGATTCTACAACATTAACCATAAAATGAATGGCCCTCAAACTGAGATGTTACCCGATGTGAATCTGATATGATTTGGGATCATTAACCACAAACTCTCAATCTGAGATGTGAACTGATGTGAACCAAAATGTGTCAAGCTATGAGAAAGATGTGGATAAAAGAAACTACATAATCCAAATACAACTCATACGATTTGTCATCAATATGAAGATGAGATCAAAGTGCATGCAATGCAATTACACTCTAATCAAATTATTATGCAAGAAGCCCCTCTGATGGAACTTTATATAAGTTCATTTAATTACAATAACCCATGATTGTAAAAGGAGAAAATACTAAACATGCATAAATTAAAGAGAAAATGCAAACCTAGTGCATGAAAACAAAAAAGAGTGCAGGGACAAACCAATGTTCACATCTGCCTCCTTGATGAAAAATAACCTCAAATTTGTGTAGATGAAAAAATCTAAAAAAATGGCCAACACCAATGTGAAGTGCTCAAAATTAGCTTTCTGTCGATATGTCGTTTGCTAAAAATGGACACCGTGGCCAAAAGTTATGAATTTTTCAAAAAAGTTGAATTTAGCTTACAAGAAACGGGTTTTCTAGCAAAAAAAGTTTACTTCTGATTTGATTTCTACAAAATCTACTCACTATTTGTAGACAATAACAAAAACCCAAAAATATTTTGATGCTAAGAACAAAACCCATAAAAAAAATTGATCCAGCAAGCAGAAGATAAAAAAATAGTTTTTTTTAACCTTCATCTAGTAGAAAAAATGACGTGCACCACTTTATGTACAACAATTTTCTCTAGATCTATGCAAGATATGAAAAATCTAAAAGATACCTAGTTGAGATTTCGACCCTGGCTACAAAACTCAAAAATCAGTTTTCCTACAACTAAGTGAAAGTTGGATTTCTTAAGCAAAAAACAAAAAACAACTCCAATCAAAATGGCTTGCATCAAACCCTTGATAAAGTTTTGACGAAATAAAAGTGAATCGTGACTTTTTCTAGCACTCTGAATCCAATGGAGATGCCTGATCTGATAAAAAACACTCCAGAAATAAGCTCAAGGTATGAAACCCTCAACGAACCCCGAATGTGCTTTGCAATGAATTTCTCCAAAAACTGATAAGGGGCTGCAAATCAAGGCTTTGATACAATGATAGAAACCAAGATCATAAATGCAAACCAGAAAATGCCTTCCACAATAGAAAAACAAAAAGAGCAAGAGTAATTTCCATGAAGATGTGCAAGTGAATAATATTCAGGAATTGAGAAATTACAAGAGATGAATTACTTTATAAAAGCAATGTATGCGTAACCCTAAAAGGAAACCCTAGTGTGCACACTTAATAATTACTAAATAATTAATTATTAATGTGCCTAAGTTTAGCTTAAGTAAAACTAAAGTGATAAGTGACTTAATTAATTAACCAATATGATTAAATTGATTAAGTGAAATAACTTATTACTCTAACAGGATTCAATGATTTTTGCCTATATGTTTTTAGCAAAACATAAGCTAGCTAGTTATAGAGCTCACATACATTTAGAACATGTAAAATACTATTTGTCATTAGAAAAAGTGAACAATCCTAAAATGAAATAACTTGAGAAAAAAAAAATGTGAGAAAATATTATATCTATTGGTATATTACTCATAGGTATTCCAAGAATACCCTTGGAAATATTTGGAATGCATATCCCTTATAAAAATGATAATAAATTATTTTAAAAAATACAAAATTTAATATCAAAATATAACAATAGTTACTTCAAAACAATATAATTTGGGAACATACTGTGTTGAAGGATGGCAATATTTGTAGTATTGTATACTTTTATCATTTTAATATACATATGGACCTCTAAAAAATAATCAACCTAGAAAATGAATTGGAATATTTAACCTTAAAATTTTCTACCTTTTTTATGTTTACAGTACTACAAAATAAGGTACCATAAAGTGACAAGAAAAATATGGGAGAAAAAGTAGGAGATCAACTTCACCAAAAAGCATCATGAAATTTAATACAACTTGATATAAAGTTTTTATTTAAGTTCACCTTTGTAAAATAAGTGGTCATGTCTATTTTGAATAGAAAATTTCAAGTGAAAAATGTAGGAGATTATGTATAAAAGTCAATAGGACATAAAATTTAAAATTTAACATGTAAAATTATTGCTAGAGGTAACATTTTCTTTAGGATGGGCATATAGATTAGGAAATAATACATTGATAATATAATCAAGCCTTAAAATTACAAGTGTGCTTGATTTTACCTCTACAAGACCCTTAATCCATGCAATTTGTGTGCTTAAACTTTAAATCTAAAAAGCTCTTAATGCATGTGAAGTCATTTGAAATTTTAAGGTTTACATATTAGAGAGGATTGTAAGTTTTGAATTTAAATGTGATTTTAAAACTATAATATTCTTACCTTCCATTCCTAAATCTTTAAAAAAAAAAATTGGTTGATGCAAACTATGTACTTGCACAAGGGACTCCAACATTCGACACCTACAGTAGGAATCTTAGAATATGGGTCCATTTATACATATGATAATTTTTATGTTATGAGTTAGATTATAATTGGTGATTCAATTTTCATAAACTATCTAACATCCTCATTGGTTTATTCTTTGATTTCAATAAATATTCAACATGCTTTTTCCCTCTAGTTTTGTAGTATCCCTTACTTCTTCAATAGTTTTTGTTTCCCCCTTTGTATGTTCTAAGATTCGTACATTCCATTTACAAACATCTTCTTCAAGATTCCATTCATCTTCCTCACTTTGATAATTATTCTATTATTGGTAAAATGCCAAAGGTTAAAACTATTTATTGATTAAATGAAATTAGGGTTCCACCTTTTGGGAGATGGAATTGGACCTATTTCACACTTTAATCATTGGGAAACCTAGATCCCTCAACCAAGTGACTCAATTGAGGGATGGACTAGGGGTTTCCTTATGTCATTAAACATGGGTTCACCATTAAATCAAGCTTCAAAGGAGAAATGAAAACATGTATGCACAAAACCCTAGAAACTTGAAAGCATGAAATTAGACTAATAAATAGAATGAAATAGAAAAGTACCAAGAAAATTGGAGAGGTCAAAAAAATATCTAAAAAACCTTGTAAATTGTTGTTTTAAGGTGCACTAGGACTGATACGCCAAGATGGGTGATATAGTTGTTCTATAGGAATCTAGGGAGAATCCATAATTCTTCTGGTGACTATTCAGGATCTACAAAAAATTGGAAAAAAGAGCTTTATTGGGACCCATATTCCTAGAGGGGTGATTTAGTTCTAGTATTAGGGTTTGACTAATATTTCTATTTCCTCTAGAGATAATAGGGGGTGATGTAGCTTTTGTCTTATTTGATTCTTCAAGTCTGAAAGACTAAATTTTGGCCTATAGGTAATTTTCAATGAAGATGAAAACTTGACAACTTTGAAAACTTTTAGAACTTTTTCTTCAAAGGATCTTCAAGCTCTAATTCACCTACATTTGTAATCACACTTCAAGAGGGAAAAATTTTGTTCTGTTAGGGAATAGGGGTTTGCCTTGGTCAAACCTCATTTTGGTAATTAAACCTTGAAATGAAATAGAAAAGTATGAAGGAATGATGAAAGCAAATGCAATGTTGCAACTGACTAAAACCTTGAAATGAAGGTTGTAAACTTGTGTGAAATGGCTCCAATAGATGTGGATCTTGACCTTTTATTAAATTCTTGAAACTTTATCTTGAATGCTTGCTTGAATAATGAAACATACATCACAAATGTTAGCTCATAAATACACATAATGCATGATAAATTTGACTTGATGCTTGAATCTTGATTGTAGCTCCAAATTCTTGATGATTTTCTCTTGAATGCTATTGATCTCAAAAACTTTCCTTAAGAATGCTTGATCTCAAAATTTCTAGGAGAAATTATATGAAATAACCTTGTATTTATAATTTTTTATTCGTAATTTTCCAAAATTACAACACTACAAGCCGACATCAGATCTAGGATAATAAAATCCTACCAAAAATTTGATTTGAAATAGGTCCAGATTAAAACGGGATTCATACACCAAGTTGGGTGTATGAGTCCCAGTGGCTTAAAAATAGGACACAAACTTTGAGATGTGTTAAGTTCAACGCAACATCTAAAACTAGGCCTTGAGACATAGGTGGGACCTATACACCCAATGGAGCATATGAGTCCTAGATCCCTAGATCTAGAACACAGCCAAAAACATTAAATTATGATTTTTCATTTGTTAAATGTTAGGATTATCCTTGATGCCAAAACTATTTTATGGGGTTCATGACATCACCGGTTCTATTCTTTGCATTCTTAAATTGGCTGATATGCAATTGCATTGGTTGGTGTTATGATATGCAGTGTGATATGAATGTGATGATATTCTTGGTGGATGTTGACAGGATGCATTCTCAGCATTTTTTGATTCATGATGATTATAGTTGGTTCATATGGTGATTCACATGGTTCATGGCATGCACTTTAAATTTTCATTTTTTACATGTTGGTACTGATGTTTGACATATGTTCATTATTTAAGGGCATGCATTTGCTTCAGGGTTACAAGTCACAGTGACATACATATACTAGAAGATTCATTTTGAGGTATATATTTGTTTATACATTTGTGTGTTTTTTCTTGGGCTAATAGATAAAATGATGTATGAGTGGCACACATTATGTTTGCACAAAGGATACCCATTTACAAGAAGTTTGCATAGAAGCATGGATTACAAGTATTTACTCACTTATATGTATTCTCTTCATTGACTATTTGTTAAGAGGATATATGTTGTCTTCAAGACACACTTGATACATAAGTGTGCTAACATTTGATACATGGTGTTATAAAGAATACAATGTTACAAGGATTTGGAAAACTTGTTTTTGGAAGGTCTACAGCCACATTGTGGTCATGTGATATTGGCATTATTGTTTTCTATGAATTCATATCTTTTGGCTCAGTATTTCAGTTGATCAGTTAAGGTGGTTTTCTATGCTCTCTCTATGATGAAAATTCATGCTAAAAATTCAAAATATCTATAGATCTTGTCATCTCCATCACATATGATATTGAGGCTTGGAATATTTTATTACTTGAATCACATTTAATTTTAAAAGATTATTAAAGCCTTTATAGTAAAAGGCTCAGGCAGATTTATATAGAATTATATTGGTCTCATTGCATTTTATAGGAAGATGACTTTATTAAAAAGTCACATGGTTGTGACCAAGTTATCGAAAAACTATTGAGTTCATTTTTCAAGTGGTAACATGTGCTATCAACAACCATCATTGACATTGGGTTATTTATTTATTATCATAATGATTTCAGCACTTTTACTAGAATTAATTGATTGTAAAGGTTGCGGATTTCAAATGATTATGTTTATGTGAAAATTCTTTCAAAGAGACTTGAAGTTTCATTTGACAAAAGATTTTTCATTATGTTGTGAATAGGCTTTGTAACCCTAGCTGATGTGGTTTTTCTGAGGTCTACAAATTATTTGATCTCTTCACTGTCATTCTGTGGATTTGAAAGCTAGCTCACTATATGATCTTAGCTGACATATGGAGTGTCTTGATCTTGAGAAACTGTGTAAGTGTGGGTATTTGGTCAAAGAAACGACAATGGCAGTTGGCACTGGACAATTATCATATTTTTTAAGGCTCATTTCTTCTATTTGTTTCTTTCATCGAATCAGGTATTTGCAATTTTTTTGTTACAAGCTTGGAATGATTTGTTAAGGAAAATGATTATTTTATTTTATTTTAAAAGGCATGAAACTGTGATTAAGCTTGCAACTAATATCATTTTTTTGATAGTTATTGTGTCGGCTATAATTTCTTTGTTGAAAAGGAGAAGAAAACTTTATGGATTCTATGATTAAAATCTTGGTTGAACAACTGTGGTTAAAGGGGATTAACAGTTGTTGATTATTATCAAAACCTTTTTTGTTTTGGGTTTCTAGCAGTTTGTTATAAAGGTTATGATTCTTGAAAGAGCTATTTGAAAACTCTTGTAACCCTAAGCCGAGATGGTTTACAATTATTCAAACTACATAGAGAGATTATTATTTGTAGGGTCTTTAAAAGATTATCTTCAAGCATTTTCATGTGGATCTCAAAAGAGAAATATAATGTTTTCATACATTTTGATACAACAGATATTGCATTGAAAATATTTTATTATGATTCTCATATTATTGTATTTAAAGAAGATGTTGATACACAACATTATTCAATGTACTTAATGAGGATATTCATAGTCTTCTATTGTAATTCTAGGGTTGCAAAAATTGCACTTCTAGGGTTCTGATAGAATGCTATAATTTGTTTCTTTGTAAAGGAGTTGGTGCTCTTGTATCTCATGTAGTTGGTGCTTATGATTTTTGTGGAGTTGGTGCTCTTGTATTTTGTGGAGTTGGTGCTCCTAAATGTGAAAGAGTTGGTGCTCTAATTCAATAAAGAAAATATTTTTTGAGTGGTTTTTAATTCCCCAAGAGGGTTTTTCCACTTAGGATAAATTCTATTTTATGTGGTGATTTTATGTCTATGATATTTTTCTTATCAGTCTGATTTTAATGTGTTATCAAATGTACAATTATCAATCCTTCATATTTGTCAATGTTATGCCACATTTCATATCAATCTTTCATATCTGTTAATGCACATTTCATACATAAAAGGTTTTGATTTAAAGTGAGCTTTGATACATGTGAAAGTGTTAAATTTCACCTCTATTAATGTTTCATGTTTAATTCATGGTTCATGCAAATACAATATTGTTCATGCACAACTCAAATTTTTTCTTTGAACTATCATTTGGTGTTTTTATTTAAAAGTTAAGTTTTCTTCACATACTGTCATATGTCCTCTTTGTTCAAAAGTAAACTTACAATATTGGCTTTGAAAATATTTGTGACTTCCATAAATCATTGATTTAGCCCCCCTCTTAGTGATTTCAGCCTTCCAACAATGACTATCATAAACAATGACATCAAATAGAATTTCTTTGTTTACTACCTCTGGTCATGTACTCTCACACACTAAATAATGTTTGGATTTTCATATTTGCATTCAACACACTTTCTTTCATTGAACAAAATCAACTGTTACTTATACCATTCCATGTCGTCACAATCTCCTAGGTCGACTAGACACAATGTCTTCATAGTCTTCCAAGTCGACCAAATATAATTTGAATTAGGTAGCAAAAAAACCATTCTTGTGATGAAAAGGAATGAAATGTGGAACACACAGAACCTCCTCGCTCAAGTCAACACATTACAATGATATCCAAAAATAGAATAAACATGTTACAATGTAAATAATGTTCGAGGGTACACTAACCAATTTCTAGATTGGTCCAGACCTAAAATAATGTGTCTCATTACATTGCAAGATGATTGGTACTAGGACAAGCATGGCCAAAAGATTGTTCATAACAACACAATATCCATATCTCATCAATACGGATCACCAAAGTATCAAAATTAATCAACCAAGATATGTTGAAATCAATGACAACAATCAATAGCATCACATTCCACCAATCTCCCCCTTGGTCATTGATGGAAACATCCATCAACAACAAACTAAAAAAATCAAATATTAGCACTTCTTGTCTTCTTTTCTTCTCCCCGTTTGAAATCAAGGACAAAGGGAAAAACTCCCCACGAAAAACTTATTCTGCTCCCCCTATGAGGAAGCATCCCAACATTAATATAGATAAGATTGAACATGTAATATTTTGGACCAAGGCACACCCTAGTACACATTATTGTAGATGAGGAAGTGGCTGAAACCCTAGCTTAAGTCAGAGATAGTCAATTGTATTTTTGCTCAATGTTTTTGTAAAAATATCCGCAATCTACTCTTTTGTAGATACATATATAAGTCTAACCTCATTTTCCAATACCTTCTCCCTCAAGAAATGATATCTAATGGATATATGTTTCATTCTGGAGTGCTATAACAAATTCTTGGAAATGTTTATTGCACTGGTATTATCACACCTAATTGAGATCAGTTCATCAAATGATATGCCAATGTCCTTCAACGTTTTTTTCATCCACAGTATCTGAGTGCCACAAGAGGATGTTGCAATGTATTAAGCTTCAGCAGTAGATAAAGATACAAAATCTTGTTTCTTACTTAACCAAGAAACCAACTAGGAGCCAAGGAAATAAGCTCCACCACTTGTACTCCACCTATTAACAACACATCTAGCCCAATCAGCATCAGTGTAAGTTGTCAAAGTGAAATATGAGTCCTTTAGATACCATAACCCCATGTCTTATGTACCCTTCAAATATTTGAAGATCCTTTTTAATACATGTACTTCCTTTGGTTCTTGCTGAAATCTAGTTGCTAAACAAATGACATAGGTAATGTTCATTCTGGTAGTAGTCAAATATAACAATCCTCCAATCATTGACCTGTACATACTTGCATCAGCTTTAGGTGAATCATTTTCTTTTTTCAACTTGCATCCAATAACAATAGGTATACAAACCGGTTTAGAATTCTACAATCCAAATTTCTTCAATAATTCTTTGGTATACTTGGACTAAGATATGAAGATTCCTTTGTTGGTCTGATTTACTTGTAGTCCAAGGAGGAAATTTAATTCACCAATCATAGACATTTTTAATTCCTTCTACATTTCATCTACAAATTTTCTTCACATATCATCACTTCCTCCAAAGATTATGTCATCAACAAAACCAAAATAATAACCATTTGATCTGAGTGAGTTCTATAGTATAAATTACTATCATCTGATCCCTTTTGAAATCCTTGTCCAATCAAGTACTTGTCTAATATTCCATACTAGGCTCTGGGTGCCTGTGGGTATGTGAGCGATCATTATGGAAAAAATAGGACCTTAAGTGGCAAAAAATTTAGAAAAATCAGAGTTAGACAACTTGACGTAAAAATTTGAATAAGTTATCTATATTATTTCAAAAATATGTAAGAATAGTATCTATAGAAAATTGAATTTAGTTTCTAAACTACTAGGTTTGTTTAAAAAAAAAGATCTATTTTGTGAAAATTTGAAATTTCAATGCTGTAGTACTTAAATTTCAAGGAAAAAATAAGAAGTAGGTGTCTGTCTGACCACCCTAACCACAATAAAATGATAAAAAAAAACTATAATATTTTATACATAAGTAGAGGAATCATGTCCAAATGCGATGCTTATTTTCTTGTATTTTTTTTCAAATTAAATAATTAATTATGATTTTTTTATTACAACTTTTAAAAAATATAAAAACTCATATGTCTGACCACCTTAACTTGGTCAAAACTTCATGAAATTCAATTTTTTTTTTTTAATCCTATAGTTTATAAAGCATAGAATGTGACGCATGTTTTGGATTCAAAAAATGTGATACCATTTGAAAGCTACAGATGTTTTTCAATCAACCTATCCATTAGGACTTTAGTCATAATTCGAATAGAAAATGAATAATAATTACTTATTAAATTCAAAGTAAAGCATAATTTATATTGGTGGAAATTTGAGAATCTCCTTTAAAAACCCTTTTCGTTTCATCAATTTTTGATAAAAAAATGTCATCAGCCACATACCCATCATATTGTCGCTTTTTGGCCCATCATGATCCTATACATACCCCTGTTTCAATCTGTATAGAGATTTCTTCAACCCACAACTAGCATCTAGGTCCCTTCTGTACTTGAATCATTCTGGTTTCTCAATGCAAACTTCTTCCTTTAGGTCTCCATTCAAGAATGTGAGTTTTACATCCATTTGATAGACTTTGAAATCCTTAAAAGCTGCAAAGGCCAAGAATATTTGGATCGCTTCCATTCGGGCAACAGGTGCATATGTTTTTTCAAAATCAATACCTTTGACTTGAGTGTAACGTTTGCAAACCAATCTTTCCTTGTTTCTCACTACCTTTCCATTTTTCGTCTAGCTTGTTCTAGAATACCCAATTTGTTCCAATTATATTTTTTTCTACCAATTTGCGCACAAGTTCCCAAGTCTAATTTTTCTCTATCTTATCAAGCTCTTGCTTCATTTCCTTCACCCAATTTTGATCATTGCATGATTATTCTATAGTCTTTGGCTCAAATTCTGAGAGTAGATGCAATAATACTTGCTCTTGAGCTGTTTTACTTCTTGTGGTGATTCCATTAATCTTATCTCCAATGATTTGGTTTTTAGGGTGGTTTTTTGGCACATAGGTTGGAGATTTAGTTGTAGTTTCTAGAGCTTCCTTTGTCTCTTCTTCTTTCTTATCATCTTTTCATTTTTCATTCAATCCATTTGATTCATATTCAATATTCCTTTTAAGATTTCTTCGAACATCTTCATCTACTTTCACATTTTCACTCTCAACAATCTTGTCTAGTCTCTTGTTGTAACACCGGTATGCTTTGCTTCTTATAGAGTAACCCAGAAATATGTTTTCATCAGCTCTGCTATCGAACTTTCCAAGATTGTCCTCATCTCTCTAGATTTAGGTTTTTCCTCCAAAAAAATTTTAAGTTCTTTACCATGGGAGTTCTTCCATGCCATAGCTCATATGATGTCTTTCCATATTTCCTCTGGAACAATACTCTGTTAAGAGTGTATATTGCTATGTGTATTGCTTCTCTCCAATACATCTATGGTAAACTTGTTTCCATGATCATTTTTCTACTTGCTTCTTGAAATTTGTAGTTCATTCTTTCTACTACACCATTCTGCTGAGGTGTTCTAGGGGAAGATAGTTGTCTTTTAATGCCATGTTTTTCATAGAATTTGTTGAATTAATCAGAAGTAAAATCTCCTCTTACATCAGATATTAGACACTTGATTCTTCTATCAACTTCATTCTCAACTCTTTCCTTGAAGATCTTGAATTTCTCTAAATCCTTTGATTTTTCTATTAAAAATGCAACCCAGGTTAGCCTGGAATAATCATCTATGAAATACCTCTCACCTTGTAAGCTTCTTGTTCTAGTCGGACAACATAGTTCAGTGTGTACAAGGTCTAAAAAACTAGTAGATGATTCTTCCTTTCTCCAAAACATTTCTCTGGTTTTCTTTCCTTCTTGATATCCCTTGCAGATATTGTTGTCTAGTTTGGTCAGTCTTGGAAAATATCTAACTACTCTTATTGAACTTATCCTTACCAAATTGTTGAAGTTGATGTGACACATCCTCTGGTGTCAGATCCAATTGTTATTGTACTGAGAGAATAAGCATCTCTTTGTAGCTCCTTCTAGTTGATACACATTTCCACTTGTTATTTTTCCAACTACAATAACAGTTATGGATCTCTTCTAGATCTCACAACCATCATCCTAAAATACCATGTTATAGCCATTTTTGCACATCTATCCAGCACTCAGAAGATTATGCTATAAACCCTTCACATAGTAAACATTTTCAGTGTTATGCTTTCCATCAAATGTAATAGAACCAATTCCAACAATATATGCTATTTTATCATCTCCAATTCTAACACAACCTCCATCATATTTCTCAAGCTTTACAAAATTACTTTTATCACTAGTCATATGATTCAAACATCAACTATTAATCAACCATTCATATCTATTTCTTTTACCAAACAATGCAGCTTGAGTGCTATCATCAGATTTCAGTTAAATATTAGAGATATCAAATCTATGTTCATCCTTTTCCACCAAAAATAAACAATCCTCATGATCTAATTCATCATCTGAATTTTGGAATTCTCATTGACATAATAGGCCTTCTTATTGATCTTTTAAAACTTTTTTCTTGATCCTTTTTCTGGACACTTAGTTTGTAAATGACCAATGTTTCCACATCTGAAAAATTTAAGAGGTAACATACCTTTGTACTTGTCAGTACCTTTCTTTAGCTTACTTGTGAATTTTTCATCCAACTCTTCTAAACTTTCATCATCTAGATCTTCTATCTTTGTGGCTTTAAAGCCTATTTCAGATTTCTCCTTTTCTTTTCCAAATTTCCTTATCTCAAATGTGGTCAAGGTGCCAAATAGTTTCTCTTTGGTGAATTTCTTTGGATCATAAACTTCCTCAATGGTTGACATCTTGTCATTGTAACTCTTTGGTAAGCTCATTAGAGTCTTCTCCATTACAACTTCATCTATCAAAGTCCCTCCTTGATTATTGATTTCATTTACTACACTGTGAACTCTCTCAAAGTAGCTTGCAATATCCTCACCTTCATCCATTCTCAAGTTTTCATATCTGTGCTTAAATATCAACTTCTTTGATAATTTGACTCTATCATTTCCTTCGTAGATTTCTTTCAACTTTTCCCAAACTTCATAAGAAGTGCCAAATGAAATGAATTTTGTTAACTCAGTCTTACACAAACCACTAATGATTACATACCTTGATTTTTCATTCTCTTCATAGGCTGAAATCTCATTCATAGTAGAAACACCTTTTGATGGTTCAACACATTTTGTCTCAATAGATTTCCAAGTCTTGTAGCCTAGAGAGATTAGGTAACCTCTCATTTGTACTTTCCAAAAAATATAGTTAAATCCATCAAATATAGGAATTGTTTGTTTTTGTGCCATTGGATCTACCCCAAGTGGTTAAGCCCTTCTTCGAGGAACCAAAACTTTGATACCAATTGTTGAATAGTATGGATAACTAAGAGGGGGCGTGAATCAGTTATTATAAAACAATTTTCTTGATTTTAATTAATCTGTAGAAAATATAAACCAATTAGATATTAATGAACATAAAGCACAGAAACAACATGAAGCACAATGAACACCAAAATTTACGTGGAAACCCAAGAAGGGAAAAACTATGAAGAATATTAATTCTCAATTATAAAGCACTAGTTAAGGTGATTACAAAGGCTCACTACCTGATTGCTCATTGCACGTAAGGCTCAATGTCGGTTGGGCTCATTGCCCAACTATTATAGCCAAAGTTATAAAGGCTCACTACCAAAAGAGAAAGGCTCACTGCCAATAGAAATAGGCTCACTGATGAGCCTGAAATATGCTGATAATTTAAATATTATGATGTATTTTAAAACCCCTACTCTTGTTTCTAAATGGTTTTTTAACTCTTTGATTAAAGAATTTTTATCTGAAATTGGGTAGTGTCCTGTAGCTACACATTCCTATATTCCTACAGCTTAATATGTCTATGTCTCATTAATTACCCTGTTTGACTTCCCAAATGACTGATATTATGCATATGGTTTTTGAATGATGAAATAGATTTAATCTGTGATTAATGAATGTATATCTTGTTTTTTCCATGCATGCTTTCTTTCGCTTATGTCGCCTTGTGCATCACAAGTTCTTGAAGGGAGCATGATCAAGTCAAGCACAACAGACTTCAACCTTGCAGTAAAGTCCATTTGCAGCACGGTGTTGAGGAAGTTGTTCTGGAGAAGACTCTCTGTCTGGGTCATTGGGAAGAAATCTAAATGTTCATTAATCTGGGAAGAGTGGAATGCCAAATTCTCTCTGAATCGTGTTGAATGGATATGCTTTCATTTATGATGTCTGTTCCTTGGTTTCAGGATACATTGATGTCCACGTCTTTCTCTAGTAGATAGTTAGTTAGTTGCTTTTCTAATATAAATAAGTGTTCCTCCTGCACAAGTGAGCAAGCATAGTATGTAAGAGTTAGTATTATAATGAGAATCAAAGTTTTGTGTTAGTTTTCCATATAAGCAGAACAATGTATATCATTCTAAGTTTTATGAATAAAAGTTGATGAAGTTTTGAGTTCAATTCTTGCATAAGATAGTCGATGCTTCCTAAGGGGGCCCACTTAGTGAGTATCTGTAGTTGGTTAGTTTTTTATTTCCTGTTGATTATAAGTTAGATTTTATTCTTGAAAGTTTCTGCACAAACTCAGTTTTATATTGTTCCTGCAGCATAAGGCCAGTTCATAGTTTGTTCCTTAGTAATAGTTGTCATGATTTCTGCTTTGATTAAGTTACGCTTAAGTTAAGAAGGCTTTGCATTACATTCCTATAGCTTAAGTAGAATTCCTTTCACGCATTTATTTCTGGTAAATCATGACTGGACTGGTTCTTAGTGCACATACAGTGCCATTCCATTTCAAGTATATATTCCCTGGTTTGACAAGTAAATGAACGACCATAAGAAGATATTAGTCGCCTGCTGGAATGTCTAATTCCCAAGTTAGGATTTGCCATGATTTTTATATCCTTTTGTGGGCGCGACCATTTTTTGCACCATTGCTGGGGATGGTGTCAAGCTAAGAACCTATCATAGTCATTGGTAGCAGTAGTTTAGTATGTTATTCAAGCATTTTCAAAATTCCTTTAATTCACCATTCATTCTATTACATGCATAGAAGAAGAGATGCTCTAGGAAGATTCCTCCCTGAACTTCCATTCATTGATAACAATCCTAAACCAGCTTATAATCTATTTGAGGAAGGAGGAGACCAAGATATCAATCCATTTGCTGAAAATCTATTTGTTGAATTTCCATTTGACCCAACTGACGAAGAACCTGAAGAAAATCCATTTTCTTTGATACTCCATCAAGCAAATATGGCACGAAACCCACCTAATCGACCTCCTGCTTTTGAATTTCCCATCGTTACTCAGCAAGATAATGATAACCTTAAAAATATTCCTTCTTCACTGCTTCCCAAGTTCTATGGACTAGTTACAGAGGACCTAGACACTTTCTTGTTTGAGTTTGACATCCTCTGTCGCAGCTATGATTACACTTCAGATGCTCACAGGCTGAAGTTGTTTCCTGCTACTTTGAAAGAAGGAGCTCTTAGATGGTTTATGAGTTTGGGTAGGGGTGTTGTTGATAGTTGGGCAGCCATGCAAACAAAATTTCTTGAGAAATACAAGGAATATTGTAAGACTGGTAGTAAAGGGGATGATATATTCAGAATTCAACAAAAGGAGGATGAAAGCCTAGAAGACTATATCTCAAGATTCTTGTTTTCCCTAAAAAATAATTCAAACCATACTCTCAATGAAGAATCTCAGAAACTAATTTTCCTAAGGGGAATCAGTGACACCTGTATAGATGCCCTGGACCTGATGGGAGGAGGAGATATAACCCAACTGCCTTGGGATGATATCAGGAAAATATGTCTCAACTACTCTCGAGCAAATACTAAGAAGGGTAGAGGTCATCAAGTCACAGTGGGAAAGTCTTCTACTAATGGAGTTTCATGGATGGAGATCACAAATTTTCTGTTTGATTTCAAGTAGGATATCATAAACAATATGGCTACACAGTTGGATACTATGCAAGCTCAGAAGAAACATGAGGAAGCTGAAGCAATCTTGGCTGAGTTTTGTCCACATTGTAGACAAAAGAAATGTGACTGCATATGTAAGATGGTGGCTAACCTGGAGGCTAAGCAATTACCTACTGATTTTAAAATGGTAGAGAGTGATGATGACCAAGTATTCTTCGTTGCACAAAGGCGACCATGGGCTCAAAGACAAGGTATGCCTCAAGACCCTTTGACTTTTGGTAATCCTTATTCTAATTACAATAACCAATGGCAACCTACATATGGCCCATCACCACCTTGGAATACTTCTCAACCACACTGGCCTAACTATTAGAGTCCTTAATGGAAATCTCCTCAAGGAGGTTGGCAGCAGCCACAAGGACAATGGACTCCACCCCTAGGTAACTTGTAGCAGAATCCTCAATGGAGAAGTCCACAACAATGGCAAAACCAATCCTATGGATCCCTGCAGCCTCAGTAGTCTCAACCTCTAGCTCTCATGCCACCTCCTGTAGCACCTACAGCAAATATTGTCCAAAAAAACCCCTATGCCTACTCAACCATTGCCAAATCCTAATAATAACAAGTAGTAGCAACAACAGCCTATGTATTTTGTAGAAGCCAATCAGTATCCAACGTATGCCCTGAATATTCATGATATCCATCTCAGGTTTGGAACCACTCTCCCTGCTCTATAGCCGCCTGTAATTATAGAGATTCCAGATTCTGCCTCTGAACAACCTACTGATCTTGCAGAACATATACCTGTATTAGATACTGTCTCTAAGGAACTTGTCCTACAACATCAGACCAAACTGCCTTTTCCCCAAAGGTTGCAAATTACTACATCCAGGTCTATGGAAGAACCTACCTTTGATATTTTGGATTAGCTGAAGAATGTACACATTCAAATTCTGCGTTTTCATGCCATTAAAGATGTCCCAATTTATAGAAAAGCCATTAAGGAAGCCTATTTAAAAAACAAGAAAGAAAAAATATCCCCAAACTATCCATGTTCTAGGACAGTTGGCAGATATTATGTTAGGGAAGGTAGTCATTCCAAAATATACTAACCCTGAGAGTCTTGTGGTACAAATAAATATTAATGGCCAGATAGTAAAGAATGTTTTGATTGACCTTGGTGCAACCATCAATGTAATTACCAAGCAAACTATAGAGTATTTGAATATCCTAATCATTCGGTCTACACCTACAGTCCTGCAGCTTGATGATAGTTCCATAGTAAAACTTGATGCAGTGGTAGAAGATGTTATTGTCATTCTTGAGTCTTGGGAATACCCAACAGATTTCACCATATTGTCCACTAAGAAAACTTTGAGAGGATATCTTGTCATCCTACGTAGCCCATGGTTAGCCATAGCTGATGCCTTTATAGGATGTTGTTCAGGAGATATGACAATTTGTGATGGTCAGTCAAGAAAGAAATTGGCTTTATATCCACCTGCCCAGCCTCAGCCAAACTTGTCTCAACCTATTTGGTCAGACTTAGGAGAGGAAACTGAAGAAGTCAATTCATTGGCTCAGCTAATGATGCTGCAAACTAATCTGTTTTCACAGCTTCAGTGTGAGGATGACCTTCTTTTAAACATTTTGCAGTCCAACTTTGATTTGAGTAGCTCGTCTATTCCAGATAATTGTCCTCAGCAATGTTTCCTGCAACAACTAAATTCTGAGATCCTGCCACCTGAATCTCCTACAGTTTATCACAATTTGCTTCCATATGAAATACAGACACCACCTTTATCAACAGCCTCCATGAATGATCTTACCAAGAAAATAGAAGTGTCTCCAAGTTGTTTTCTGAACATCAATAATAAGCTGCCTCAATCTCAACAAGCTGCCCTAGTCACAATGTCACAAGAACAACACAAAGCTTTTGCATGGAACTATGGGGATATGAAGGGAATAGATCCTCAGCTCTGTACTCATAGGATCTACATTAAGGAATATTTTTCACCTGTTAGGTAGCCTCAAAGAAGGATAAATCCAACACTTAGGGAAATAGTTAAAACAAAGCTCTAGAAATTGCTTGATGCTGGTTTAATCTACCCCATTTCAGACAGTCAATGGGTATCTCCATTGGTGATTGTTCCTAAAAAAGGTGGAAAATGGAGAGTTTGTGTAGACTATAGGGAGTTGAACACATCAACTAAAAAGGATCACTTTCCACTGCCATTTGTTGACCAAGTTCTAGACTCATTGTCTGGTAAAAAGTATTTCTCTTTTTTGGATGGATACAGTGGGTATAATCAAATTAGAATTGCACCTGAGGATCAAGACAAAACAACTTTTACCAGTCCTTGGGGCATTTTTTCCTACTCTGTCTTACCCTTTGGATTGTGTAATGCACCTACAACATTTCAAAGGGCAGTGATCAATATTTTTGCTAATATTTCTCATGATTCTATGGAAATATATATGGATGACTTCACCATTTATGGAGTTACTAAGGAAGAAGCATTAGAAAACTTGGAGAAAGTGTTGAAAAAATGTCAGGAGCAAAATTTGTCTTTGAATAGTGAGAAATGTTTTATGATGATGCAAGAAGGAATTGTTTTAGGCCATCATATCTCTCAAGCAGGAATTCAAGTTGATCTTGCAAAAATAGAAGTTATTCTAACTTTGCAAACACCTATGAAACAAAAGGATGTTAGAAGCTTTCTAGGACATGCTGGATATTATAGAAGATTTATCAAAGATTTCAGCAAAATAGTCAGTCCATTATATGCCTTATTGACTAAGGATTCTGAATTTAACTAGACTGAGGCCTGTGACAAATCTTTCCTGCAGCTTAAGAACTTACTTACTCAGGCACCTGTTCTTCAAGGACCAAAGTGGAGTTTTCCCTTTCACATACACACAGATGCTTCTGACTATGCCATAGGGGCAGTCTTAGGAAAAAAAGAGAATTCTATTGAGCATGCCATATATTTCATTAGCAAAAACCTTATAGGCCCTGAATTAAACTATACTGTCACAGAGAAAGAATTTCTAGTAGTTGTGTATGCCTTGAACAAGTTTCAAAATTATGTCACTGGTTACAAAATATTTGTCCATACAGATCATGCAGCAATAAGGCACCTCATGAATAAGCCTACCATATTTGACAGATTAGCAAGATGGTTCCTATTGTTGCAAGAATTTGATATCACAGTTATTGATAAGCTAGACTGAGCTGATGTGGTGGTTGATTTCTTATCAAGACTTCAAATAACTACACCTGCCACCCCTGAGGTAATTGATGATAGTTTTCCTAATGAACATTTATTTTCTATTGCTACTCAAACACCATGGTATGCAGATATTGCAAATTATTTAGCAGCTAACAAGATACCAGCCTACTTCTCCCCAAAGGAAAGACAATTGTTGGTGGAGAAAAGTTTTAACTTTTCATGGATTGCAGATTGTTTATTTTACATAGGGCTTGACCAATTTATGAGAAGATGTGTTAGAGAAGATGAGACCTATGACATTTTGCATGCCTATCATGATGAGCCATGTGGTGGGCACTTTGTAGCTAAGAGAACATCCATGAAAGTGCTTGCTACTAGATACTATTGGCCTACACTCAACAAAGATGTTGCAGCCTACACCAAAAAATGCAACAGATGTCAACGCATGGGGAGACCAACAAGGTCTGATGAAATGCCCCTATATCCTCAAGTGGTAGTCAGTCCCTTTGACAAGTGTGGCATGGATTTTGTTGGGCCTATTGATCCTCCATCCAATGGGAAATAATACATTTTGGTGTGTACTGATTATGTCACCAAGTGGGTGGAAGTGAAAGCAATGACACATGCCCATGACAATAAAGTTGTTGAGTTCCTGTATGAGCAGATTTTAACTCAGTTTGGAGTCCCAAGGGAACTTGTTACTAATCAAGGAGCTCAATTTACATTAAATTTAATCACTTCCTTGATGAATGATTACAAGATCAGGCATACAAAGTCTAGCCCCTATCACCCTCAAGCCAATGGTCAGGTAGAGGTTACCAATAGAGAAATAGAGGCAATTCTTACTAAGACAGTACAATTACACAAGAAGGATTGGAGCAGTCACCTTCCTGAAGTAGTTTGGGCCTATAGAACAACATGGAAAACAACTACAGGGTTTACTCCTTTTGAGTTACTCTATGGAAAAACTGCCATGTTGCCAATAGAGTTTGAGCATAAAACCTTAAGGACTGCTCTCCAGCTTAACATTGATATTTTAGAAGCTCAAAAGGAACGCCTCCTGCAGCTGAATGCATTGGACGAGATGAGGAAAGCTGCACTACAACATACAAAAGCTATACAATAGCAAAGAAAAAAATGGCATGACCGCCATATCAGAACTAAGCAATTCTCTGCCAGTAATTGTGCACTGCTCTATGACTCTAGGTACAAGGAAAATCAAGGTAAACTCACCACAAGATGGCTTGGTCCTTATGAAATAGAGAATGTGTTTGATAATGGTTCAGTTCAGTTAGCTACAATAGATCCAGTCCGATTTAAGATACTGGTTAATGGACACCGTCTTCGGTTGTATCATAAGCCAGCATCTAAAGAAGAATTTATGAAGCAGTTTGATTCGGATGCGGCCACTGATCTTCCTACAGCAGAAGGATTCGGCCTTTCTCCTGTAGCATCTCTTTAAAATTCCACGTTGCATGCTCATAATAAAGGTTTCCTTTTTAAGGGAGCCACTTTCTCTGTTTTCCATCCACCACCACCATTCATTTCCTTTTCTTCCACATCATCCATTCTATCGTACCACCCTCATTTATGATTTCAACTCTAGCCATCATTTCATGCTGCATTGTGATCTTTCCCAACATGAATGTGCATTTATTATAAGGTACGCGATATCTTTTGTAGTCACATCATTTATTTATTCCATTTATTCATTAATTGCTATGTAGATATCAGTCATTATTCCCTTATTCTTCGCCTATCCTTTCACACATGTCTGGACACATGCCAAATTTTTAGTAGGGGGTAGGGGTAATTCATTCCAAAAAAATTCTTATGTCGTTGTCACAACTGTCAAGATATTTTTATTTTCTTGTACTTTCCAAATATGACTGCATGTCTTTATCCTAAAGAACAATTAATTGCTGAATTTGGGTAGTTTGTAACAATCATTTCATGCAATTATCTTTTTAGTCATTCTTGGAAAAGTAGAGAAAAGTGATGGCAGGTCAGAAAGAAGCAAAACAAAAGCAAAGCAGAAAAAGTTTTTTTGAATTTTCAGAAAGAGTTTGAGTTCCAGAATATGGGCGGCCAATTGGTAAGACATGAGACTATAGCTCATGAACTCTTGACACAGACTCCTCAAACAGTTCAGGAATTTAGCAATTGTGCTTGGCTAAATTTATTTTTGAGGTTAGATTCCTTTAATGAAGAAGCTGCTGGCGAGTTTTTAAGAACTCTTTCAGAAGGGGAAGCTTGAGTGTGGGGTCTGAAAATGGCTATAACAGAAGAATGAATTGTAGAAGTAACTAGGCTTCTAGTAGTAGGAGAGAATTTCTCTTTAGATGCTATCTCTGCTAGGGCAGAATTTACAGTACCAACTGATGGACCCTTGGAGGTCTCTAAACAAGGATGCAAATGAGTGTCGCTTCCCTTTCCATATTCAAAATAAGCTGCATTCATAATCAGGTACTTGACTTGCGAGGGATGCTTCTCCTATTTACATTCCTATGATTTTAAATTATTGAGTCATATGAGGCATGGTTTGGCTATTAATGTCCCCAATTTCTTGTTAAATCTTTTGAAACAAAGTGACCATGAAACCCAGAGGGGTAAGGACAACTCTATTGCCCATCATTCCCTCATTAAATTTTTTATTGAGCGTTCCCTGAGGGATGTATCACCCCTTTCTTGGCAAGAATTTGTTTCCCAAAAGGGTCTGCAACTTCCAGAGCCTCCTAGAGCACTCCCTACACAGTGAAAGAAAAATAAATGAAGAGTAGAGTCTTCAAGTAAGGAAGCAGAGCAAGAATCATCTGCTCCTACAGCACATGGTCCTGTAACCTCCACGCCAGATCCCTTTACCCGAGTACAAACCAAGTATGCTAGTAGAAGAGAAAAAGGAAAAACAAAGGTAGGAGAGTCATCTAGGGTAGAACAAACCCCAGAGTCTGACCCTCATGTACAAAAACAATAGAGTTCCTCTCCTACAACATCTTCTCCTGTAGCAGTTCCTCTTGCAGCAATACCTGTTGCCATTACAAGTTCACCATCATTTTCTTCTGTTGAGTCTGAATCTTCTAGTCAAGTCAGAAAAAGAAAAGCCACAAGAGTGCCTCCTGTAGCTACAACATTGCCAAAAAGGGTTTTAGCAAGAAAACAACGTAAGGTCACCTCAACCTCTGTTCAACCTGAAGTTATAATAATTTCTGAGGAATTTGAGGAAGTCAGTCATGATGTTTCTCAGGATGTATCTGAGAATGTTGCACAAAGTCCATTTATTATTCCTAAGGAAGTGCAAATTGAGACAATGGAAGTTGAGGAAGCACAACATAATGAAAGGGGAATGCCAAGTCTTGATGACTTGGCTAAAGCAGCCAAGAAAATTTCAGAAGAAGTACAATCTCCTTCTGCCTAGTAACAAGAATTCATCCTGTAGCAAGAGGAAGAACAACCTGAACAATTAGAAGTGTCCAATGACACCCTGTTACCCCCTGCAACTTGTCAGGCAATGGTTGTTTATAAAAAGACATTTTTGATTGAAATTTTGGAATACCTTAAGACCACATGGAGGCCGGTCACATTTCAAACCTTGAGTTTCCGCCACTTAGCCAAGACTAAAATGCAACAAAGTATTTGGGAGGAAGAGAAGAAGCAATTGAAAAGAGAAATTGAAAGGCAGAAACAAGAAATCTAGGATCTGAAAGAGAAAATGGATGAAATGATGAAAATAACTGGTAAAATTGTGGAATGTAGACCACCACCTAGGGTTTATGCCCTGTTCCTTAAGGAACAATTGATTTGGTTTCAATTAAAGATCATTTCAAGGAATTTAGATCATGTTATTCATACAGCCAAAGAATTTTATGATGCCTATCAAGTAGCCCCTAGTTGGCTGAATAATTCCTTGTGTGAATTTTATTTGCATGGGTTGATAATTCCCTCTGAAATAGAGTGAAATCCACTTCTTTATATTGGTGATATTCATTTAAGGTCACTCATGTCCTTGGAAACAAATGAAACTAATTATGGAAGACAATTGGAGGCCTATGAAGAAGTCGAAAGGGATGAGCCCATCCCACTGCGACCTGAGATCTCAAATCCCTACACAATGCTGAAAAATTGACTCACTGTTGCATATGGGTTCAATGATCAAACACAAAGAATAAAAATATTGATATTAGAAAACAAGTGTATGAATAATTCAAAGGCCAACCATATCTATTTTGGAAGCTTGCCTCTTCCAGAATTGAAAAGAGATGGGAGAAATTGACTGTTGGGTTGAGAAAATCTGAGCCACATAGCCCCCTGAATTTTAAAGAAGCTCTTGGAAGGACAAAAAAGTACATACAGCTTGGTCTTCAGAAGAGGTTCGAGTTATGGTTGCCAATAACATTTCAACCTCTTGTTTTAATGTGGCCACTTTATCCCTATTGAGCTACAGATGTTAATAAGGAGACAGAAGCCCACATATATGAAAGATGGAAGAATTTCATAGGTTTCTATTACAAGTTTAGAACTTCATGGCAGGGACATGACCCATCTATTGATTTCAGAGAGACAACTAGGAAACCTAATGTTGGTGGACCATCATTAGGTTAAGTAGGGGGTAGATGATGAGCCTGAAATATGCTCATAATTTAAATATTATGATGTATTTTAAAACCCTTACTCTTGTTGCTAAATGGTTGTTTAACTCTTTGATTAAAGACTTTTTATCTGAAATTGGGTAGTGTCCTGTAACTATGCATTCCTATATTCTTGCAGCTTAATATCTCTGTGTGTCTCATTAATTACCTTGTTTGACTTCCCAAATGACTGATATTATGCATATGGTTTTTGAATGATGAAATAGATTTAATGTGTGATTAATGAATGTATATCGTGTGTTTTCCATGCATGCTTTCTTTCACTTCTATTGCCTTGTGCATCGCAGGTTGTTGAAGGGAGCATGATAGAGTCAAGCACAGCAGACTTCAGCCTTGCAGTAAAGTCCATTTGTAGCACGGTGTCGAGGAAGTTGTTCCGGCGAAGACTCTCTGTCCGGGTCATTGGGAAGAGATCTAAATGTTCATTAATCTGGGAAGAGTGGAATGCTAAATTCTCTCTGAATCATGTTGATTGGATATGCTTTCATTTATGAAGTTTGTTCCTCATTTTTAGGATACATTGATGTCCATGTCTTTCTCTAGTAGATAGTTAGTTAGTTGCTTTTCTGATATAAATAAGTGTTCCTCCTGCGCGAGTGAGAAAGCATAGTATGTAAGAATTAGTATTATAATGAGAATTAGATTTTTGTGTTAGTTTTCCATATAAGCAGAACAATGTATATCATTATAAGTTTTATGAATAAAAGTTGATGAAGTTCTGAGTTCAATTCTTGCATAAGATAGTCGATGCTTGCTAAGAGGGCCCACTTAGTGAGTATCTGTAGTTGGTTAGTTGTTTATGTCCTGTTGATTATAAGTTAGATTTTATTCTTGAAATTTTTTGTGCAAACTCAGTCTTATATTGTTCCTGCAGCATTGAGAATCCATCCCTGTGTTTGTTCCTACAGCATAAGGCCAGTTCATAGTTTGTTCCTTAGTAATAGTTGTCATGATTTCTGATTTGATTAAGTTACGCTTAAGTTAATAAGTCTCTGAATTACATTCCTATAGCTTAAGTAGAATTCCTTTCACACATTTATTTCTAGTAAATCATGACTTAAACGGGTTCTTAGTGCACATACAATGCCGCTCCATTTCAAGTATACATTCCCTAGTTTGACAAGTAAATGAATGACCATAAGAAGATATTAGTCACCTGCTGGAATGTCCAATTCCCAGGTTAGGATTTTCTATGATTTTTATATCCTTTTGTGGGCGCGACCACTCACTACCAACAGAAAACAACTCACTGCCAAAAGAATGATGAAAGGAAATCCACTGCTGAAATGACTGTTACAAACAATGACACCCAATAGAATTTCTCTATTTGTTGCCTCCGATCATGTAGTCTTGCAAACTTCACAATTCCTATATTTTTAGATTCACATTCATCACACTTGCTTTCATCGAAAAAAATCAACTCTTGGGTATGTGCAGGATCATGATGAGCCAAAAAGTGGCGATACAATGGGTATGTGGCTAACGACCTTTTTTTTACCCAAAATTGATGAAATGAAAAGATTTTTTAAGGGAGATTCTTAGCTTTTGACCAACATAAATTATTCTTTAATTTGAATTTTTTTTTTTTTTTTATTAGACTGCAGGAATCAGGTAGCACGACCCCCTATAAACTGCAGGTAAAAATTTTAACGTGACCGGCGGTGCTGGCGCGACACGCCCTCCGGTACCACGGGATGGGGGAGACTAGAACTCATGACTAGCCGAGCCACAACGGAATTACTTAGCCAACCGAGCTAGGGCCCCCGCCCCATTCTTTACTTTGAATTTAATAAATAATTATTATTCATTTTCTATTTAAATTACGACTAAAGTCTTGATTGATAGGTTGATTGAAAAACATCTATAACTTTCAAATGGTATCACATTTTTTGAATCTAAAACATGTGTCACATTATATCCTTCACATACTATAGGATTAAAAAAAAAATGAATTTCATAAAGTTTTAACCAAGTTAAGGTGGTGAGACATACGAGTTTTTTATATTTTTTAAAAGTTGTAATAAAAAAATCATAACTAATTATTTATTTGGAAAAAAATTACAAAAAAATATGCATAACATTAGGACATGAGTCCTCTACTTTTATCTAAAATATTATAAAAAAAATTATCATTTTATTATGCTTAGGGTGGTCAGACAGACACCTACTTCTTATTTTTTCCATGAAATTTAAGTACTACTACATTGAAATTTCACATTTTTACCAAATAGATTTAAAAAAAAAAAAAAAAACCTAGTAGTTTAGAAACTACATTCAATTTTCTACAGATTCTATTCAATTTTCTATAGATTCTATTCTTATATATTTTTGAAATAATATAGAAATCTTATTCAAATTTTTTTGTCAAGTTGCCTAACTTTTCTTTTTCTAAAATTTTCACCACTTAAGGGTCTATTTTTTTCTATGATGATCCTGCACATACCCCCTTACTTATAGCATTCCATGTTGTCACAATATCCTAGGTTAGCCAGACACAATGACTTCATAGTCTTCTAATTCGGACAAATATAATTAGTAATTAGTTAGTCATAAAATCATTCCCTTGGTCAAGAGGAATGAAACCTAGACTATATAGAACCTTCTCACTCAAGTCAACACGTTACAATGATATCTGAAAATAGAATGAACATGTTACAATGTAAATAATGTTCTAGGGTACACTAACCAATTTCTAGATCAGTCTGGACCCAAAAAAATGTGTCTCATTATGTTGCAAGATGAATGTGACTAGGAAAGCATGACCCAAAGATAGATCATCATAGGACAACATCTGGAGCTCGTCAATCCTAATCACCAAAGCATCAAAATTAATCAGCAAAGATATGTTGACATCAATGAAAACCTTTAATGACAACGATCAAGAACATCACATTCCAACACAAAAAAAAATTACAAGTGGAACACGTTGTCCACTATGCAAACCAAATGCATGCTTACAAGGGCTATTGGAATCCAGTATCTGCTAGGTGATCCCTAGGGACACATATGCATGTGTTCAATATGTGGTCACACACACAAGCAAGTGGTTGTGGGAAAGTCATGCCTATGGTTAGCTACCATACGTACTAACCATACCAAAGCTATACCTCTGATAACTTCAATAAGGTGCCAAAAAATGAAACTATGAGCTTATTAACAACATGCAAGTAAAGATTTTTTCAAAGGGACTTTGCTTAGTTCATGTAAGGTCTCTTCTTAGGGAAAATCATGCCTAATGTCTCTAAGAGAGGATAAATCAAATAAATATCATGCTCTTGAAGGAAAATCAAACCCAATGATACAACCAAGAAAAGGACACATCACAAGAAGAAAGAAAATTGCACAATGAAACGTGAGAAATGTTGAAAGATAAAGTCAATGTATACACCCACTTTAAAGTGATTGCTAAAACCATTGTTGTGAGCAATCTTATTTAAAGTTTTCAATGAAGAATACATGAAATATTATTCATAAATCCCTATAAGGCTATTACATGAAAAGGGGTTGCCCCCAAAATGTAATGCTAAACATAGAAAGAAAATTATGTCACATGTGAACCAACTTAAGGAATATTGTTCACATCCAAAGATTTCTCTTATATATACATGGAAGGTGGTCAACTAGCCAAAAGAGACAATGAAAAGTGCCATACAAGGACAAGGCTACCTAATCCCTTGCTCCCACTTACTACGGGACAAGTGCCAACCAAGATGATTGATAAGAAACATAATAGAATGAAAATAAATGTTAATTAGAAGAAATGCATGCTTCAACATGGGGAAGAGCACCACATTCCTTAGGATGTTGAATTATAGTATCCAAAGCCTTACTTTCATCTAAAGTAGAATGACCATGAACTCTTTGATCTATGCACAAAATGAAATCTTGTAGTAAAATTTCTTTCATGTTCTTGGAGGGAGAAATATCAAACAATCTTGGAGGAGTCTCGACAAGATACTCGCTTAATTAATAGTAGAAGATGTTCCTTTATTTTATGACAAAAATATCTCTTGCTTACTAGAAGATGTCATACTTACACAAGACTCTTTAGATTGCAATATTTTGTTCTCTCCTTGAAAGGAGGGTGTAAAATCTAATAAACTCCAATCATTACTAAGACATGTCCTAGGAGTGCTTTGTGTGATAACATTAATGTTAAATGGAGACTTCTTTGTTTCTTTCATTTCTTTTGAAGGACAATAACCAAGACCATTAGTTTCTATCATTTTAAGATGAAATAATGTTAAAGTTGAAATAGTAGAATCTTTTGTAATAGTGTTGATATTGAGTGAAGGATTTTTTTATGCTTTTATTTCTTTTGAAGGACAATTACCAAGACCATTATTTTTTTCTCTCACGTTAGGTTCTATAGGGACACAAATACCTTTTTCTCTAGCACCACATCCTTTTCCACTATACCCAAGTTTTTTCATAAGTTCATAACCTCTTCCATAAAGCTTTTTCATTTCTTTCAGATTCAGTGGTTGTTCATAATCAAATTTATCAAAGTTTTTTGTGTAATTTTCTTCTTATCCTAAAGTGGTTGAGGTGGATGCTTCAGAATTTTGTGTTAACATTATTGCTTCTTATTTTTTCCCTTGTTAGACTCTTTGTTATGATATTGTATTTTCCCATTAATGTAGGTGTGAAATCTAAGGAACCCCAATCTTCTTCTAATAACTTTGTAACTTCTACAACATGATTTTCTATATATTTCTCATGCACAAGTTCCACTTGTATAGTTGGTGTTAATGTTTTCTAAGGATTTTCCTCATTTTTCACAATGTTTGAACAACTATCTGGTTCAAGGTTAGCTTTGATTGTATACACTTTGTTGTTGCAGACATACTTCATCATATGATGAAGAGTTGAAGGCACCACATACATCTCATGAATCCATGGTCTTCATAAAATGATATTATATATAATATCATGAGGCATAACATGGATCGAGTTTTGTAATGTAACTTTTTCAATTGTAATAGGTAATTTGATCACTCCAAGTGGTTGTTTTCCTACATTGTCAAATCCTCGAATTAATAAGGAATTAGGCTCAATTCTTGATTTATCTAGGCCAAGCTTATTCAAAATGGTTACACTAGACACATTAAGAGATAAGCCATTATTGACAAGGGTTATATTTATCCTTGCCCTATTGAAGGTAGATATTATCATGAAAGCTTCATTTTGTTTTTGCACTTCAAAAGGAGGTAGCTCACTTTGGTGGAAAATAATGTTTGTATTCATTCCTTGAATTAGGGTTACTATGTCATTTAGTTGCACATTATGAGGGATAGGAACTTGTTGTAAAGCACTTTGAATCATGCTATGATAATGAGGGGAGGCTTGACTAAGATCCCATAAGGATATCTTAGTAGGAGTATTATTTAGTTGTTCAACAAGATTATACTCCTTTCTATTATGTAAAGGAAAACGATGGGTACTAGGAAAGATAGGTTGAGATAATGGGAGGGATGTTGGAGTTTTTTTTCTATGTTGTGGATTTTTTATAGTGTTATATGTATGAGTAATGGTATTGTATTGTTGTGAAACATTGTTCTTATGTGGTTTGAGGATGAGGATGGGTTTGGTTTGAGTTTGAGGTTGGTTTGAGATTGGGTAAAGGGATAAGTTTAGGATGGGGAGAGTACTTAAAGGGATATCTAATGTGCATAACCTCAAAATACTTATCCTTTTGTTCATGATTTCTTAGTGAAGGAGTGTCTAATGTGACTTCATCATCTTTATCTAAGGAAACCATTTCACTATTGTCAATTTTGTCATTTTCTTGCGTCATGATTTCTTCCCTAGTAGGAGAGTTTCTATGAGAGCAACAAACTAGATATTCAACACATTCAAAGGTTGGTTGTTATAAAATAACTTCATCAAAAGTAGGGGAGTTATCAGTGGTTGGATTGTATTTCTTATCAGTGATTTTATCCTCTTTTTCAATTGTGTTTTCCTTAGAAGGGGAAGAGAAACAAATAGTATTCTCATGGCACTCAATGATTCGATCTTCTAACATTAAAATATCTTCATCACAAATAGGAGAGATATTAGGATAAGACCGAATTTGATTATCATGATTGTCCACTATTGTATTATCTTCCATTAACAAATTCTCATATGGGGGAGAGATGGAAAATTTCTTGGCATGCGTAGAAACATACGGTACTAACATTGTTTGACCAAAAAATGAAAAGTACTTCTAACCATCTTATGCAATACTTGAAGAATGTAAACAATGTATATCAAAATATGAAAATTACTTTTATCTAATTTATACAGAACTTCAAGAATGCAAACAATGTGTATCCAAAAATGAAAAGAACATTTATTAAACTTATGCAAAGCTTCATCAATGTAAACATTATGTATGCAAAAGTGAAAAGTACTTTTGTCCAAATTATGCAAAGTTTCAAAAATGTAAATATTTTCAGATCTTATGGTTTTGGCTACTAAAATGATTTATGAAGAATTAAAAAATGACTACACTAAATGGATGTTTTTGACCTAGATGCATAAAAAAAAAGTTCCTAAAACTTTCCAGATTGATACTATAGGTTAGTAGCAAGCCTAAGAAGTAAAAAAAATCACCAAAAAGCTCAAAAAACTTAGGTTTTGTAGTCCTCCAAGGACTCATTCGACCAACTGGGCATATGAGTACCTCTTAGGGTTTTTGATTGTTTCAGATAGTCAAAAAAGAGAGCACAAAATACCCAAAAATCTAGAAAAATAGTTTTATAGGGACTAAATCACCCAAGTGGGTGAATGAGTCTTAGATTAGGGTTTTTAAGCCAGAACCAACAAGTTTTGAGTTGATTTTAATATTTATAGTTTGTATGCTCAATGAATATTTACAATTATAGATTTCCAGTGAAATTAAATGATTCAAAAAAATTCAACCTATATGCAATTATCACTAATGCAATGTTTAGAAGTCCTAAATGTAATTCAAATAATGCAAAGTTAATATAAACTAGATCTAGGACTATAATGTTCTCCAAATTATAAATTGAAGGGTCATCATGTGGGGTTCACCAAAAGTGATTAAATGGAAATAGTGTTCCACCTTTTGGGAGATTGAACTTGGACCTATTTCACACTTTAATCATTGGGTATGTGCAAGATCATCATCGAAAAAATAGGCCCTTAAGTGGAAAAAAATTCAGAAAAGTCAGAGCTACGCAACTTGACGTAAAATTTTGAATAAGTTATCTATATTATTTCAAAAATATGTAAGAATAGAATCTGTAGCAAATTGAATTTAGTTTCTAAACTACTACATTTTTTATTTTTTTTAAATCTATTTGGTGAAAATTTGAAATTTCAATGCAATGGTACTTAAATTTCAGGGAGAAAATAAGTAGGTGTCTATCTAACAACCCTAACCACAATAAAATGATAAAAAAAATTTATAATATTTTAGATATAAGTAGAGGACTGATGGCTCGATGTGATTCATATTTTTTTGTAATTTTTTTCCAAATAAATAATTAATTATGAATTTTTTAATACAACTTTTTTAAAAATATAAAAAATCGTATGTCTGACCACCTTAACTTGGTCAAAACTTCATGAAATTCATTTTTTATTTTTTTAATCTTGTATTATTTGAAGCATAGAATGTGATACATGTTTTCGATTCAAAAAATGTGATACCGTTTGAAAGCTATAGGTTTTTTCAACTAGCCTATCAATCAGGACTTTAGTCGTAATTTGAATAGAAAATGAATAATAATTACTTATTAAATTCAAAGTAAAGCATAATTTATATGGGTGGAAAGCTAAGAATCTCCTTTAAAAACCCTTTTCATTTTATCAATTTTGGGTAAAAAACTAGTCGTCAGCCACATACCCATCATATTGCCACTTTTTGGCCCATCATGATCATACAGATACCCCATTAGGAAACTTAGATCCCTCAACCAAGTGACTTGATTGAGCGATGGACTAAGGGTTTCCTTGTGTGATTAAATTGGGTTTCATACTAAATGAAGCTT
Source organism: Sequoia sempervirens (assembly GCA_007258455.2). NCBI lineage: Eukaryota > Viridiplantae > Streptophyta > Pinopsida > Cupressales > Cupressaceae > Sequoia > Sequoia sempervirens. The sequence continues at coordinate 191,820,414 of VDFB02105785.1, read as the reverse complement.
CAAAGGAGTAATGGAAAATCTAATGCACTAAACCCTAGAAACATGAAAGTATTAAATTAAATTGACAAATGACATGAAACAAAAAAGTACCTAGAAGAATGGAGACGTCAAAAAAAGGTTTGAAAATCCTTGGAAATTGTTTTTTTAAGATGCATTGGGACTGATATGCCAAGCTAGGTGATCTAGTCCTTCTATAGGAAACTGGGAAAATTTTGGAATCTTTTGGTGACTGTTCAAGATCTAAAAAAAATTGCAAAAGGGTTGTACTAGGATCCATATGCCCAGAGGGGAAATTTAACCCTAGTGTTAGGGTTTGACTAATAATTTTATATCCTCTAGAGATCTTTTGTAGCTTTTGTCTTGTCTAATTATTCAAGTTTGAAGGTCTGAATTATGGCCTGTAGGTGAGTTTTCGTGAAGCTGGCAACTTCTTGACAACTTTGACAACTTTTGCAACTTTTTCTTCAAAGGATCTTCAACCTCCAATTCACCTAGATCTATAATCACACATCACGGGGGAATTTTTTTTTTACGTTAGGGAATAGGGGTTTTCATTGGTCAAACCCCATTTTGGTAATTAAACCTCAAAATGAAATAAAAAATCATGAAGGAAAGATGAATGAACAAATGTAATGTTGCAACTCACCAAACCATTGAAATGAATGCTACTAACTTGTGTGGAATGGCTCTAATGGATTTGGATCTTGACTCTTGATTAAATTCTTGAAAATTTATCTTGAATGCTTGCTTGAATCATGAAACCTAAATCACAAATGTTAGCTCACAAACACACATGATGCATGAAGAATTTAACATGATGCTTGAATCTTTCACATAGCTCCAAATGCTTGGTGATTTTCTCTTGAATGCTCTTGATCTCATAAAATTTCCTTAAGATTTTTTTATCTCAAAATTGCTAGGACAAATTCTTGAGAAATAACCTTATATTTATACTTTTTTATGCATAATTTATCAAATTTACAACAATACAAGCCGACATTAGATCTAGGATAATAAAATTCTACAAAGAATTTTATTTAAAATACGTCTAGGTTAAATTGGGACTCATCCTCTAGGTTGGGTGTATGAGTCTCAGTGGCTTAAACCCTATACACAAACTTTGAGAAGTGATAAGTGTTGTAAGTGTGAAGAAATTATGATGATGGTGTTGTCATTGATTTCAACTAGTTAACTAGTTCTCAACTAGATACTGTTGTCATTGATTTCGTCAATAATGGTTATTGGTTGTATATGTCAAGGATATTGAGAAAATTGTAATGAAGAAAGGTTGCATGTGTTCAGTTTTTGCTCTGTATTTTACTCTGATATTTTCTCCTATGTTTGTGTTGTTTAGATATGTTGATCCTAGTTGTTGAAAGTTTCTATATCCAGGATTTGGGATTCTAGATCATTGTACAGTGTGAGTTATGTTCACTAGTTGTGAGCTATGTTTTTTAGGGTATTTGGTTGAGATCTAAGAGAAATGTAGTCACTCCAGATTTCTTCTTGTTCGAGTCTTATGACTTGCAATTCTAGAGTTAAGGTGATATGATCGCGATGAAGATAATTCTGTTATCTAGAAGGATTGCACTGTCCTAAGGTTGCACATGCTTAATTGATATCTATTTAACACTAGTTTGGTTGACCTTGTGTTCAACATGACTTTTGAATCTTACAAAAGTGTGTTGAAGCATGTTATTGCGTCACCCTCATTCTAATTCCACCCTAGAATGTTTTGGCAACAACCTAATTTTAATTTTTAAATACAAATGGTGTATGGCCAACTTTGGATATGTTTCAAATTTGAAGATGGTATAAATACAGGATGAGATATTGGTTAAAAGGAAAGAGAAAAGAAATAAAGGAAGGTGGATGCAAGATAGATGTGAATAAGTGTGTAAGTAATATGATTTGGTGTAGATTAGTGTGAACTATAAATGTTGAGTTTCTAGAAGTAGTGAATTGGAGGTGTACTCTATCATGGGTGATCCCACAATAGTGGTTTGCGCCTTCTGGGAGATCCTAATTTATGTTGAAATTAATTTTTTTTAGAAAATATAACGATTTAAGCCTTGAAAAGTCACATTTAAAGTCCATTCCAATTGAAGAATATTTAATCAAACCACCTTAGATTAAACCTCCTTGGATGGAACCCTGCTAGTTTTAAACCATACCTATAATGGAGTCTCCTTTACACCTATCAATATGTTGATAAAAAACATCATTTGATTCATCTTTTGGGGAATCAAATGAATTCATTTAAAATTTATATTTTGTAAGTATGTAGTCCTTATTATAAGCTTCCCAAAAAGTATAATTTTAAATAAATTTAATTTGATTATTATATATTTTTCATTTCTTGTGAATCTAGGTTTTTCACCAAAAGTCAAGCTCTTTGTTATACACATGTTGAAAAATAGTATATTATCAAAAAAAAATTAAAACTATCAATGCACTAGATATTGATGTACCTGATCCAATAAAAATAATTGAATTTCAATAAATACAAAAAAAGTTACATTTTAGCTAGTAAATCATGTTTAAATTGTAATGAGTTTGACTTTGAAGCTCAATTAAGAAAAATATATTTAATGAAATGCTATGAAACCAATTCCATGGACTATATATTGTACTTACAAATTTAAATTTGAAAAAATTATAATTTTATCCTTCATAGAAAAAATTTATGTGTTAGCTAGTAATGTCACTCTAAAAAAATGGTGTTTACTATTAAAAAATAGTTTTTGAAGGACATGGAAAAAGAAGTGCAATCTGATTCCAAAAAAATTGAAAAAAATATATTTAAAATTTGTAGACGAAATGTCACAAATAACTAGTTTGCGTCATCTTCAAATTGCTCACAGTTTAGCCGCTATAGGTGTTGGAAAGTGAATATTTAGTTAAAAAAAATCAATTCAATGTCCCGTTTGGCATAAAATTGTAAACTATTATTGTGGGATCACCCTCATTCAAGCATGTTTGTAAGTGTTTGAGTGAGTCGTGGTGGAAATATTTGTTGCATTGAGATTCTCTTCACTTTGAAACATATCTCTTCTATCGTCTTTTTATTTGTGTGGTAGTGAGCCCTCCAGGTGGTTAACCCTTGTTTGGATAGTGAGTCCTAATCTGGATAGTGAGTCATGTTTTGGTAGTGAGCATTTTTTGGTAGTAAGCCTTTGTAATTGATTTTTATATTCTCTACATTGTGAGCTAATCCTCACTGTGGTTTTTCCCTTATTGGGTTTTCCACCTAATTAGATTGTGTTATTATGTTTGTGTGATATTTTTTGGTTTCTACCTTTGCACTTAATGATTAATCATTTTAGAAAAATAAATTATTTGTGATTGATTTAATTTTTGATGAAAATTTTTAAAGGTTAAGGTTTGTTACAACTGATTCACCCCCCACCTCTCAGTTGTCTTGTTCAACAATTGGTATCAAATCTTGGTTCCTTGGAGAAGAGCTTAACGACTTAAGGAAGGTCTTGGATGGTGAGCAAGATCACTTTTGAATGTCCTAGGCTCAATGGAACAAATTATCTAGAAAATACAGATGGAAGGATGTCTAGAGCATTATGGATATGATGTTGAAACTTCCTATAAAGCTGCTTATACTCCTCTAGATAATGGTTTGAGTATAGCTGATGAAATCAAGGCCAACAAAGCAAACAAAAAAGTGAAGTTCATTATGAAGAATAGTCTTTCACATTCCAAGTTGATTAAAGTCTAGAATATGAATACTGCTAAACATGTCTAGGATTCTTTAGAAAAGATGCATGAAGGAGATGAAAAGGTCAAAGAAGAAAAGTTTCAAAATTTAGAGGCACAGTTTGAGGTCCTGCATATGTCTGAACATGATAACATTAAATATTTTACACTGAGAGTAGATGAGTTGGTAGCTAAAATGAGAGTACTTGGTGCTACAATAGGTGAACCCAGGATTGTGAAGATGATTCTTAGAACTCTTCCTGATGCATATAGGGAAAAGGTATCTTCTATTGAAGAATATGTGGATTACAAGAATTATACTAAAGATTAGTTATTGAGTAATCTGACATCTTATGAAATGAGAAAACCAAATTTGAGAAATGGATCCAAATGGAAGACTACTTTCAAGGCTACAAGAGCTGAAGATTTGAATGAGGAAAATCTTGATGAAGTAGAAGCTAACTTTGTGAGAAGGATGAGGAAAGGCTCTAGAAAGTATGAAGGTAAGTTACCCTTTAAATGCTTTAGTTGTGGAGGAATAGGTCACTATGCTTCAATATGTTTGGAAAGAACTAAGAGGAACACACAAAGATTTGAGAAAGAAAATAAGATCAATCGAGCATATTACGTGAATGAGAATGCTAATATTTCTAATGATGAGTCTAATTATGAAGATATTCATGATAATGAATGCTTGTTCTTGGCTATAAAAGATGAACCTACTTTTTCTAAATTTTAAAGATGGGTAAAGGAATTTCCTCCAAATAAAGACAAAGAGGAAAATACTGTAATCTCCACCCTAAATGATAAACAAGAAAAGAACTATTTGGTTGTTGACAGTGGTTGTTCAAATCATATGATTGGTGATAAGAGTAATATTTTTAAACTAGAAAAATATGATGGAGGCTTAGTTATGTTTGGAGATGATACTAGTGCTAGAATTTGTGGGATAGGTTTAGTAAGTTTTCATGGAAAGCATAATATTGATGATGTTAACTATGTTAGGGTTTAAGGCATAATCTCTTGAGTGTTGGATAGATGTGTAGTAAAGGATACAATCTTGTATTTAAGTATGAGAGATGTGAAATCAAGAAAGGATCAAGAGAAATGATTGCTATAGGAAAGAAGTCTAAAGGAAATATATATCATCTTGAGGGTGTTAATGGATGTTGCTTTATGACTCAGATTAATGATAGTTGGTTATGGCATCTGAGAATGTGTCACACAAATTTTGATAACTTGGCAAGGATTGGTGTAGTACAAGACATAAGAGATTTACCAAGGATTAAAAAGCCTATTAATGTTATTTGTAGGAATTGTCAGTTTGGAAAGCAAGAAAGAAACAACTTAAGATCAAAGGAACAATCTACTACTGGACTACTAGATTTGATTTATATAGATCTATGTGGTCCTAGAAAAGTGAGAAGTCTACAAGGTGAAAGGTGCTTTATGCTTTTGATTGATGATTACTCTATGGATACATGGGTTACTTTTCTTAGAGAGAAATATGATGCAATAGATAGATTCAAGGAATTCAAAGCTATGGTAGAGAATGAAGTGAATTTAAAATTCTTGAGGTCTAACAAAGGTGGTGGATTCAACTCCCATGAGTTTAATATGTTTTGTGAAGTTCATGGAATAAAAATACAATTATATGCTCCTAGATCTCCTGAACAGAATGGAGTTGTTGAAAGAAAGAACAAAACAATTCAAGAAGCTACTAGATCTATGACTATAGAGGAAGGTCTACCGAAATTTTACTAGAGAGAAGCTATGCACACTATTGTTTATGTGTTCAATCAAGTTCAAGAAAAAGCTAACAGTACTAAGACCCCTTATGAGCTATGGTGTGGAATAATTCCTACTGTTTTGATAAAAGACTAAGAAAGATTGTAGAAAGTATAAATGTCAAGGTTGATGAAGCAATGAAGAATTGAATCAAAATTGATGGATATTTATTTGATGAACCTAATTATGTAAGAATTGAAGAAATTGTGGAAGAACAAGAGAATCAAAATGAAGAAGAAGAAGAAGCTCCATTGGTGTCCCCTAAGACACCTAGATATGTGCAAAAGAATCATTCAAAAAATAAAATCATTGGAGACAAAAGGAAAGGAGTATTGAAAAGAAGCAAAGTTGTTGTTGTTGGTGAGATAAATCTGTTTTTACTTTCTGAGATTTAGCCAAAGACCATAACTGAAGCATGCAAAGATGAGTATTGGATGGAAGCTATTAAAGAGGAACTTATGCAAATTAAGAAGAATCAAACTTGGGAATTGATCCCTAGACCGACTGACAAAAATATAATTGGATCAAAATGGAGATTTAGAAACAAGTTGAATGAGAATGAATAAGTATTTATAAATAAAGTAAGGATTGTGTGTAAGTGTTGCTCACAAGTAGAAGGTATATATTTTCAAGAGACTTTTGCTTTGGTGGCAAGAATGGAAGCTATCAAAAAAATTTAGCGTTTGATGCTCACAAATATTTTAAGGTCTATCAGATGGATGTTAAGTCTACATTCTTGGATGGTGAGCTAGAAGAAGAGGTCTACATGGAACAACCAAAAGGATTCCAATTGTCAGATTAACTAGATATGGTTTATAGATTGAAGAAGGCTTTATATGGGTTGAAGCAAGCTCCTAGAGCTTGGTATGCAAGGTTAGATAGATATTTGACTCATCAAGGTTTCAACAAAGGTAAAAAAGATAGTAATCTTTATTTTAAAATTGAAAATGACAAATTCTTGAGAGTGGTTGTATATGTTGATGACATTATCTTTGGAGGAAATGAAACAATGTGCAAGATGTTTATTGAAGAGATGCAAAAAATAATTTGAGATGTCTATGTTTGGTGAGATAAATTTATTTCTTGGGCTACAAATTAATCAAACTAAGACATGGATCATTATTTCATAGTTAAAGTATGTAAGAGAAATTCCAAATAAGTTTGGGATGGATGGTTCCAAATCGGTATGCACTCCTATTGTGACTAGTTGCAAATTGAGTGGAAATTATGATCCACCTAAGGGTGATTAGAGAATGTACAAATCTATTATTGGAGGTTTGTTGAATTTTATTTCTACTAGACTAGATATCATGCATAGAGTTTTTGTTGTGGATAGATTTCAAGAGAACCCTAAAGAGACACATGGTGTTGCTATTAAGAGGATATTTAGATATTTGAATGACACTCTAGATTATGGGTTATGGTATCCTAGGTATATTGATTTAATATTAAGTGCTTACATAGATGTAGATTGGGATGTTTTTGTAGATGCAAAAAAGAGTACAAGTGGTGGTGCATTATTTCTTAGTTGTAGATTGGTGGCTTGGTTGAGTAAAAAGCAAGATTTAGTTTCTTTATCTATTGATGAAGCTGAGTATAATTTTTTGTTGCATCTTGTTGTACACAAGTTTTGTGGATTAGACAGACATTAAAAGATATTAGAGTAATTTATGATGATCATATTTCTATCTTATCTGATAATACAAGTTCAATTAACATTTTAAAGAATCAAGTTGAAAAGGAAGCCGAGGAGTTGATGAACACCTTGGAGTATTGTTGTGGTGGTTGTTTCTGGCTTTTTGGCGGTCCTTTTTATGGACCCTGTTGTCTCTTTGTGCTGTCGTTTCCTTTTTGGGATAGCTGTCTATTTGTTCGGACTCTTTATGCTCTATCTTTTTTTGTTTTAACTTTGTGTTTTCAGGTCCCTATAAAACCTATTTTTTCCTTTTCAAAAACATTTCAAAGAATAAAGTGATGCACTCAAGGACAAAGCATATATCTATCAAGTATCACTTTTTGAGAGAGAAGATTGTGGAAAATGAAGTAAAACTTGAGTATGTGCCAACGAAGGATCAAGTAGCTAACATACTTATGAAGGCTCTTCATAAAGATACTTTTGAATATCTCTGTGAGAAGTTAGGGGTTATTTCCCATCATTTCTTGAACTAGATGCATCTAGAGATGCATCTAGACTGGTGTTTTGGTGGCTACCTCTCAGGGGGAGTAGGCAGTGTTATGTGTTTTCAATGAAAGATTATTTTTTTCTTGATGTCAAAGGGTAAATCAATGTAAAAATTCCTATGCCTTTGTACCATTGATTTCAATGGGGGAGAGAAAGATGTGAAAAGAAAAGAAGAGAGAAAGATGTGAAAAGAGTATCTACTAAGGGGGAGAAAGTAAAATCATGAGGAAGCATGTTTTCTTTGATGGTTTCTCACATCATCTATTGCCATTAATGACAAAGGGGAGATTGTTGCAAGTATGAAGGAAGTATGATGATGGTGTCGCCATTGATGTCTACTGGTTAACTACTTCTCAACTAGTTGTTGTTGTCATTGATGTCATGAATAATGGTTATTGGCTGTATATGTCAAGGATATTGAGAAAATTGTAATGAAGAAAGGTTATAGGTGTTTAGTTGTTTCTCTAGGTTTCTCCTTATGATTTTCCTCTATGTTGGTGTGGTTCATATATGTTTATCGTGGTTGTTGGAGGTTTCTATATCAAAGATGTAGGCTTTTGGATCATTGTATAGTGCGAGTTATGTTCAATAGTTGTGAACTATGTTTCTTAGGGTATCTGGATGAGGTATGGGAGAAATGTAGTCACTTTGGTTTTCTTCTTGTTTGAGTATTATGACTTGAGGTTCTGGAGTTAAGGTGATATGATCATGTTGAAGATAATTTTTCTATTTGGAAGGATTGGATCATGCGAAGGTTTCATGTGCTTAATTGATTTATGTGTTTAACACTAGTTTGGTTGACTTTGTGTTTAACACTACTTTTGAAGCTTATGGAAGCATGTTGAAGCATGTGATTGGGTCACTTTCATATTAATTCCACCCTAGAATCTTTTGGTGTCATCCTAATTTGAATTTTTAAATACAAATTGTGTATCACCGACTTTGGATATGTTTCAAATTTGAATATGGTATAAATACAAGACGAGATATTAGTGAAAAGACAAGAGAAAATAAATAAATCAAGGTAGATGTGAGATAGATGGTAATTAGTGTGTAATTAATGAAAGTTGGTGTAGATTAGTCGAGAGTCTAAATATTGAGTTTTTGAAAGTAGTGAGCTAGAGGTGTACTCTATCATTTGAGCATTTCTACAATTGTTAGAGCGAATTGTGGTGGAAATATCTATTGCATTGATATTGTATTCTCTATGGAACATATCTCTTCAATATTCTTTGTAGATGTGTGGCAATGATCCCTTTGAGTGGTTAAGCCTTATTTGGATAATGAGTCCTGATCTAGACAGTGAGTCCTATTTTGGTAGTGAGCCTTTGTAATCAGCTTTGATATTCTCTATATTGTGAGCTAATCCTCACCGTGGCTTCTCCCTTATTGGGTTTTCCACATAAATCTGATGTTATTGTGTATGTGTGATATTTTTTAGTTTCTTCCTTTGCACTTAATGATTAATCAGTTTAGTAGAATAAAGGATTTATGATTGATTTAATTTCTGGTGAAAATTTTTAAAGGTTAAAATTTGTTGCAACTGATTCACCCCCCCTCTTAGTTGACTTTTTCAACACTAAGTTCAATGCAACATCTAAAACCAAGCCTCAAGACCTAGGTGGGACCCAAATGCCCAAAGGGGCGTATGAGTCCCAAATCCCTTGATCTGGAACACATAGCCAAATAAATTAGATTGTGGTTTTTATTTTGTTAAATGTCAAGACTATCCTTAGAAAAATGCATTTAATTAGGATTGTGGATACAATATATGACCAATTAAGGCATAAATAAACCTAATTTTAAGAGGGAGGGCCCAAACAAGTGTGAAAATGCAAAAGGATACATTTTTATACACTACATTTCTATTAATTTTAAAGATGGAATACATGCTTATGAGTTCAAATCATCTACACCAGAGGACAATGTTTATCCCACTGAACTAGAAATTTATCTTGAAATTTAAAACAAAGTGATTTACCACATGACCCATCATGTGGAAAAGAAGAGAAATGTTTATTAGATACCCTCCTACAACCCACCACATAGATAGAAGTGATTTCTCAAATTTTAGTGTGGTCAACATCAAACAAAATTAACATTGTATTTAGAAATTTAAAACACAAATGCCCATCTGACCAAAAGTAATTGAAAAAACTTGATAACAATTAAAAAACCTTCTATGACATATCATTATATGCTAACAAACAAAAGGAACTAAATTCATACCTTGCAGCAAAAACTGAATTATAAATTTCCAACTTTGAGTAAATAATTGATAAAAATTTTGACCCATTCCTCACCTTGATAATTATATTGATAGATATTATTAAAAAATTGATAATTATAATACCCTCAAGTAACTCAATCATATAATATTTGTACAAATTCTTGTAACCTCCTATAGGCTTTAATGCTTGATCAATAAATAATTTTTGTATCTCATTGAAAGAAAAATTTATTAACTAAGGTTATGTAAAAAGTCATTTCCTTCCTATAACTTTATCTCCTTCAATTGATAGAAATACAAAATAATCTATATAATTACTCTTTCCTAGATAATTTCATGCTTAGATTTGAATGTAAAACATTAGTTATGCATCTAAAATTTTAGTACCTATTTTGACCACATCAAGTAAGTTCATGTCATGTCTTAGAATATGTAATGTTCATCCTTCTAGATTATTGTGCTCAAAAGAGTTCCCTTATCTATATAAAAATATTACACGTAATGATAACTCCATAGAGAATTGAACTTGGGGTTTCATCTCAATCTTAGTATATATAACATCCACCAGCTTTTTTTCTTGAGATATTTTGGTTTTGAATTTATTTTTGACTATGTATTTGGGGATGCATATATCACACTTGTGCAAGCTTGTCAAATTGACATCTTATATTTCTTTTAGCTTCATCATTTTTATTGATGGTCTTGGTTGTGTCTATTGTACTTTCACTATATGGTGTTCTTGGAGAATTTGCATGTTTTGATAAAGTGTTCATTAACATGTTAGTTACTATTGTTTTAGTTCCACTCAAATTATTATGATATTATTTCTATGATAAAATAATATATCTAGTAAATTTTAATCTTAGTATCTAAAATTTGAAGTAATTATCATTTGTTCATGATTATAGCATATAATACATGAACCCCATTAGATTTTTTTCATGTGTTTTTGGTATTAAATATATTGATCATGTAAACTTGAGATGTTCATTGAGTGGGAGCAAGTGTAGGGTTATTTCTTCACTTGATTATGTATTCTGGAGTTATTCTTGAATGATGGTTAATTAGATATGTCACTTTGGACTAATGAGTGACTAGCCACTATTGCACTCAATTGAGTGAAAGACATGACCTATGTATTCCCTTGTGGATTTAGGTCTAAATTGATGTAAAAATATTGAATTTATTATTTTAGTATGATTGTTTTTTCTCGTATGCATGCAAATATTATTTTTGAATACTAAACCTAGCATGTCAATAGTGCCTATTGCATTTAAAATCAAGAAATTGGGGAAGAAAATAAAAGGAAAAATTATTATTTTATGTTTATCAGAAAATATTTTAATTATTGAAATCCATTTAATTGTACTAAAATATTATTTTATTGTTGGGGAAGATAGTTGAAATATTTATATTGTTTAGAATGAAATTAAATTTCATTATATTATCTACTTTAGGGAAAATAAATAAATTAATATTTTTAATTGAATTACTATTTTTTTATAAAAGGAAGAAAATACAATCAACTTTTTTGATAAAATGTTAAAGGGCTAAGCTATTTTTTTAATCTTTATAACTGAAATACATTCTTATATGTTGAGAACATTTGATCTAGTGGAGAATGTTCATCACACTAGATTGACAGTTTAACTTGAAATTCAAAGAAAAAAAATGGTAGTCAAGGACCATCAATGGAAAAAGTATAAATACTTCTATAAACTACAACCCCAACATGTAGTGTAAAGAAACTGCTCAAAACACGTGATGCCCAAACATCCATCCAATTTTAAAAACGACTTTAAAAATTTTAAAATCCAAACTTCCAACAAGCTAGAAGTGTCTTTGAAATATTACTTCCCAATAAAATTGTCACCTAAGGAAAAATATTATACACTTATAGATAGAAAGGACATAATGCAGACCTTGTAGAGTAAATAAAACTTTATCTTACCAATTTTTTTTATATAATTGATAAATTTTTTGACCCATTCAAAGTCTTGGACAAGATCAATATGTATCTTTTCATGAGGAATCTTACTTCCTGCTTTTCCCATTCTTTATGTTCATTCAAAACCTCACCTTTGATATCTAGTATGAAAGGGTAAAAGGTTACTTCCTCAACCAAAACTAGAAGACACTCCAAATCACAACATCTGGGTATGTCAAGACTCAAGTAGGCATCATCCATCACCTACTCTAACCCACCTAAAATTTTAGGTATAAAAGATTGTGAGACATTTCCACCACCTTCACCTTTAGAGTATTCAGGTCAAGTAGTGCCACCATGAATTGTGAAGAAATTATTGAATCCACTATATACCACTCATCTGACAATATAAATTCTCAATCCAGGGTGAGTTTAACCACTCCAATCAATAAAAAATCTTGTTCCAACATGATTCTCTTCTACTGAAGCTCCACGGAAGGCCATCTATCTCTGGGAACTCACTAGGATAATGGGAGTATCCATCCATCCTCATTGAAACACTTGTATCAAGTATGCATGTTATTCATTTTAGACTTCTTTTCCAATTAAAAGACATTGATTGATAATAGTACACTTCCATGAGGAGTAATCTCAATGGGTGTACTAATAGATACTGATAAACAATTTCTTGTACACTTATTTTATTTGTGATAGTGGCTTTCAGCCTTCACATGTGCTCATCTTCATACTTTGAAAAAAGAAAAAATACCATGAATTATAGATTCTAACATGAGCACATAACACTAGTGACTGTGGCTATCTTCTTTGATTTTTGAATGGAAAATCCACTATAGAATAATTATCCATTAATATGTTTCAAATAAATGTTTGAATTCTAGTGTGATATGATGGGAAAACTACCACCGTTGGTCAAGAAAATATCAAAATAGTATTTCCTAATATTTAGAAGGTTTTCTTAGTGTTTATTGTGGTGTTTCAAAAATAGAGATCATGAGTGGGTGTGATATCAATAATAGATTCCCATGAATTATCCTAAAGTGAAAACAAACCAATGACAAATCATTTAGCTTCCCTTGTCCATGAACCCTCTTGAAGTTGCACCCAATTGGCACATGGCACAAGTGGACTACAAACTCCTATTAGAACCTTTTTAGATCCGTACTTGGGGTCACACAACCAAAAACATATGGTAATATCACACAAGAATCAAAACCACCAATAGTGCATCTTTCCACAATCTTTCAAATTCAAAATACTCCTGAGCTTGTGAACATATGACATGTGGCATTGCTAAGCATTAGACTCAACATGTTTTTCTTTTGGAACATCCCTAAGTGAAATACAATGCAAAAATTGTATCTAAGTCAAACCGTATAAAATTTTTAGATCCACTCTTGGGGTCATACAATGACAAAGCATGTGGCAATAATGTAAAAGCATTAAATAAAAAAATAGTACACCTTTATAAGGTCTTCAAACATAAAATACTCTTGAGCTTGCACACATATGACATGTGGGATTGTCAAGTGTCAGGGTCAATATTTTTTTCTTTTGGAACCTCCCCTAGAGGAGAATAGTGTAGCAGTCATAGCAAAGTAAAGACAACATAAAGTCATAGCACACACAATCTAGGTTCCAAATGAAAAAACTTCTACTTGGCACTTTCAGATGCCAAATTTAAGATTTCACTTTTGAAACCCTCCTTGGAGGATTGTTTCTGAAATTGCATGGAATTTTTCACCCAAGAATTATAATCCTTTGTGTTCTAGCTTGATAATTAAATGACCAACTTCCACAAAGTGGACCAATGTCAGACATATTCGTAACCTTAAATCTCTTGACATTTAGAGCTTACATGCCAAATCAACTAGGTATTGTTCGGCCTTGGGCTCAAAGTGTTTGTGCTTTGGATCCTTCCTTAGGGAAGAATAGTGCTATAGTCATGACCATATCATGCATGCTTGAGGAAATCAACACAACCACCATGGGGACCACATGAATTAGCTTCTACAATGCACTAGATTAGGCATTTTGAGTCACCCTTCGAGAAAATTTATGTGGAGCAAATAACATCTGGCATAGATTTATATGCTTCTTTGGTGCTAATCCAAGACCGAAATGATCAAATACCATTCCAATGAGGTGGATAACACAATGACCCAACATTAACCATATAGTTAGCTTAAGACCCTAGAGGAACTACTCCATTGGCCTTCTTTGAGAATAATTTGTGTAAAATTTTCCAAGTTGAGAAAATTAGATGGATCGATTTAGAGGATTTATGTCTCTATTTTCAAGCATGATTTGCTAGAGTCTCTACTATAGAATTAGCTTCCCTTTAGAAATTTATAATTTATCGAATCAAAGCCTCAAGGAGTTCCCAATTTAGTTTCAAGATATAAGAAATGACCCAGTTGTTTACCTACCAGTTCCTCAATACATTAATAATATTTAAAGAATCTCCTTCAATGTAAATATATTTTGAGTTGCATGTTGTCTTCTAGCTTTACACCTACTAAGAGGACATGATCCTTAGCTACATTATTAGTGCCTACAGGTAGCTTAAGAGATAAACATTTTAGTAACTCTCCTTTGTTATTATAGATGACACAACCTAACCTTAATAAACACAAGTCACATTTAGATGTGCCATGAAAGTTTAGTTTCATGAAATTTGGGGTTGTGTGCACAAATTAATTCTACTTCTATAAAATTTCTAAATACTATAATGTACCCCCTAGTTTGGAACCTTCGAGAGAGACTTTAGTGTTGAAAAATATCCTCGGTGAAATTTTCACACTTGTTTGGGCCATCCTTGTAAAAATGAGTTTAATGCTACCTTGACTTAGTGTTGTAATGTGTTTAACATACTCACATTAGATCTTGGGCCCTTGTGAATTAAGAAAACTTAGTTGTACCTTATCTAGAGTGTTGTAAAGTGTTGTATCATAATCTCATAGTTTTATAGGGTTTTCTAAAATGATTGGGCTTCTTAATGCCTTAATTGACCTTATTTTGCATCCACAAGCCTCATTTAATGCATCTTTTTGAGGATGACCTCGACACAAATCAATATGTAATCATAATTTAGGTGTTTTTTAGGTTGTGATGTAGGAGCATCTAGCTATGTAGGGAAATCTTGTATCACCCAAAAAAAAAAAATCCTTTATTTTGTTTAGTTGTTTTAAGTCACATGATGGCACTTAAGGGATTTAAGACTATCAGGCGTAAGAAATAGTGAAAAAGAGACACTTACTATTTTTAGTAAGTCATCCAAAACAGGCTCATATGGATGTGAAATTTTTCCCCAAGCAATAGAGCTAAAAAAAATTTTGGTGGCTAAAGAATCACCTCAATACCCTACACGGTTTGGGAGAAATTAAAGTTTCTACCCTTAGAAATTTCTCCAATGGGGCTTCAAATTTAGATATAGAACTTTAGAGACCCTAAAACAACTCAAAAAGTGGTCGAATCGACCAATGGCTGGTACGCACATTGTATAACTCATCGAGAGCTTTCCGACAATATGCAATAATAGTGAATCAGATGCTCGATCAAAAGTTATGGCCCCATGAAGTTGGTCCTCTAAAAAGTGAATTTCATAAAAAATTCTTCCGACGCTAGAAATCATTCACCGAGACTTTTGGCACCAAAAAAAAAGGGAAATTTGATATTTCTAGAACATTCTAGGGTAGTTATTGGGGAACATAAAAAAGGTTAAGTGGGGTTGTAGAAGGTGGCCCTGATAATGCAGATTGTGGCTCTAAATAGTAGATTTTATTTTCAGAGTTGATTTTGTTGTAATGAATCAAGCCCATGAGGCTGTAGCATGTAAGTTTTGAATTTGTAATTTCATTTTCTAAAAATAATTGAAAGTGGGTCATTTTTTTGTCTTGCATTTTTTGTTTTGACATCTGTTGTTATTTTTGTGAGTTTTGGGTGTGTGGACCTCATCAGGTTGTGTGGCCCAAATTTAGTGATATGGGACTTATACGCCACCTTGGGTGTATGATTGCCACTTGGGGTATTGGGTCTCGATCCTATTTTCACACCTTTCTAAGCATTTCAGAATTTGGTCCCATAAATTATTCCTAATGGGACTCATATGTCACCTTGGGCATATGAGTCTTGTTTGGCCCAAAGTTAAACTTAATTCAAATTCTTGGTGGGATTTTATCCTCTTAGATTTGATGTCGGCTTATAGTGTTGTAGTTTTGGGAATTTTTTCATAATTAAGTATAAAATAGAAGGTTCTTTCACTTAATTTTCACCTAAGCATTCAAGATATCATCCTAAGCCTTCAATTATTCATGCATTATAGCAAATTGGAGTTCACAAGAGCATTCAACTATTTACAAGAGTATTCAAGAGACTTCAAGGGCTGATTATCATGTGTTTTAGAGCATTATTCAAGGATCAAGCTTCATGTAAAAGTCTTCATGCATCATGTTTTTTTTTCATGATTTAAGATATCATTCAATTTAAGATCTATCACATTCAAGCAAGAGTCAAGATCTACATCCATTGGAGCCATCTCATACTTGTTTACATCACTTCATTGCTAGGGTTTGGTGACTTGCAACATTATATTTTATTCATTCATCATTCTCCATTCCTATTTCATGTCATTTCAAGTTTTTATTACCAAAATGGGGTCTGAAAAATGAAAACCCCTTTCCACTAACAAAACAACATTTTCCCCTCTCTTTAGTGTGTGATTTGTAGGTTTAGATTGAAGATACATTTGAGAGAAACTTTAGAGAATGTTGTGAAAGTGTTCAAAGTTTTCAAAATTTTCACCTTGCATTGGAGATACTTGTAAGACTTCTATAGGTTGCAAATCAAGGTTTCATATCCAAAAATAAATTAGGAAGCATAGAGCAGACCTTGAAGACCAAATTTAGACTTTGAAGCTTTAGAAAACCCTAATTGGACTGATATGCCAGTTTTGGCATATGATTCCAAGTTTAAGTCAATTTTTAGGTTTTTACAATTTTAGACACCCATTTTCCAGATTCTTGTTTCTACACAAAAATCTAGATTTGAGACTAAATCACCAAGTCTGGTATATGAGTCCTAGTTAGCATGAAAGTTAGTGTTTCTAGAACTCCATACCTTCATTCAATCTCCTTTAGGTTTCTAGGTGCACACATTTCATCTTATAACTTTCAATTCTATTTTACATACTTTTCTAGTTTATTTAGTGAAAGATTGCATTATATTAGGGTTAAGCATTACATCTTGCATTTAATTTTTCTTTCCAAGCCATAGCTTGGTGGTGAACCCCTCATTAGTTTACAATCAGCCTCTAGGACAACCCTATTGCAAGATTTATTTCTCCTTTGCATACTTGAGGTTGAGATCTCTAGGGTTATCCTTCAATGGGAGCGTTGATTTTTGTTATTTTATTTCCCAACTATAGAATCCAAAAAAAATTCATCCTTTCAAAGACCAAGAGTTTAACATTTATTTATCCTAGCTTAAGAATGAGTTGCATGGATTTTTTTTTGAAAAAAACTTCCACTACTACATCTAATATATTCATTTCCAATAAAAATTTATTTAGGATAATTTTTGGATCTAAAAAACCATTCCTAAAAATATTTCTATTTCATTTGAGACATATATTTCACAATAGTAAAGTTAGGATCACCACCCATAGTGCTTTAAAGAGATATTCTTCATAGAGTTACAAACAACTTTGAATTAACTCCAAAATGGTGTTTGGCATGGGGGAAAGCCAGTGAAGAATTTTTTGGATCTAATTCCAACATGTTTGAGAAAAATTATAGTGGAGAAAAAGGTGATCATTTTTTTCTAATGGGAACCACATAAAATATAGTTGAATGCCTAATCTAGGTCCACCCTTGAAATCCTAAAAACTTTTAGGACCCTGTTATAAAGAGATAACCAAGAAAAAGATCCCACTTTAGGGAGAATTGAGCTGTGCCAACAAAACTTGTAAACCTAGTTGAATTTTATCTTCAAAGATCAAAGATTTATAGCCATGTTTGACATTATATTGTCCTAATTTATATGAGGCCAAAATAATTTTATCCTTAAAATATGAAAGTAAAATTGTTCTTGCATCCAATATTTATTGCAACTTATGTTTTTGATGTTGGGGTAATGGGATATTGTGGAAATATTTTCATGTAATATTGGATTTTAAATTTTCATTGTTCCTCACTACATAATGCTTGAATTTTAATCCCCAAATTCTTTTTAGACAATCTTGATCCTCTTGTAGACCATCAATTGTGGTTAACATGGGGCTCCCTTCCATGTATTTTCCCAAAAAATTCTTACAAGAATCAAGTTTTTTTCATTGATGTCAATTAGTTAACTGGTTTCCAACCGGGTGATGTTTTCATTGATGTCATTGATGCTTGTTAATGATTATATATGTCGAGGATATTGAGAAAATTGTAGTAAAGAAAGGTTGTAGGTATTTAGTGTTTTATTAGAGTTTTGCTTTGATATTTTTTGCTATGCTAGTAAGGATCTAAGGTATTGTTCCTAGTTGTTGGAAGCTGCTATTGAAACATAGAAAATATGGTACTCTTTTTTTTTTTTTCTGGGGTTTTGGACCTAAAAGGAGAGAGGTTATTTTCAATCTCTCACTCAAGAACAAACCCTTGAGATTTCAATGCAAAGGAGATTGAAATCTAACAAAGGGAGAGATTTAGGGAAAAAGCAATAGAAAATGAGGGTTTTAAGGGTTGAAAACTGATAAAAGGGGTTCACCACCAAGTGTAAACTTGGAAAAGATAAAATGTTTGAAAACATAATGTGCTATGCAAACATATACTAAATGACCTAGAAAATGATTTAGAAATACAAGTAACATAAAAAAAGCTATTAAACAAAGAGTGTGCACCTGGAAATGTGTTGAAGACTTGAAATAGTTATGAAATTCTAGAATTACTCCTTTTTAGACCTAGTGGGACTCATTCGCCATTCTAGACGAATCAGTCTCGATTCTGGAAAACTACACCAGAGCCTATTTTAGCCAAATGGGTGTCCAAATCGAGAAAAGTCTCTAAAAAAAGTACAATGAGACTCATTCACCACTAATGGTGAATGATTCCACTTTGACTTTTCTAAAAACTAAAAAGTGGAATATGTAACTCTTAGTCTGGTCTTTCTATTCCCCCAAGTGTCAAGATCTGAAACCTTATTTTTTGGGACTGTAAGTGACTTTTTTTTAATATTTTGACCTTGCAAATGGGGAGATGACTCCAACAAGTTTGAAACCTAATATTTGATCATCTCCAAGCCTTCAAAGCATCTAGATCTGTAATCACACAAAGAGGGAAAAAAATGTTGATTATTAGGGAATAGGGGTTTGCCTTGGTCAAACACCTTTTAGGTAATTAAACCAAAATGATGAAACAAGACAATGAAGCATGAATATGAAGTGATGCATTTAGAAACTCTCCATGATTATAGATCTTCAATTACTGCAACTATTGATGAATAATATTCCCTTGAATGCCTTAGAAATGATCTTGAAAGTTATGTTGATGACCTTGTGAAAACTTGAAATTCTTAACACTAGAGTGCTTAACTTTACAACATGAGAGTATGATATAACAATGATTTAGAAGCTTGTTTACATAGGCAAGGCACTCAAATGGCCATTAATTTGATCCCCAACGCTGACATTGAAGAAAATTAAACTTAAAACCAAGCTTTTCCCGCTCAAACTGAACGGTAGATTTTTGGGTAGGGCTTATAGGCTACTCTTGCACTCTTAGGATGTTTCACCTAAAAGGAGAGAGATAAACCCTACGCAAAGGAATCTATGCTAGGTTCATTCAAATTATGTAGTCTATGGCATAATTAAAACTAAATGAGATGATCTAAATGCAATTGGATGATCTATTTGACTAATTATATATACAAAACCTAAGAATTATGAAATGTTGGAAAACACAATGTGATATGCAAACATGAACTAAGAATGAACAAATGCAAAATAGAATAGAAAAAGGTTGATTTAGACTACACCTAGGTAGAGAAAGGAGAATCTGGAATCTCTTGAATGCTGACTGAGATTACTGAAAATTACTAGTGGGACTCATTCACCACTGATGGTGAAGCAGTCCTTCTTCTGATGAAAATTGTCAGGAATAGGTTTTTGAGTGTCGGGATCTAGAATTTGAAAAAATATAGATTTCCACCCTTAAAGTGGGACTCATTCACCACTAATGGTGAATCAGTTCACACCCAAAATTCTCAGAAATTAGGGGCCAATTCTGTAGCACCAGATCTGAGGTTTGTCTACTTATCGGGTTGTTGAGGTCAAATCTACAGAAAATAGACAAAATGCCTTCTCCAAGCTTGAAATAGGATGTAGTTGACTTGAAACACTTTATTGACTTCTTGTCCACTTGTCATCACCTAAATTCTTGTCAAATATGCATACACAAGTCTACAAACACACATGCAAAAGGGGATAAATGGTTAAG
Organism: Sequoia sempervirens; assembly: GCA_007258455.2. Taxonomy (NCBI): domain Eukaryota; kingdom Viridiplantae; phylum Streptophyta; class Pinopsida; order Cupressales; family Cupressaceae; genus Sequoia; species Sequoia sempervirens. The sequence continues at coordinate 191,800,084 of VDFB02105785.1, read as the reverse complement.
GGTTAGGTTATAGGGATTTTCCTTGGTCAAACCCCACTTTGGTAATCAAACCCTTAATGAAAATAATGAAATGAGAGAGAATGATAAACAAATAACAAGCCAATTCTATCAACTTACCAAACCCTTGTTGAAGAAAATATGAAGATATAACAATGGTTGCTCTTGAATGCTTGATTGATGCTTGATTATAGGACGCAAAGTGCTCAAATGCTTTAATGAATGAAAATATTTCTTGAATGAGTTAGGAGATGTAAAATGAGGAAAAAGAACATATTTATAAACATGTGTGCCTTAGTAACCCAATGATACCTTATCACAGGTCGATATAAGGTGCTTTTAAATAAAAACCTGAAAGAAAATTTAAAATACTTTGAATGGGTCCCACCTTGGACTTGAAAGTGGGTGTCAAGAATTATATTCCATTTAATGTTGTTTGTTAGGTTTAAATTCAAAAAAATAATTAATTAAGCCTTATAAGGGAATAAAGGGGTCAAATAAAGCATAACAAAGGTGTAAATAGTGAAATTATGCCTAGAAAAGTGTGAAATCTTGTTACAAAACTTTACAACACTTGGAAATAGGACTTGATAAGTGATGAAAAGGTGTTTTTAGGTGAATTGTAATGAATAGAGTCTAGAAAAGTGTAGAAATGTCTTACAAAACTTCACAATACCTTCACAGGATGTCACAATTTGAATTTGAAGGACCTAATGTGAATGTTTAAGCCTATTACATCATTAAATCAAAGCAAAATGGACCAAGCATCATGAAGAAAGGCATAAAAGACCATGAAAATGACAAGAGGCCATTTTTAAATGACACATTTAGCCCCCACTTTAGTAAGAGGTTGAGCTTGCCTGAAACTCACACTAAAGTAGCCATGCATATCAAGAGAGAGGTCCCAATGCACTTATGTTAGCAAGATGGAATGACAATGATCAAGAGGGATGATCAAGTCCCCAAGATGAAGATTCCATGGAAAACTAGACATAATAACAAAGGAACACACATGTGAAAGGGAAATTGAATTGAGCTTCGATTGTCTATCCAACTAGTTGTGGATTAGATCTAGGCCGATTGTCTAAAAAAGAGAATGCATACTCACTTTTGGGAAACAAAACTCATGGTGGTATATGGGTTAGAAACCCAAAAAGGTGAAATACATATGCTAGTTGGTATGCACTCACAAACACATAGGTGGCTATGGGGAAAGTTGTGCCATTGGATGGGCTTCCCACTCAACCATATCAAAATTATACCTCCTGATAACTTGAATAAGGTGCCACAAGGGAAAATGCCAGTTCATGCTTCATGAGACAAGCAAAGCTTTGTATGCTTAGAACTCATGAACAAAGAGCAAGGTACCACAAGCATGAAATTTGTGTTATGCAAGGTGGAAAAGATGTAAAATGAAAAAACGTAATATGTACAATGCAAAATATGTTCAAAGGAGTCTTTTTAAGTTCATGAAAGGTCTATTACTTAGGGAACATTGTGTCTAATGTCTCCAAGAGAGGGCCAATCAAAGAATAGAATATTCAAAACTTAGGGGATGCAGTGTGTCACATCAAACCACTAAGAGGAATGTAATATTCTAAGATAGATCACACTTATGAAGGAAATTACACCCAATGTCATCCACAAAGTGACAAACGCATCACATGAAGTAATAAGGTTACACTAAGAATCAAGAGTGAAAATGAATTATGCTAATGTATTCCCCCAACTTTAAAGGAATTGTTGCACATTGCCTTGTGAGAAATTACTTTAAAGTAGCAAAGGAAAGAGAATGAACAAAAAGGAAAAATAAGACATGAGAGCCAACTCGGAAAGCCCCTATGCCAAGTCATATATTTTTGAGGTAGGTTGTGTCATGTAGATGAAAAATAAAATGAAAGAAAAGGGAGTTGCCCCCCCCCAGAAAGTAACACACCAAACACATAAGGGATCTATGGAATTTGGGGTCAGTGTGTTTGTTGCTGCAATGTTTTTATGGAAGAGCTCAAAAATATCATCATTCCCCAAAGGACATAGAACTGGAAGAATGACAAAAAGAGGGAAAAAAGAAAAGGAAAAAAAAATTTCGTTTTGGGTCAACATGGAAGAGAAATTGTGGTCTCAATGCTTTGAATCATCCACAAAAGGAAAACACAAGCGAAAATAAAATGAAAGGAAAAAGGAAAGGAAAATATTTTCGGTCAATATGAAGGAGAAATTTTGGTCTTCATACCTTGCATCATCCCCAAAAGGAAAAAACGAGAAAAAGAAAAAGTAAAAAGGAAAAGAGACCTTTTGGATCAATATGGAAGAGGCATCGAGCGTCTCTACACTTTGCATCATCACCAAAGGGAAAACAAAAAGACAAAAAGAAAAAGGACCTTTTTGGTCAATATGGAAGAGACATAGGGCATCTCTACACTTTGTATCATCCCCAAAAGGAAAAAAAAAACAAAAGGAAAAAGGAAATGCATGACATATAGAAGAATAGAGGTACGAATAGAAGAAGTGTACAAAGAACATCAAACACTCAATATGGGGGAACACGATACGTACATACATGAAAAATGGAAAGGGGCCATGAGTAATGCAAATGTAAATCAACCATTAACAAAGTTATTGGTTTCTCAATCTTAAGTAATATAAGCGGAAAATGAACAACATAGTTAAGAGACAAAGACAAGTGCATTACAAGGACAAGGCTAACAACTTCTTTCCCCCACAAAGTGTAAAGCAAGAATGAGCCAAGGTGGGTGACTTGAAAGGATCATGCAATAGTGAGAATAGAAAATTCTACAACTATGGCATGATAAAAGGATATTTTTTAAAAGGAATAATGGGAAAGCACTCAGTATCAGTGAAGTGATACTTGTTCAATATTTCATTCAATCTTCAACATTCTTTAGTTCGATGTCCAAGAATATGATATTTGTAAAATGGTATGTTAGAATCTTTAGGATGAATGACCAACCTATTCATAGGTGGTAAAAGTATAAGGCCTTTGTTTAAAATCAATTGAAGTCTTTGTTCACACTCAGGTGGAGGATGCATAGGAGACTTGAGTTTTTTCAATTTGTAAGGCCATTTTTGTTTGCTAGATTCTCCTTTTTCATGAATGGAAGGGGGAAGAGGACCCATGGGGATCCTAACATCCTTTTTATCAACATCATGTAAAGATTGTTGATGTGGAAGGAGAATGTTCAAGTTAGGAGGAGAATCAAAGATCACGGTACCATCATATCAAAGTCTCCAATATTCGAAAGGAGGCTTGTTAGCATGATGAGGATCTTTATATCCTAGTCCTGTTGTGTTTTCTTATGTTGGTTTTTGTTCAAGAAGTTGGTGAATATTATGCTCATGTGTTGTGTCGCAACCTTGTTTACTTAGGATAGTAAAACCTTTTCCATATGTTTCTTGAAGACTGATGGGACTATTTGTGACTTTGTGATCATAAAAGGGTTTGTGCAAGATCATGATGGGCCAAAAAGTGGCGATATTATGGGTATGTGTAGGGTATGTGGCTAACAACTTTTTTTTACCCAAAATTGATGAAATGAAAAGAGTTTTTAAAGGAGATTCTCAGCTTTCCACAAATATAAATTATGCTTTACTTTGAATTTAATAAATAATTATTATTCATTTTTTATTTGAATTACGACTAAAGTCTTGATTGATAGGCTGATTGAAAAACATCTATAACTTTCAAACAGTATCACATTTTTTGAATCCAAAACATGCGTCACATTCTATGCTTCACATACTACAGGATTAAAATAATAATAATTGAATTCCATTAAGTTTTGACCAAGTTAAGGTGGTCAGACATACAAGTTTTTATACTTTTTAAAAATTGTAATGAAAAATTCATAATTAATTATTTACTTGGAAAAAAATTACAAAAAAATATGCATCACATCCGAACATGAGTCCTCTAATTATATCTAAAATCTTATAAAAAAACATTATCATTTTATTGTGGTTAGGGTGGTCAGATAAACACCTACTTCTTATTTTTTCCTTGAAATTTAAGTACTACTACATTGAAATTTCAAATTTTCACCAAATAGATTTTTTTTTTTAAATAAACCTAGTAGTTTAGAAACTACATTCAATTTTCTATAGATTATATTCTTACATATTTTTGTAATAATATAGATAACTTATTCAAATTTTTACGTCAAGTTTCCTAACTCTGATTTTTCTAAATTTTTTGCCACTTAAGGGCCTATTTTTTCCATGATGATCCTGCACATACCCAAAATGGTTGTGTTTGTTGAGAAGAACTAAGCCTACTTGACAAAGGAATCTTAGATCCTTGTGTTTTAGGATGTAGGTATCCAAAGTGATCAGGAGGTGCAATAGTAAAAAGATTTGGTGGTTTCATTGATGGGTAAAAGGTTGCATTGGCTTCAAGGTTATCAAGGCATTTGTTTAAGAACTTGTTCATGCTAGAATCATCATCTCCAATGATGTCTACATCACAAGGAGGACAATCATGAGGATTTGAAGGATCATGAGGAAGCTCAAGGTCATTAGGATCACAACCAAAGGCACAATTGGACATGTCTACTAAGGATTTCAATGAAGTCCAAAACTTATGAAAATAAAATGCCATTATGATAATGAATGCAAATAAACTAAAATGCAAGAAATAGTAGTAGATAGAGAATCTGGAAAGTAAAACAAAATAAAATTACAAAAAACAAAAATGTAGGAAATACCCAGAAAATGCCTGAAAATGCTATTTGAAATATGCAAGTGGATTGATTCGCCGAGGGTGGCAAATGAGTCTAACTATGTGTTTTTTTTGTGTTTTTCAAAAAATTTAAAGTGAATTTAATGATTTTCAAATGCCAATAAAGGATTTAGATGTAAATTTTCAGTTTTTTCAATGATATGTAATGCAAAAATGAAATCTAAATGAGTCTTTCACTAATGCAATTTGAGAAACCCTTGGATGCAAAAAAAAACACAATACCCTAATTGAATGTTGATGCAAATGAAGTCTAGGATGCAAGATGTAATTAAAATCAGAAATGTAGAGTGCTCAATATGTGGGTTCACCAAAATGAACCATAGATTTTTGGGTAAGACTTATAGGCTACTCTTGCACTCTTAGGATGTTTCACTTAAAAGGAGAGAGATAAACCCTACACAAAGGAATCTATGCTAGATTCACTCAAATTATTCAAAGTATGATGTAATTAAGACTAAATGAGATGATATAAATGCAATTGGATGATCTATTTGACTGATTATGTATGCAAAACCTAAGAATTATGCAATGTTGGAAAACACAATGTGATATGCAAACATGAACTAAGAATGAACAAATGCAAAACAAAATAGAAAAAGGTTGATTCAGAGTGTAGCTGGGTAGAGAATGGAGAATTTATAATCTTTTGAATGCTGATTGAGATCATTGAAAAAACACCAGTGGGACTTATTTGCCACTGATGGTGAATCAGTCATGCTTCTGATGAAAATTGTCAAGAATAGGTTTCTAAGTGTCAGGATCCAGAATCTGAAAAAATCTGGATTTCCAGCCTTAAGGTGTGACTCATTAGCCACATATGGTGAATCGGTCCACTCCCAAAATTCTGAGAAATTAGGGACCAATTTTGTAGCACCAGATCTAAGGTTATCTGCTTGTCGGGTTGTTGAGGTCAAATCTATAGAAAATGGACAAAAAAATTTCTCCAAGCTTAAAATAGGATGTAGTTAACTTGACATACCATGTTGACTTCTTGTCCACTTGTCAACACCTAAATTCTTATCAAAACTACATACACAAGTCTGCAAACACACATGCAAAAGGAAAAAATGGTTAAGGGTTAGGTTGTAGGGATTTGCCTTGGTCAAATCCAACATTGGAAATCAAACCCTTAATGAAAAAAGTGAAATGAAAGAGAATGGTAAAAAAATAACAAGAAAATGCTATCAACTTACCAAACCCTTATTGAAGAAAATCTGAAGATGTAACAATGGTTGCTCTTGAATGCTTGATTGATGCTTGATTATACGATGCAAAGTGCTCAAATGCTTTAATGAATGAAAAGATTGCTTGAATGAGTTAGGATATGTAAAATGAGGAGAAAAAAACATCTTTATACACACTTGTGCCTTAGTAACCTAATGATACCTCATCACAAGCCGACATAAGGTGTTTTTAAATAAAAACCCGAAAGAAAATTTAAAATATTTTGAATTTTGTGCTTAGAGGGACTCCTTCACCACTGATGGTGAATGGGTCCCACCTTGGACTTGAAAGTGGATGCTAGGAATTATCTTGGATTTAATGTTTTTTGTTGGGTTTACATTCAAAAATCCACTTAATTAAGCCTTATAAGGGCATAAAGGGGTCAAATAAAGCATAACAAAGGTGTAAATAGTGAAATTATGCCTAGAAAAGCATGAAATCTTATTGCAAGACTTTACAACACTTCAAAAGAGGACTTGATAAGTGATGAAAAGGTGATTTTTAGGTGAATTGTAATGAATAGAGTCTAAAAAAGTGTAGAAAAGTTTTACAACACTTAACAACACCTTCACAAGACATCACAATTTGAATTTTAAGGACCTAATGTGGATGTTTAAGCCACATTACATCATTAAATCAAAGTAAAATGGACCAAGTATCATGAAGAAAGGCCTAAAAGACCATGAAAATGAAAACTGGTCATTTTTCTATGACACACAAACCTCAAAAATAGCTCAAATGGGACTCATTCACCCAAAGTGGGCAATGGGTCCCATAAGGGCCGTTTTGCTAGCTAAAGTGTTAGGGATTGAAAAAAGTAAGGTTTTATGTTGATCTAGTCAGGTATTTTATCAAATTATGCCTCAGGATACATAATTTGAGGTCATAGGGGCCTATTAATGATGATATAAAGGGTGGTTAGGGCTAGGGACACAAAGTTCAATGTGAAAGTTTGGTTAAATACACTCTACAACATTAAAATGAGGTCCACATAGCCTAGAAAGGCACAAGATCCAATGTAAATGTGTAAAACACATTACAACATTAGATTAAAACCAAGTTTAATTTACAAGCTATCTAGATTAATGTCAAAATGCAATTAAATGCATTTTACAACATTCAATTATACATTTTACAACATTCAATTAGGGAAAAGTTAAGCTAATTTAGCTTAAAACGAGCTCAAGACCTAATTTGCATGTGTAAAACACATCACAACACTAGATCAAGGTGAAATTAAGTCCATTTTATCATTAATTATTCCCATATCAAGTGTGAAAATGTCTCTAGACCCATTATTCTACACTACATTAAGCCCCCACTTTAGTGAGAGGATGAACTTGCTTCAAAATCACACTAAAATAGACATTCAAGAGGGGTCCAATCATACCAATGTAGATGAAAAAGGATGACAAAGATCAAGGCATCAGTCAAGCCCCTAGGATTGAAGATGCTAAGTCAAACCAATATAAGCACAAAAGGGCATGAACAAGGTGTATAACATGCAACAAAACAAGATATGTGACCGTACAATGTCAAGAACTAAAAGAAAGAGAAAAAGAGTAATAAATGTGAGGTGGATCAAAGATGTCCTCACTCTGGGGCCACGGAACATTAGGTCATCCGTGGGGTGAGTTGTCCCAAAGAAGTAGTTTAGTGAGAAATTCATGCCAGTGTGTCGGATTCCCACCCTATAATGAGAAAGTCATGCTAGTGTGTCAGCTTCCAATTATACTAACCATACCAAACTTATCCTCTTGATAACTTTGATAAGGAACCACAAAAATTCTTTTGTAAATTCTTTTGAATGTCATGTAAAGATTTTGTTAAAGGGGATTTTTATTTGGTCATGTAAGGTTTTCTTCTTAGGGAGCATTGTGCCTAATGTCTCCAAGAGAGGACAAGTCAAGGTGTCAGATTGTTGCCAATGGGATGCCTCATTCACATCATGCCATGTCAATATATCTTACACTCTTGGACATCATCAAACCCAATGACACCATGAAGAAGAGGACACATCACATGAAAAAGAAAAATCACACCATGAAATTTTGTCAAAATATGTCATATATGTATGCCCCCACTTTAAAGTGGTTACTACAACATTACTATGAGCAATTTCTTTAAATTAGCCAATGATAAATTCTAATATGAAAGAAGACATGAGAGCCAACTTCGAAAGCCCTATGCCAAGTCAAATATTTTTGAATTGAGATACATCATGAAAAAGGTAGTATGTCACATGCAAGCCAACTTAAGGGATGTTGTCCACACCCCAAGGTTTCTCTTATATGTTCATGAAAGGTTAATGACTAGTGAAAAGAGAATGAAAAGTGACATATGGGGATAAGGCTTCCTAACCCCTTTCCCCCCACTTAGAGTAGGACAAAGGTGAGCCTCAAATGGATGATGATATGCTTCTCCTTACAATAGTGAGTATGTTATGATCCTACAACTATTACATGGAAAGGAGCAAAAACTAATGTTATTTATTTTGATAAGTAAACAAAGTTTATGCTTGATACATATTTAATTATATGTCTATCAGTTTAGGATGTGCCAAGGTTAAAGTTATCTTGGAAGAATCTTTGGTGATAGTGTTGAAATTGGATGAAGGTTTTTGTTTTGAGGGAAAATAACCAAGATCATTAGGCTTTATAGCATTGCATCCTTTTCCAGGTTACTTCAAAAGTTCAAAACATCTTCCAAAATTTTTTGGCATGTTTGTTGGATTTGGTGGTTGATCAATTGCCTCAAAGTTTGTCTGGGATGTTGTATTTTCTTTTAAGGTGGTTGAAGTGGATGTTCTTGAAATTACCTCTGTTTCTCTTCCCTTTTTAGATTCTTTTTTGTGGAAAATGATTCTGGGTTGCTCACACTTGCTTTGATCCTTCTAGGGTTTTTTCACCTAATAGGAGAGAGAAATGGGGTCCAAAATGCTATTTTCTACACTCAAAGTTAATGTGTATGAGATGTATTATGTTTAAATAAGATGTACAAATGCACTAATTTAAAAATGAAATGATCTAATGATGCAAAACATAAGAAATGAAAATTGTTTGAAAACACAATGTGATATGCAGAAATGCCTAAAAATGTAAGTAAATGATGAAATGAAAGAACTAAATCAGAGAGGTGCACCTAGAATCTGAAACTTGATGCTAGGAGATTCTAGAATCCTAAAATTTTGACTAAAAAATGTTGACTGGGACACTTACGCTAGGCTAGGCAACTTAGTCCTAGTTTCAGGAAACTTTGTCAGAACAAGAATCTGCCAAATGTGTATCCAAAAATGTCAATATCACTTTTTAGTCCTACAAGCGAGACTAATATGTCAATATTGGCGACTTAGTCTACCTACAAATCTCAACAATTTTGAGGTAGAACCTTGTAACGTTTGGTCTACACTTTCATTTCTGATAGGTGTCTGCACTTGATTATGCAGAAAATGGGGTAAAAATTATCTTCAAGCTTCAATTAGGGTTTTGATTAATTGATTGACTTTAAAGACTTCTTGACCACTTTTCAACACCAATTCCTTTGACAAATCTTCTGAAAAAATTCTACAAACGCACATGCAAGGAAGGAAAAAATGGTTGAGGGTTAGAGAATAGGGGTTTTCCTTGGTCAAACCCCACTTTGGTAATCAAACCCTATGAAATGAAATGAAATGGAAAGAGAATGATAAATAAACAACATGCAATGTCATAAACTTACTAAACCCTTGATGTAGAAATCTGAAGATATGCAATGAAGTGCTCCAATGGATAACTTGATTATGCTTGATTGCTTGAATGCTTGAGAATTATTAAGTGAATGGATTCTTGATTACTTAGGAGATTGTAGGATATGAAAAATGAGAATAAAACCCCTTGTTTATACATGATTTTACTAAAATTCCTTGAAAGTAACACATCACAGGCCAACCTCAAGGGTTAGAGGACATAATACCGCTAGAAATTTAAAATTATTTTGAGTTTTGTGCCAAAATGGACTAAGTCGCCCCTATTGGTGACTTGGTCCCATTTAAGCAAATAAAGTGGGTGTCAATAATTAAAAGGAATTAAATGTTTTCCAATGGGAATGTCTTCAAAAATACACATAAAAACGGTCAGAAAGTGTATCAAAGGGTCATTTACACATGAGAAAGGGTTGAATTAGTGAAGGAAAGTCTAGAAAACCATGAAAGTGGGTTACAACACTTTACAACACTTTGAAATAAGGCTTGGTAATTGATAGAAAGGAACTATTTAGGTGAATTATGATGAAAGGGTCCTAAAAAAGTGTGAAAATGGGTTACAACACTTCACAACACCTTTACAAGACAACCTAGAAGTCTTAATGATTCTCAAGGGTCCAAGACCTAATGTGAATGTGTTGGCCACATTACAACATTAAATCTAGGAAAACTCAAGCCAAATACCACTAGAAGGGCGTAAACATGAAAAAGTAGAAGGGTTACTTTTTTTCATTTCCACAGTTAGCCTCCACTTTAGTGAGAGGATGAAATTGCTTCAAACTTTCACTAAAGTAGCTGATCATATAACCAAGAGGGGTATGGATGCATTAATGCTTGATGAGATGAGATAAAAATAATCAAGAGGGATGATCAAGCCTTTAGGATTACAATCCCATGGCAAACCAAACATGAATGCAAAGGAACAAACAAGATGATGAGAAAGGAAGCTTCGATCATCAGTCCATCTCATTATGGATTAGATCTAGGTTGTTTGTTTGGAAAATGAAAAATGTGTACTCACTCTGGGGTGACGAGACTTATGGTTGTCCATTGGGCGAGAAAGCCCAAGTATACTCACTCTGGGGCCATGGAACTTCTGGTTGTCCATGGGCTGAGAAGGCTCAAAAGGTGAGAAACATACACTTGGTTGGTATGAACTCACATAAGCAAGTGGCTATGGGGAAAACTTGTGTCACTAAATGGGCTTTCCCGCTCAACCATACCAAAGTTATACCTATTGATAAATTTAATAAGGCGCCATAAAAACAATATCGGTTCATGCCTCATGAGACAAGAAAAACTTCATTTGCTTAGAACTCATGAAAAAATGTAAAGGTACCACAGGCATGCAAGCTAGGTTATGAAGGGTGGCCATATGAATGGAAAATGCAAAAATGTAAAAGATGTTCAAATGAGTCTTGTTTAGATCCTGCGAGGTCTATAACTTAAGGAACACTGTCTCTAATGTCTCCATGAGAGGACCAATCAAAGAATAGAATATTCGCCACATAGGGGATGTAGTGTGTCACATCATGCCACTATGAGGAATGTAATATGCTAAGACAGATCATACTTATCAAGGACATCATACCCAATTTCATCCACAAAGTGTCAAACACTTCATATGAAGTGACAAGGCTACACTAAGAACCAAGGGAAATGCAAATGAACAATGCCAATGTATGCCCCTTGTTGGAACCTTTAAATTTTGGAATAATTTGAAGGTTCCATGTTGAAAATTTGTATACAACACTTAGATACATAATTGTGAAATCCACTCAGAGAGCCTACGTTGAAAAATCAAAATTTGAAGCTAGTGCAATTTCATGCAAAATCACATTGTAGGAATGTTTACCTGACATATGGGATTTTGCATGTCAGTTTTCAGCTCCATACAATCTGATTTGGCAAAGTTTCAAAGCAACAAGCTGACATGTTTTTGAAAAAATCTGCTATCAGTACAGTGAAAATTTTGTAAGAATGGTAAACTTTGAGGGTAAATATTAAGCAAATGGATGATGATCATAACAAAATGATTGGTGCCTTCAATTCTCTACATCAAATTTTATCTCCGTGCCAATTTTTAAGGTTTTTAGGCATCGTTTGGTATTTTTTCAAAGCCAAAAGCAAAATTATTTCACAAAGTTTTCGCATCTGCATTTCAAGAAAATTGTCACAAAGGGTCAAATTGGAGGCTTGATATTTTGCAAACAAAGAAGATTAATGAAAGGCCACTTTCCACACATGCTCATGAATCCAAAATGAACCAATCCCCCACGTTACAGCTTCACAGGAAGTGATTTGACATTTTTACAAAATTGCAAATTAGTGAGTTTCAGTTAAATTTGACAATGGCAATTTTTCAGAAAATGCTAAGTTAGCCATTTTGAACGTGAACAGTTTTTTATTCTTACAAGTTCATACTAAACAATTTTTCAAGCACACTTTCCTACCATCAATTAACATGCTGGTGTAGTTTCATAGCTTTTGGAGATCATTTGATCAGTTTTCTAAAGCTATTTTGGAGGCTATTTAATCTGTTTTGTCATAGTATAAAACATCAAAAAAGAAAATTCTAATAAAAACCCACTTCAACTTAAGGTGTATTCTGGGTTTTGATGGAATAATTGCAAGACATAAGATGCTATGAAATTCTATTACCTAGTACTGTGCTCGAAAATGAGTGGCATCAACAATTGGAAATAAAGAAAGCTTATATGAAGATGAAGATTTTTCCATATATGAATACACCATTCTTTGTATGAAAGCATTAGAAGTCAATGGAGATTGACCCTAGACTAGAGTCAAGAATGCTCCACAAACACGTTCTTAAGAGCAAGTTCTAGTAGGCACTGTGGAATACCAAAGGATTGATAGGTTAGATGAGGCACTCCAAAAAGGAACGTCCCAAGTATCTCGGGGAAGATCATAGCATACTTGCTTGAAGCATGACATATGCGAACATGTGATGAGAACATATCTATAATATGAAGCGGGTAGCCTAGGAGGTTTTTCTCGCATAAAGATAACCTACTAATGGAGAATAAACAAGCTTCTTATTGTCAGATGATTAGATCTTGTCATGAAGAACTCTCATGCAAAATTCTTTATGACAGCTATCCCGAGAAACTGAAGGCTTGAAATGAGTATGTTGTTTTTGTATTGACACACACAGGAATCCTCATTTGAGCCAAATTTGTGACAAAATGCTCTCATGGTGAGGACTTTTTTGGGATAATCGATTTGGATAGAACGTTTGAGTGAAATAGATTCAGAGGATGGAAGCCCTTGCCATGCTCACTGAACTTATTCAGAGAAAGAAGTTTACATCAATTGTTATCATCAAACACCATAGGGAAGTGGCTTCTTGTGTATTATGTGCATTGTTTTCAAGCGTTATATGTTTCAGAAGTTGGAAATCAATACACGTTATTGATTATGATGATTGGAAGTAGTGCGGTATTGAAATAGGTCACTCTGAAAAAAATATTAAAGTATATGGATTGAATATTGAGGATGATACTTAAAAATCTGAGGAATTTCTAAATGAAATCGGCGAGACAGATTGTAGAAGTCAATAAGTTATAGTATTTGAAATTTGGATATGCTCTACCCACAATTGGCATGGCTTGTGATACTTATCTTCCAATATTATAGACACCTGGGAAGGTTTTGCAGCTGGAATCGAATGAAGGATGGAATACACCCTAATCATAGATGACTTCTTGCAATTAGATGATTTATTCTTTTCTCCTGTCAGAACCAAGGCGATGTCGAATGAACCTCGTATATACGAGGGAGTGTTTCTTGCTAGGGGTTTATGTTGGGACTGGCCGACATTGAGAATCTGAGAAAATAGCTAAACGAAGATGTTACCTAGATATTATGATAGGAAAAGAATGTGGGATATGAAGATAGAGTCAAAGCCCAACATCTGAGGAGGAAGATTTCAATCAGGAAAAAGACGTTTTAGTACTCATGAGGGATGAAAATGCCAAAATATTGATGGACTATTGGATTGTGAGATGTTTTCTATGAAAGATGAGATATATTTTAAAAGATCACACCCGGGGGGATTCATCTATGACAGATCGCCTTCAGAGTTTGGGGAATGTGTTTCAAATTGACACAGTAGCGTACCATTTTTCTCTGCTGAAACCATTTCATCCCTGTGGCATTAAAATCTTCTCTTTGGTTTCTGGTATAGGCGGAGCAGAGGTTGCTTTGCATCAAATATGGATAATTTTAAATTGTGTTGTGTCTTCGAACAGGCTTGTACTTAGTTCTCTGTGGAAGAAAACACAACAAAAAGGTGCATTGATTGAGAGGGAAGATGTGCAAGACACTATTGACTACAGGATGCAGCTCGAAGTACTCTCCCGCGAAACCCGCGAGCACCCAGCAGAGGATATGCGGTATGGCGGGTGAATTGAGGTGTAGTCATTGGTGAAGTCCACAGTTCTTCCCGCATTCCCGCTAGAAAACCCTAATGGCTATGCGGGTGTGTGCTGAAATTAAACTTTAGCAGGCACGCGGTGAAATAAAGCTCTCGCGGTATTGTGGTGGAATATGAAAACCGAAAGGGTATAAGATATAATTGCCAATAAAAGTACGGTGAATACTTTTATTTTGAAGAGCAAGCATTGTGGAGTTTCCCGCATACCCGCGGAGGAAAAATGAAGGCATGGTGATGTAGCGGTAGTATTGGCCCAACACTAAGTTCGTGGGTATGCGGTGAAGGCAAGACAAAATAAGAGACATTAATTTTTATATTGGGAATAAATATAAAATCGTTTATATTTAATGAGGGAAGCAAACCAAAATAATAAAATAACTCATTGAGCGGGAAAAAGCAGGTTTTGAATCTTCGAACAGCGTGGGGGACGGGGGTTCGAGGGAATCTCAGGCGAATGCGGAGACCACTTCGGGTTCTGATGATAAGGATGTCCACGAAAAAATCCTGGTGGATCCAGGTGGAAAGGATGGATCCTCAGTTCCCAAAGTTGTCGTAGATTTGTCGGTCAAGGGGGGTGAAACAGGTAAGTCGTGGACTTCTTTGTTTGGCTTTAAGCCAAATGAAAAATCTTCTTTTCCCCCTGTGCGTATCCTTTCTGATCCGGGGTCTGGAAAGTTTTCTATATCTGTGCCGGATGAAATCATAGACCACAATATTGCTAGGATGGAGAATGTTTTGGTTGGTAAATTTTTGGGTCCTAGGCCAAATATTGAAGTGGTAAGGGAGTTTGTCAAGAATAAATGGAAAACCAGTGGTCTGGTTTCGGTAGCGGCGCTCCCTAGAGGTTTCTTTGCTTTTCAGTTCTCCTGTAATGAGGACTCTAGGGCTGTTCGTAGTGGTGGTCCTTGGATTATCAGAAAGTCTTCCTTGGCCCTGAAGAAATGGTCTTCTCGGGTAGATCTATCTGATTCAATATTTGAAATGGTGCCAGTCTGGGCTAGATTGCCTAGTCTTCCCTTGGAGTATTGGAATACTGATATCTTCAACGGGATTGCTAGCTCTTTTGGAGAACTTCTGTCCATTGACTCAATGACTGCGGCAAGAAAGCGGTTGGTCTTTGCTAGAATCTGTGTTGGGGTTTCTCAAAATGTTGATCTTCCCTCCTCGATTGACATCCAATCTAAGTTAGGGGTGTGGAAGCAAGCTATTGAATTTGAAACAACACCCTTTGTTTGTTTCAAATGTCAAAAATCTGGGCATTGGGCTAAGAAATGTTCGCTAAATAATAAAAGTGAAAAGGAGAAAGCGGCCAACCCTAAGAATGTTTGGAAAAAAAAATCAGAGGAGGTGAAGCTTGTGCCTGTTCCAAATTTGAAGAAGAATCTTGAAGGATGTACTTTTCCTCAAAACTTGAAGGATACTCATAAACACTTGAATGAGGATGCTTGCTTTGAGTCTGAAGGTACCTGCTCTCAGGTTCCTAAGGATCCTAAATATTTCTTCTCCCCCCTGGGGAAAGAAATGATGGCTTTCATTCCGAGGTGGGAGCCCGGGAAACTCTGGAAAAGGCTGCTTCCAGAAATGAAGTTTCGGGTGTAGTTTTGTCCTCTCCTCTGTTGTCGGATGGATGTATGAGTGTTCCTGGGCTGGAGGAAATACCCATTATGGGTTTATCCCTGGAGATAGGAATTATGGCCCCTGTTCCTTTTAATAACCCTTGCTCTAATGGGGTTTAGTCTTAGGAGGGAGCCAATCTGAAAGTAGTGAAGGACACTTATGAGATCCAAAGTATGAATATGAAAACACCTAATCTCAATACTCCAGAAACCAAGAATGGTTTAATGGATACCATCCCTTGGGACCAGAGACTGTTACCTGAGAAGGATGGGGAATTAGGCAGAGAATTGGAAAGCCAAGATGAAACGGAATGGGAGGAGGTTATCTCACATTCAAAATCCAAAAAAGAAAAAAAGAAGGTGAAGGAATCTTCTAGTGGTATGGTCACCAGAACTAGAGCCAAGGCCGATTGTGGGATGTCCAAGCCTTACCTGGGAAGAAAATCTGAAAAATGGCAAAGGGAGCAAGGTAGCCTTCAGGATATTGCAGATGGTATCCAAATGACCATCCCGGAGATACTTCAATCACCAGGTAAGAAATGAAAATTATGTCTTGGAATATAAGAGGGCTGAATAGCCATCATAAAAAGGATGTTTTGCAAAATTTTGTTAGGGATCATAAACCCGATATTCTTCTTATTCAAGAAACTAAAATGCCTAAAGATAAAGTAGAAAATCTAAAAAAAATTCAGAACTGTGGGGTTCATGGAAATAGTTCTGTGGGAGCTTCGGGAGGTATAGTTACTTTCTGGAATAAATTGTTTATTAAAGGTGAACCCTTAATGGAGAATGGTAATGTTGTGGCTACTAGATTCACCCACATAAGAGACAATTTTTGCTGGGTCCTTTCCAATATATATGCCCCGAATGGTAAGAATGCTAGAAATTATTTTTGGCTAGAGTTATCTGGTTTTCGTAGATGTTTTTCCAATGAACACTGGTTGGTCATGGGTGATTTCAATACTCCCCTCTTGAATGCTGAGAAATTTGGAGGTTCTCAAATCAATTGGGATGACTTCATAAATAACAATGCCTTGATTGATTTAGACCTTCAAGGAGCTTCTTTTACCTGGACTAATAGGAGATTAGGGCCTGATCTGATCCAAGTGAGGCTTGATAGGGCCCTTGCTTCTGGCCAATGGTTTATAGACTATTTTTGTGCTTTGAGAGCCTTATCAAGGGTTGGTTCTGATCATTTTCCCATTTGTCTTTTGGCAGATCCTACCAAGGTGAAAAAGAACTTCCCTTTCAGGTTTAAATTTTTTTGGCTTTCTCATCCTCGAATTTTTGAGGAAATCCGCAGATGGTGGACTATAGATGTTTCTGGCATAGCTATGTTTAGGATTGCTAAAAAATTAAAGGAAGTGAAAACGAATGTGCGAAGATGGAAAAAGGATGTTTTTGGGAATATTTTTGGATCCAAAACAAAAATTCAGGGCAAAATTCAAGAGATTCAATTTAAAATCTAGAAATGGGGATACATTGACAATTTCAGAGAAAAAGAAAATGAACTCCTCATTCAATTGCATGACATAATTGCTAAAGAGGAAGTGTTTTGGCGTCAAAGATCTAGGGTGTCTTGGTTGACTGAGGGAGATAGGAATTCCAGATTTTTTCACCTGACTGCTTCGAAACACAGGGCTGCTAACAAAATCACTCATATTGTTTATAATGGGACTAGTTTTGAGGAGGAAGATGATATCAGGGAACAAGCAGTCCTATTCTTTAAGAACCTTCTTTCATGTAATGGAGAGATTGTTAATGAAACTCAAAATTCCTTGATTGAAGCTATACCTCAAGTGATTGGTCAAAATGAAATTTTTTTAATCACTGCTATTCCTTCCAAAGCTGAAATAAGGAAAGCTGTATTCTCTTTTGATGGTAATAAAGCTCCTGGACCTGATGGTTTTCCTTTATTCTTCTTCCAAGTGTTTTGGGAAATTGTTGAGCCGGATGTGGTGAACGCTGTCAAGGAATTCTTTGGGTCAAGACGTTTGTTAAAAGAACTGAATGCTACTTTTGTGGTCCTTATTCCTAAAAAACCTGGGGCTTCAGAGTTTCAAGCTTTTTGGCCAATAAGCCTATGTAATTCTATTTACAAAATTATTTCGAAGGGGTTGACTTCAAGAATGCTTTCAGTGCTTCCCCAAATTATTGCTCCGCAGCAGAATGGTTTTGTGCCAGGCAGGTATATTATGGATTTTGTTGTTACTGTTCATGAGAACTTACATTCGTTAATGGCTTTGAAAACTGAAGGGTTTATTCTTAAACTGGACATTTCCAAAGCCTATGATCGGGTTGATTGGGATTTCTTGTTTAAAATTCTGGACAAGTTTGGTTTTAATAACAGAGTCATTCAACTGGTGAACCAGCTTGTTTAGACAGTTTCTTCTGCTGTCATTGTGAATGGGTCACTATCAAGGTTTTTTCAGACATCCAGAGGCCTCAGACAGGGAGATCCTATTTCTCCTATTTTGTTTACTATCTTGGCTGAGAGTTTAGGGAGAAATATTAAAAAGCTTATTGATCAAAGATCCCTAGTTGGCCTAAAACCTTCCTCTTCTCCTCTCATCTGTTCCCATCAGCAATTTTTTGATGATACCATCCTTATGGGAAGATCTACACTGACTGAAGCTAAGACATTTAAAAAAAATTTGAATCTTTATGAATCTGCCTCTGGACAACTTGTCAACAGGGACAAGAGTTCCATTTTTTTCCTCAATACTCCGGAGTATAGACAAATCAAACTTGCTCGTATCCTTGGATGCCATGTTGAGTCTCTTCCATCAACCTATCTTGGCTTATCTCTTTGTTCTAAACCTTCAGAATCATTCTGGATTTCTTTGGTTGAAAAATTCAATAAGAAGCTTTCGGGTTGGAAAGGGGCTCTTCTTAGTCAAGCTGGAAAAGTCCAGCTCCTTAAGGCTTCTCTGCAAAATCTTCCTACTTATGCTCTCAGTTTATTTAAAATCCCTGCTAAATATGTAGAGGCCATTGAAAAAATTCAGAAAAGGTTTCTATGGTCCGGAGTGGAGGACAAGAAGAGAATGCCTCTTGTTGGATGGGATCTGGTCTGTAAACCCAAATCAAGGGGGGGACTGGGATTAAGGAAGATTAAAGTGTTGAACATGTCCCTTCTTGCTAAACAGCTGTGGAGAACTCTTACTTTAAATGGAGAATGGCGTGATACCTTAAAGGCTAAATATTTTAATAATTATGAGTCTTTAAATGAAATTATAAACTCTTCTTCTTTACCTTGTGGGTCAGTTTGTTGGAATGATATGGGTAAAGGAAGAAAGCTTTTGGAAATAGGAATTGGATGGGTGATTGGAAATGGAAATTTAGTCAGGTTTTGGGAGGACAGGTGGCTTTTTAAAGATCCTTTAATCAGAATAGAGAAATTTAGTAAATGGATGAATGATTGTAAAAAAGAATTTGGAGTCTTAGTTAAAGATTATTGGAGGAATGGAGATTGGGGTGATTTGAAGACCATTAGTCTGGATCTTGGCCCTATTCAATTAGCTTTTAGAGCCCTTAGACCAGCTCAACACTAGATGGAGGACACTGCTATCTGGTTAGACAATCCGTCTAGTTTTTTTTCAGTTGCCTCTGCCACTTCTATGTTGGTTTGTATGAAGGAGCCTCCTCCCTTCTGGGCTAAGGCTTGGATTAATCACTTGACTCCGAAAATCAATATTTTCTATTGGATTATGCTACAGAATAAGATTCTCACCTTGGACAATCTTGGAAAAAGAGGAATTCAATTACCAAACAGGTGTTATATGTGTAGGAATGAAGCCGAGACTGTTAATCACCTTTTCCTTCATTGTCCTTTTGTGTCGAATATTGGGGATAAATTACTGGGGCTTCTTGATCTGGTGTGGGTTTTTCCTACTTCTGTCAAAGATTTTTTCATTCAATGGAAAGCTCCTTCTAAAAATCCTTTTGTGAGAAAGTTATGGTCTTTTATTCTTCCTTTTGTGTCTTGGAATATTTGGAATGAAAAGAACAATAGAGTGTTTAGGGATAAAGAAATGTCGAAAGGGGACTTGTTTGCTAAAATTGTTAGGGCTATAAAGGAAATTTTATCCTTAATTCTTGGAAAAATGTTCGAGAAAGCTTTCTGGTCTCCTTTTGATATTGTTATGGCCGAAAAATGGAATTTTAAATTAGTTGGATCAAATATAATCAAACCTGGAGTGAGTGGGAGAGATAATGCTATTTGGTCTATGCCGCCTTTGGGCTGGGTGAAAGCCAATTTTGATGGTGAGGCTAAAGGTAATCCTGGGAAAGCTGGTAGTGGGTGTGTGTTAAGGGACAACATGGGGGCTTTTATTGCGGCTTTTGTTGTGGACATTGGAATTCAAACTAATCATGTCGCGGAAGCAGTTGGGGCTTTTCATGCGGTCAGCCTAGCCCTCAAGATCAACACGAAACATCTTTGGCTGGAGGGCGATTCTTTGAATATAATAAATTGTATTCTTGGGCTTACCTCCCCCTCGTGGACCATCAAAAAATGGATCGAAGACATAAGAACTTTATTAAGCAAATTTGATAAAGTGAAAGTTTCCCACGCCTATAGAGAAGCCAATAGGGTGGCGGATTTCTTCGCTAATGAAGGGGTTAGGAAGGGTGGGGAAAACACGTGGAGGAAGAATGACTACATTCATCCTGAAGTGAAAGCGCTAATTTATTATGATTCAGTGCATGGAAGAGAAGACAATCTTAGTCATAATGAAACAGATAAAGATCAGGTACATCGATTTCATTAGATTTGATGGGACCGACGTCATTTTCTCTTTTAAGAAGGGTCTGTGGCACGCTTTCTGGGTGTTCGACAAAAAATACCTAAACGGGACCCAGAGCAACTGTTCAGTGTTTATTGATAGTGAGCTAATTATGGGTGGAGAAAGAAAACGGGCAGAGCCGAGCAATTTCCAGGAGCACAGAAAGAATGCTAAAGCGTGGGAAAGAATTGAAAAGGGGGGTTTAGTCCCATATATGGAAAAGCTTCATGGTACGGATGAGGGGATTCTGAACTATTTTGTTAAAAACCGAAAAAATGGAGAGATCGTGTTGTTTGGCAGGAATGTTAAGCTGAGTGAGGATTTAATAGGGGAGATAACTGGTCTTTCAATTGAGGGTGTCAAATTCTACCGGGACCGACGATTCTCTTATGAAGCAGTCATTAAATTTCCCAAAAAAGATAAGGAGAAAGCGAAGATGGTGAAGGTTGCTAATAGCTACTTTGATGTGGAGTCCATCAAATCTATTTGGAGGAAAGTTTTAAGAGTTGTTATGGAATATATCACAGTTGACGGGCGCTTTCCCAGAGTCTATGGTTACCACTTTGCCATTCTGAACCATTTCCGGCATAAGGTTCGTATATCTCTATCTTTTTACTTATTTTCCTCTCTGAAGAATTGCCTCGATGATGTGGAAAGAAACCCTAGGAGGAATGCTATTATTCACCCTGGTCTTGTTAGGCTCATTTTTGAGCATTTTCAAAATTTACTTGCTTTGCCTAAAACTATTAATATTGAAGAGTTGGATGATGAGGAGACAAAAAGTAGTAGGGAGATCGAACCCCGGGCCCCCCCAGCTTGTGTTCTTGTTGGCCCTAATACCATTGCTCCCCAGTCCTTGTCTTGTCGGAAAACCCTTAAAGGCTCTGCCCCGCTGTCTTGTCCTAAACGGCAACCTCTGCATGAGTGCCCTAGTCCGGATTTTTTCACCCCACCTTGTCTTAATCCCCAGCCGTCTCCTGGTTGCCCTACTCCTGGTTTGTCCCCAGGTGTTAAAGGTAACCCTGTTATGAAACTCATTTTGTATTCAGGGAATTCTATGGAAATCCTCTCTGACAAGCCCATGGTCAGTAAGGAGTCGGCCCCTAGTGCTCCTACTTCTGGTAATTTTGGGAATGATCATTTTGAGTCCCCTATTCAGGATGAAATTAATTCTGCCTTGAATAAGCTTAAGCCTAAGGATTTGGTTAGTATAGCGGAAAAAAGTACGGATGGCCTTTTTACCGTTCTCAAATGGACCCAGAAAGAAGTCTGTAAATTGAAAGGTCATGTTACTGATCTCAGCAACAAGGTCATGGATTTGGAATAGAAAATTAGTTGGAACAGTGGAGACAATGATGAACATGAAACTCCTTTACCGAGGAAAAGATAGCAGTTACAGGAGGATAGATTGGCTATCATCGAGTGCAGCATGTCCAAGATTGAACAAAACATTAGGGCTACTGTTGCTAACAATCATAAAATTGCAAGGCATAACACCATCATCATCAATGTGATGGTGGAAAAGCTTGAAAAAAACCAAAAGGGATCGCTGGTTGTGGATTTGGATGTGGACAGGGGAGGCAGCAGATCGGCTGGTGAGGGGATTTCGACTCGTACCAGGGCTAACATCAAGAGGAAGACCCCGACTTCATCTCATACGGTCCAAATTCTCAAGCAGGGGTTACAGGACATGCAGAATGTTGAAAAGGAAGCCGAGGATTTACTTAACACCTTGGAGTAATGTAATGTTTTGTTTGCTGGTTTTTCTGGGTGGTCCTTTTTCAGGGCCCTATTGTCTTTTGTTGCTTTCTTTTCCTTCTTTGGGACAGCTGTCCGGTTGTTTGTACTTTCTCTCTCTTTCTCTTGTTGTTTAAACTCTGTGGTTTCAGGTCCCTGTAAAACCTGTTTTTTCCTTTTCAAACACATATTTTGTGAGAATTATGGGGAGATAATTATTTGAGTGGATATAAAGGGGCAAGTGATTTTTTCACCATATAAATATAGTAAATACACATAGGTGAAAAATGAGGAGGAATTTTCCCAAAAAAAAAAGATATAAATGAGAAATTGTTGACAAAATAATTTAAAGTATTATGAAATACTTTATTTTTCATGGAGATTATTGTTACTCAAAGAGTATTTCATGCTGAATAAAAATGCACAAATTAATACAAGGTGAGGGGAGAAAAATATTTTCTACCAAAGGAATTAAAAGGAAAATTATATTCAATGGGTGGAAAATGGATGCAAAGTTTCCAGCAAAAGAATTTTTGTGAAATAAAGATTGAAATATTTAATTTTCCAAAAAAAGAAACTAATTAAATATTTTATTTCACCAAAGATAATTAAACAAAGAGCTGGACCGAAAAGGGGAGTTACCTCGGACGGATGTTGTGAAAGGTCATAACCCTAAAAGGAATAATGTATATATGTAAGATGAAATAAAATCAAAAAAGGGGGAAGGAGGAGTTAGAAGAATAAGAGAATCAGAATAGGGGATGCATATAATGTACAGACTTTTTTGAAGAAAAGCAATGGAGATGATGTTTTAACTGGTGAAATCTTCTCTTGGTGTTCAGTTGTTGTGATGCAATTATTAATATTTTTATCTGGTTGTCTCCAACTTGAGGTCTTTTGATCATTTAAATTATTATATCAAGTGTATCTCTGATTTATCAAAAATTTATTCTCATTTTGTGTGATTTAATCAATTGGTGTCTGTAAGTCAGATTTAAATTCTTTTGAATAAATCATAGTGATTTAAGGATTTATTTTGGATAATTGAAGAAGAACCTGGTAAGAAAATATTCCAACACAATTTATGCAAGTCATAAATTTAGTGAAGTTTTATGCCAATCATAGAACCTCATTCTCAAAGTGCCTAGCAACTAGAGTTAAGCCAAAAGAGGAAAGCACATATCATTCTTGCTTTTTGACTCCATTGCCCTTGTGGATAGAATGCATTGATCTGTCACTCCCTAGAAAATAAATTTCATAAAAATGAAATATATATATATACTTTTATTTTTCATATAGTAGGAGTAAAAGAATCTAGCAAGCTATCATCTATTTCATTTATGCCATTGTAATAGATTCATCAATTCAATCAAGTCATACAACTCTAAATCTGCTTCAATTATAAAGGTGCACCCGCCAAGGTCTGGCAGAACCTAAGGCGAAGAAGGTTTAAATCCATCATTTGGATCTTGTACGTTAGCCAAAAATGTTGTGAGAGATCGACAAGCTCTCATGGTTCAAACTTGCGTTTTTGAGACCTAACAGTTTGGTGACTCTACTGGGGACAAATATCAGAAAATTTGATTCTAGCCTTTCCATTTAAAGAGTCAATATAGATCTCACATTTGGAGTGAGGAGATTTCATTGGGGAAAATGAAAAATAATTTCAAAAGAATCATTTTCCTACTTTTTAAATAAAAAATAGGTGGCGATTCTGTTTAAAATTGATAGATAATGCATAGACATTGTGGAACAAGTAATACTTTTCCAATTTTCCTTTGAAGATGTTAGAAGAAGTGAGAAGGCAATAGTCAATAAGAGAGTAAAGAATTGAGAAAACAACGATTACAATTGAACCAACTACTACTACAATGGAGAGTCGAATATGTTCTGAATACATCACAAAATATACCATTCTGCAATAAGAATGAATATACAGATGTAAGCAAACATTGAACCCCACAGGTTCCTGATAATACAATTGAGAATTTTCACAATGGAGGTAATGTACACCATTCACAACAAGACATTTTTACACCACAAGCCCCATATCAAATAAATCCTTATCCTCCATCTATTAAACAAAGGTTAATAATCTACCAAAACCCATATGCCTCTCCAAATTTTGTCTCAACCATTGATAAACCATTCAACTACAACAATATCCAAGGCTACCCAAATCCTTATTCCTACAAACTGGTGGAACTATTAAAGCATATCCCTAAATTTCATGGAGAATGGGGTGAATCAGCTTGTAAGCATGTACAACAATTCCGGGATTTCATTTTGGACTTTCAAATTTATCAAAAAGATGTCATTATGAGATTTTTTCAAGATCTTTGAGGGATGACGCAAGTGAGTGGTTTATTGGCTTTCCTATGCAGAGTATCTCTTCATGGAAAGATCTCAAAAAACTATTCCTAAGCCAGATATTTATGAAGATGAATAAGGAGAAATTGATCAAGCAATATAGTTGGGAGAGGAAACATGTGCAAATTTTTGTTTTTTAAATTTGAATGAAGATGAACTTGTTGAAGACCAATTTTCTAGCTTGAAAGATGATTGAAACATTAAAGATATTACAATAAACACATTTCTTGAGGAATATATCAGTCATGATTCAAATGATGTGGAAGTGCAGCCATGTATGCACTGTCATAGCATTGAAGACAACAAATTGGAAGCTGAAATAAAACAAGATAGTATGCCCTTCAAAAATAAAGAAGGCAATGACTGTGATAAGTTCATAGAGGATGAATAAGCAAATGAAAATAATTCCTATGATAGCCTACATGAAGATATAGAAGGTATCTCCTACATAATAGATTGTGACAATGCATGTTATGAGGGATCCATTGAAGATTCAAATTATGAAGACGAACCTGTGGATTTTGATCTACCACAAAGGGACACTTGCAGCCTTTATGGAGATTAGAAGGAAGAAACAATGGAAAATGTGATAGAAGAAGAAAATTCATTTGATAGTGAACAAGTAACACTTCTAGCTACAGTTGAGTACCATGAAGACACATTTGATGAAGAAGAGGTTTGTGTATCTGAAAATGGTTTTCAACTTTTTGCAAATCCATTGTATGATGAAAAAATAGAATAAGATCAAATAAAATTTTGTCAAGATGTGTTGGAACATAAATTTCAAGTTTATTCAAATCCATTTTATGTAGCAGAAAAGGCATTTTCAAATAACTAGGATAATATATCAGCATGTGGAATAAATGACTATATTGATAATTCATCTAACTTTTTCTATGATGATCTTGAGCCTCATTATGATAATGAAATAAACAAAGAGGCATGTTCACTTAGTATTAAACAAATTTCAGATTTACTGGCAATGAAGTATCAAAAATACATACATAAGAAAGATTCAGAAAATTCATCTCCAACATTAATTGGTTCAAATATGCATGATAATGAAAATATGAATCAGAACTAGGTGTCATCTCCAAAAGGTGATATGGAAGAGATGCAAAGTGTTTTATATTTGGTTTTCTCAAATATTTTTTATATGACAAAGTGTTCATATTTGTGTGAGAAGCATTCAAATGTTGAGATGAGTGACATAGATGATCGTGATTGTTTCTCTTCCCACGCACAAATCAATCTCAGTTATAGGATGAATAATGAATGTTTTTATCTTTCAAATCAGGAAGGATATCATTTCATGATGCATGACCTAGATTGGAATGGTGGAAGGAGTTGCAGGTATCTTTATGACATAAAAATGGCAAGGGAGATGACATGAATATTTTCAAAGGGAGTTCACTAAGCTCAAATCATAATAAAATTTATGAAAGAGGGAAGTATAGATTTTCTTTCTTGGTGGCTTAGTGCCATCAGTTGTGGCATGATCTTCAAATCATACAAATCATGGGTAAAGGCTTGTGGTCTTCTCAACCAAAGGTCTAAATTCTTGCTATGCCCACATGGGGCATACATCCCCAGACGGAGCCACTATTGGAACCTTCAAATTTTGGAAAATTTTGAAGGTGTGATGTTGAAAGTTTTGATACAACACTCATAAACATAATTGTGATATCCACTCGGAGAGCCTACTTTGAAAAATCAAAATTTGAAGCCACTGAAATTTCATGCAAAATCACATTGCAGGCATGTTTATCTAACATATGGGATTGTACACATCAGTTTTTAGGTCCATACAATCTAATTTGGAAAAGTTTCAAAGCAACAAGTTGAAGGGTTTTTGAGAAAATTTGTTGTTAGTATAGTGAAAATTTTGTTAAAATGGTCAACTTTGAGGGTAAATATTAAGCAAATGGATGATGACCATAACAAACTGATTGGTGACTTCGATTCTATACACCAAATTCTATCTCCATGCCAATTTTTAGTGCGTTTGGACATCGTTTGGTATTTTTTCAAAGCCAAAAGAAAAATGATTTCGCACAGTTTTTACATGTACATTTCCACAAAATTGTCACAAAGGGTCAAATTGGAGGCTTGATATTTTGCAGACAAAGAAGATTAATGAAAGCCCAGTTTGCACACATGCTCATGAATCCAAAATGAATGAATCCTCCATGTTTTTGATGAAGGGTAAAACGGGTTTTATAGGGACCTGAAACCACAAAGTTTTACAACATAAAAGATAAGAAAGAGAAGTTCAACAAAAACAACCAACTGCACAACAGGACAAAAATAGAATAAACTATAGCCAACCGCAAAAGACCAAGAAGGTCAAAAAAAGCCAACAAAAAACTGGCAGCAACTAGCCCAAAGTCTTCAGGACAGCCTCAGTCTCTGCCTCCAAGTTCTTTATCTCATGAACACCCTTCTTAAACGTTTGAATCATCTACAGAGTGGGGGAGCCTTCCTCTTTAGATTGGCCCTGGTTCTCTTAGAGATTCCAGCATCCTCCTCCTGGTTTCTTTCATTGGTATCCTCCAAGTCAACCACTAGAGATCCCTGATGGGCTTTGTCCAGTTTCTCGATCATGGCGTTGATTTGACAACTTCATTGGTATCCTTCATAGGAATGAATCCTCCATGTTACAAATTCATAGAAAGTGATTTGAAATTTTTACAAATTCCAAATTGGTGAGTTTTAGTTAAATTGGACAATGGCAAATTTTCAGAAAATGCCAAGTTAGCAAATTTGAAGGTGAACAGTTTTTTATTCTTATAATTTCATACCAAACCATTTTTCAAGCACACTCCCCTACCATCAATGAACATGTTGGTGTAGTTTCATAGCTTTTGGAGATTATTTGATCAATTTTGTAAAGCTATTTTGGAGGCTACTTAATTTGTTTTGTCATAGTATAAAACATCAACAGAAAATTCTCATAAAAACACACTTCATCTTAAGGTGTTTTTTGGGTTTTGATGGAATAATTGTAAGATATAAGAAGCTATGAAATTCAATTACCTAGTACTGTGCTAAAAAATGGGTGGCATCAGCAATTGGAAATAAATAAAGCTTATATGAAGATGAAGATTTTTCCATATATGAATAAACAATTCTTTGTATGAAAGCATCAGAAGTCAATGGAGATTGACCTTAGACCAGAGTCAGGAATGCTCCACAAACACATTCTTAAGAGAAAGTTATAGTAGGCACTATGGAATACCAAAGGATTGATAGGTTAGAAGAGGCACTCCTAAAAGGAACATCCCAAGTATTTCGGGGAACATCATAGCATACTTGCTTGAAGGATAACATATGTGAACATGTGATGACAACATTTATATAATATTGAGCTGGTAGCCTAGGCAGTTTTTCTCGCATAGAGATAACCTACTGATGGAGAATAAACAATCTTCTTATTGTCAGATGATTGGATCTTGTCATGAGGAACTCTCATGCAAAATTCTCTATGACAACTATCCCGAGAAAATGAAGGCTTGAAATAATTACTGAGGCTCTATCTGGGAAAACATGGATAGCAATGGACACCGATTATGTTTTTTTTGTATTGAAACACATAGGAATCTTCATTTGAGCAAAACTTGTAACATAATGCTCTCATGGTGAGGAATTTTTTGGGATCATCAATTTGGATAGAATGTTTGAGTGAAATAGATTTAGAGGATGGAAGCCCTTGCCATGCTCATTGAACTTATTCAGAGAAAGAAGTTTACATCAATTTTATCATCAAACACCATAGGGAATTTGCTTCTTGCGTATTGATGTGCATTCTTTTCAAGTGCTATACATTTTAGAAGTTGGAACTCAATAAATGTTATTGATTATGATGATTGGAAGTAGCGCGGTATTGAAATAGGTCACTCTGAAAATGATATTAAAGGATATGGATTGAATTTTGATGATGATACTTCAAAATCTGAGGAATTTCAAAATGAAATCAGTGACATAGATTGGAGAAGTCAATAAGTTATAATATTCAAAATTGGGATATGCTCTACCCACAATTGGCATGGCTTGTGATTCTTATCTTCCAATATTATAGATACCTTATAAGGTTTTGCAGCTGGAATCGAATGAAGGATGGAATAAATCCTAATCACAGATGACTTCTTGCAATTAGATGATTTATTCTTTTCTCCTGTTAGAACCAAGGCAATGTTGAATGATCCCAGTATATATGAGGGAGTGTCCTTGCTAGGGGTTTATGTTGGGACTTGCCGACATTGTGAATATGAGAAAATAGCTAAACGAAGATGTTACCTAGATATTATGATAGGAAAAAAATGTGGGATATGAAGATAGAGTCAAAACCCAACATCTGAGGAGGGAGATTTCAATTAGGCAAAGGAAGTTTTAGTTCTCATGAGGGATGAAAATGCCAAAATATTGATGGACGATTGGATTGTGAGATGTTTGCTATGAAAGATGAGATAGATTTGAAAAGATCAGACCCAGGGGGTTTCATCTATGACAGATCACCTTCAGAGTTTGGGGTTCATGTTTCAAATTGATGCAGTAGCATACCATTTTTTGTGTTGAAACCATTTCATCCTTGTGGAATTAAAATCTTCTCTTTGCTTTTTGGTATAGGCGGAGTAGAGGTTGCTTTGCATCGAATAGGGATAATTTAAAAATGTGTTGTGTCTGTAAATAGGCTTGTACTTAGTTCCCAGTGGAAGAAAACACAACAAACATGCACATTGATTGAGAGGGAAGATGTGCAAGACACTATTGACTATAGGATGTAGCTCAAAGTACTCTCCTGCGTCACCGCGAGCAGCCAGCAGAGGATATGCGGTATGGCGGGTATATCAAGTGTATCTCTGATTGATCAAAAATTTATTCTCATTTTGTGTGATTTAATCAATTCGTGCCTGCAAGTCAGATTTAAATTCTTTTGAATGAATCATAGTGATTTAAGGATTTCTTTTGGATAATTGAAGAAGAACCTAGTAAGAAAATATTCCAACACAATTTATGCAAGTCATAAATTTAGTGAAGTTTTATGTCAGTCATAGAACCTCATTCTCAAAGTGCCTAGCAACTAGAGTTAAGCCAAAAGAGGGAAACACATATCATTCTTGATTTTTGACTCCATTGCCAATGTGGATGGAAGACACTAATCTGTCACTCCCGAGAAAATAAATTTCATAAAAATGAAATATATATACACTTTATTTTTCATACAGTAGGATTAAAAGAAACTAGCAAGCTATCATCTCTTGCATTTATGCCATTGTAATAGATTCATTAATTCAATCAAGCCATACAACTCTAAATCTACTTCAAATTTAAAGGTGCACCCACCTAGGTCTAGCAGAGCTTGAAGAGAAGAAGGTTCAAATTCATCATTTGGCCTTTTACATTAGCCAAAAACGTTGTGAGAGATCAGAAATCTCCCATGGTTCAAACCTGCATTTTTGAGACCTAATAGTTTAGTGACTATGCCGGGGAAAAATATCAGGAAATTTGATTCCAGCATTTCCATTTAAAAATTCAATATAAATTTCACATTTGGAGTGAGGAGATTTCGCTGGGGAAAATAAAAAATAATTTCAAAAGAATCATTTTTCTACTTTTAAACAAAAAAGTAGGTGGTGACTCTATTTAAAATTGATAGATAATGCATAGACATACAAGTAATACTTTTCCAATTTTCTTGTCAAGATGTCAAAAGAAGTGAAAAGGCAACATTCAATAAGAGAGTGTAAAGAATTGAGAAAACAACGGTTACAATTGAACCAACAACTGCTACAATGGAGAGTCAAATATGTTCCAAATACATCACAAAATATACCATTCTACAATAAGAATGAATATATAAATGTAAGTAGACATTGGACCCCACAAGTGCTTGATAATACAATTGAGAATTTTCACAATGGAGGTAATGGACACCATTCATTTCAAGACATTTTTACACCAAAAGCCCCATATCAAATAAATTATTATCCTTCATCTCTTAAACAAAGGTTAATAATCTACCAAAACCCATATGGCTCTCCAAATTATTTTTCAACCATTGATAAACCACTTAACTGCAACAATATCCAAGGATACCCAAATCCTTATCCCTACAAACTACTGGAATTGTTAAACCATGTCCCTAAATTTTGTAGAGAATGGGGTCAATCAGCTTGTATGCATGTACAAAAATTTTGGGATTTCATTTTTTACTTTCAAATTTATCAAGAAGATGTCATTATGAGATGTTTTTCAAGATCTTTGAGGGATGCCAGAAGGGAGTGGTTTATTGGCTTCCCTATGTAGAGTATCTCTTCATGGAAAGATCTCAAAAACTATTCCTAAGCCAGTACAATTATGGAGATGAATATGGAGAAATTAATCAAGCAATACAACTGGGAGAGGAAACATGTGCAAATGATTTTTTTAAAATTCAAATGAAGATGAACTTGTTGAAGAAATATTCTCTACCTTGAAAGATGATAGTAGCATTAAAGATATTACTAGAAACATACTGCTTGAAGAATATATCAGTCATGATTCAAATGATATGGAAGTGTAGCCATGTATGCATTGTCTTAGCATTGAAGACAAAAAATTGGAAGCTAAAATAAAAGAAGATAGTATGCCCTTCAACAATGAAGAAGGAAATTACTGTGATCGGTTCATAGAGGATGAATATGCAAGTGACAATAATTCCTATGAATGCCTACATGAAGATATAGAAAGTATCTCCTGCATAATAGATTGTGACAGTGCATGTTATGAGGGATCCATTGAAGATTCCAATTGTGAAGACAAACCTGTGGATTTTGATCTACAAAAAAGGGACACTTGCAGCCTTTATGGAGGTCAAGAGGAAGAAACAATGGAAAATGTGATAGAAGAAGAAAATTCATTTGACAGTGAACAAGTAACACTTCCAGCTGTAGTTGAGTACCATGAAGATACATTTGATGAAGAAGAGATTTGTACATCTGAAAATGGTTTTCAACTTTTTGTGAATTCATTGTATGATGAAAAAATAGAAGAAGATCAAATAACATTTTGTCAAGATGTGTTGGAACATAAATTTCATGTTTATTCAAATCCATTTTATGAAGAAGAAGAGGCATTTTCAAATAACCAAGATAATATATCAACATGTGGAATAAATGACTATGTTGATAATTCATCTAACTTTTTCTATGGTGATCTTGAGCCTCATTATGATAATGAAATAAAAAAAGAGGCATGTTCACTCAGTAGTAAATAAATTTCAGATTTACTGGCAATGGAGTATAAAAAATACATACATAAGAAAGATTCAAAAAATTCATCTCCAACATTAATTTGTTCAAATATGCATGATAATGAAAATATGAATCAGAACTCGGTGTCATCTCCAAAAGGTGATATGGAAGAGATGCAATCTTTTTTATATTTGGTTGTCTCAAATAGTTTTGATATGACAAAGTGTTCATATTTGTGTGAGAAGCATTCAAATGTTGAAATGAGTGACATAGATGATCGTGATTGTTTCTCTTCATGTGCACTTCAAAGTTGTATTTCTTGGTTGCTTAAATGGCCTCATAATGATTGAAAATTTCTTGTACAAATCAATCTCAGCTATATGATGAATAATGAATTTTTTTAGCTTTCAAATCAACAAGGATATAATTTCATGATGCATGACCGAAATTGGAATGGTGGAAGGAGTTGCAAGTATCTTTATGACATCAAAACTGGCAAAGAAGATGACATGAATATTTTAAAGGGGAGTTCACTAAGCTCAAATCGGAATAAAATTTATGACAGAGGGAAGTATAGATTTTCTTTTTTTGGTTGTTTAGTGCCATCAGTTGTGGTGTGATCTTCAAATCATACAAATCATGGGCAAAGGCTTGTGGTATGCTCTACCAGAGGTTTGAATTCTTGCTATGCCCACAGGGGGCATACATCCCCAGACGGAGCCACTGTTGGAACCTTCAAATTTTAGCAAAATTTCAAGGTGCCATGTCGAAAATTTTGATACAACACTCAGAAACATAATTGTGAAATCCACTCGAAGAGCCTACTTTGAAAAATCAAAATTTGAAGCTTCTACAATTTCATGCCAAATCACATTGTAGGCATGTTTATCTAACATATGTGATTGTGCACATCAGTTTTCAGCTCCATACAATCAGATTTGGCAAAGTTTCAAAGCAACAAGTTAAAGGGTTTTTGAGAAAATCTACTGTCAGTACAGTGAAAATTCTATTAAAATTGTCAACTTCTAGGGTAAATATTAAGCAAATGGATGATGATCATAAGAAAATGATTGGTGTCTTTGATTCTCTACACCAAATTTTATCTCCATGTGAATTTTCAGGGAATTTGGATATCGTTTGGTATTTGTCAAACCCAAAACCAAAATGATTTCGCACAGTTTTTGTAGCCGCATTTCCAGAAAATTGTCACAAAGGGTCAAATTGAAGGCTTGATATTTTGCAAACAAAGAAGATTAATGAAAGGCCACTTTGCACACATGCTCATGAATCCAAAATGAACCAATCCCCCACATTACAGCTTGATAGGAAGTGATTTGACATTTTTACAAAATTGCAAATTGGTGAGTTTTAGTTAAATTTGACAATGGCAATTTTTCAGAAAATGCCAAGTTAACAATTTTGAACATGAACAGTTTTTTATTCTTATAAATTCATACCAAACTATTTTGAAATCACACTCCCCTACCATCAATTAACATGTTGGTGTAGTTTCATAGCTTTTAGAGATCATTTGATCAGTTTTCTAAAGCTATTTTGGAGGCTACTTAATTTGTTTTGTCACAGTATAAAACATCAAAAAAGAAAATTCTGATAAAAACCCACTTCTACTTGAGGTGTATTTTGAGTTTTGATGGAATAATTGCAAGATACAAGATGCTATAAAATTTCATTACCTAGTACTGTGCTCGAAAATGGGTAGCATCAACAATTGGAAATAAAGAAAGCTTATATGAAGTTGAAGATTTTTCTATATATGAATACACCATTCTTTGTATGAAAGCATCAGAAGTCAATGGAGATTGACCCTAGACAAGAGTCAAGAATGCTCCACAAACACATTCTTAAGAGCAAGTTCTAGTAGGCACTGTGGAATACCAAAGCATTGATAGGTTAGATGAGGCACTCCTAAAAGGAACGTCCCAAGTATCTCGGGGAACATCATAGCATACTTGCTTGAAGGATGATATATGTGAACATGTGATGAGAACATATATATATATGGAGCGGGTAGCCTAGGAGGTTTTTCTCGCATAGAGATAACCTAGTGATGGAGAATAAACAAGCTTCTTATTGTCAGATGATTGGATCTTGTCATGAGGAACTCTCATGCAAAATTCTTTATGACAACTATCCCGAGAAACTGAAGGCTTGAAATTTGTGAATGCAAATTTGTGACAAAATGCTCTCATGGTGAGGACTTTTCTGGGATCATCGATTTGGATAGAACGTTTGAGTGAAATAGATTCAGAGGATGGAAGCCCCTGCCATGCTCATTGAAGTTATTCAGAGAAAGAAGTTTACATCAATTGTTATCATCAAACACCATAGGGAAGCGGCTTCTTGTGTATTGATGTGCATTCTTTGCATCGAATAGGGATAATTTGAAAATGTGTTTTGTCTGCGAGTAGGCTTGTACTTAGTTCCTGGTGGAAGAAAACACAACAAACTAGCGCATTGATTGAGAGGGAAGATGTGCAAGACACTATTGACTACAGGATGCAGCTCGAAGTACTCTCCCGCGTCATCACGAGCACCCACCAGAGGATATGTGGTATGGCGGGTGAGTTGAGGCGTAGTCATTGGTGAAGTCCACAGTTCTTCCCGCATTCCCCCTAGCAAACCCTAATGGCTATGCAAGTGTGCGGAGAAATTAAACTTTAGCAGGCACGCGGTGAAATAAAGCTCTCGCAGTATTGCAGTGGAATATGAAAATTGAAAGGGTATAAGATATAATTGCCAATAAAATAATGGTGAATACTTTTATTTTGAAGAGCAAGCATTGTGGACTTTCCCGCATCCCCGTGGAGGAAAAAATGAAGGCATGGCGACGTAGCAGTAGCATTGGCCCAACACTAAATTCGCAGGTATGCAGTGAAGGCAGGACAAAAATAAGAGACATTAATTTTTATATGGGGAATAAATATAAAATGGTTTATATCTAATGAGGGAAGCAAACCAAAATAATAAAATAACCCATTATGGTAAAATATTTTGTGAGAATTATGGGGAGATAATTATTTGACTGGATATAAAGGGGCGAGTGATTTTTTCACCATACAAATATAGTAAATACACAGGTGAAAAACAAGGAGTAATTTTTCCCAGAAAAAAAAAAGATATAAATGAGAAATTGTTGACAAAATAATTTAAAGTATTATGAAATACTTTATTTTTCAGGGAGACTATTGTTACTCAAAGAGTATTTCATGCTAAATAAAAATGCACAAATTAATACAAGGTGAGGGGGGAAAAATATTTTCTACTAAAGGAATTAAAAGGAAAACTATATTCAATGGGTGGCAAATGGATGCGAAGTTTCCAAGAAAAGATTTTTTTTAAAATAAAGATTGAAATATTTAATTTTCCAAAAAATGCAACTAATTAAATATTTTATTTCACTGAAGATAATTAAACAAAGAGCTGCACGGAAAAGGGGAGTTACCTAAGACGAATGTTGTGAAAGGTCGTAAACCTAAAAGGAATAATGTATATATGTAAGATGAAATAGAATTAAAAAAGGGGGAAGGCAGAGTTAGAAGAATAAGAGAATCAGAATAGGGGATGCATATAATGTACAAACTTTTTTTAAGCAAAGCAATGGAGATGATGTTTTAACTAGTGAAATCTTCTCTTGGTGTTTAGTTGTTGTGATGCAATTATTAATATTTTTATCTGGTTGTCTCTAACTTGAGGTATTTTGATCATTTAAATCAGTATATCAAGTGTATCTCTAATTTATCAAAAATGTATTCTCATTTTGTGTGATTTAATCAATTGGTGTCTGCAAGTTAGATTTAAATTCTTTTGAATGAATCATAGTGATTTAAGGATTTCTTTTGGATAATTGAAGAAGAACTTGGTAAGAAAATATTCTAGCACAATTTATGCAAGTCATAAATTTAGTGAAGTTTTATTGCAGTCATAGAACCTCATTCTCAAAGTGCCTAGCAACTAGAGTTAAACCAAAAGAGGGAAAAACATATCATTCTTTATTTTTGACTCCATTTCCCATGTGCATAGAAGACACTGATCTGTCACTCCCCAAAAAATAAATTTCATAAAAACGAAATATATATACACTTTTATTTTTCATATAGTATGAGTAAAATAAACTAGCAAGCTATCATCTATTTCATTTATGCCATTGTAATAGATTCATCAGATCAATCAAGTCATACAACTCTAAATATGCTTCAATTATAAAGGTGCACTTGCCTAGGTCTAGCAGAGCCTGAAGAGAAGAAGGTTCAAATTCATCATTTGGCCTTGTACGTTAGCCAAAAATGTTGTGAGAGCTTGGCAACCTCTCGTGGTTCAAACCTACATTTTTGAAACTTAACACCCCCAGTTTAAATGAATTGCTACACACCGTTCTATGAGAAATTACTTTAAAGTAGCAAAAAAAAATACAAAAAAGAAAATAATACATGAGAGCCAACTTGGAAAGCCCCTATGCCAAGTCATGCATTTCTGTGTAAGGCTTCATCACGTGAGCAAAAAGAAAATAAAAGAAAGGGGGGTTTCCCCCTAGAAAGGAACACACCAAACACATAAGGGATCTATGGATTTGGGGTTAGTATGTTCGTTGCTGCAATGTTTTTATTAAAGAGTGTAGAACTGTCATCATTCCCTAAAACACATAGAGCTAGAAGAATGACACAAAGAGAGCGAAAAGAAAAGAAAAGAAAATTCATTTTGGGTCAACATGGAAGAGACATTGTGGTCTCAATGTGTTGCATCGTCCCCAAAATGAAAACACAAGCGAAAAGAAAACAAAAAGACAAAAGCAAAGGAAAAGCTTTGGGGTCAACATGAAGGAGACATTTCAGTCTCAATGCCTTGCGTCATCCCCAAAAGTAAAAACAAAAGAAAAATACAAAGTAAAAAGGAAAAGGGACCATTTGGGTCAACATGGAAGAGACATAGGGTGTCTCAATGCTTTGCGTCATCCCCACAAAGAGAAACACAAAACAAAAGAAAATAAAAGGAAAAAGAAAGGAAGACTGTTTGGGTCAACATGGAAGAGACATAGGGTGCCTCAACACTTTGTGTCATCCCCAAAAGGAAAAACACAAAACAAAAGCAATGCACGACATATAGAAGAATAGAGGTACAAATAGAGGAAGTACACAAAGCGAGAAAACCAAACACACATTATGAGGGAACATGATATGCACAAAGAAAATAAAATGTAAAAGGGGATAGTAATGCAAATTCAGGTCAACCATTAACCAAGTTATTGGCTTCACAATCTCAATGAATATAAGTGGAAGGGAAATAACGTAGTTAAGAGGCTAGGACAAATGCATGACTTGGAAAAGGATAACATCTTGCTTGTACTGAATGTAAGGCAAGAATGAGCCGAGGTGGGTGATGGGAAGCATCATGCAATAATGAGAATGGAAAATTCTACAACTATTGTATGATGAGAGGAGTTGGTTTAAGGAATGACAGGATAACAGTCAATATCAGTGAAGTGATGCTTATTCAATATGTTTTTCAATGTCTGACATTCATCAGTTCAATGGCCAAGAACATGATGATATTTTCAATATGGTACGTTAGAATCTTTAGGATGGATTACTAACCTATTCATAGATGGTAATAGAATGAGAGCCCTATTTAAAAGAATTTGGAATTTCCTTTCACATTCAGGTGGTGGATGGAGAGGAAACTTGAGTTTTTTTAATTTGTAAGGTTGTTTGTGTTTACTAGATTCACCTTTTTCATTGATTGAAGGAGGAAGAGGACCTATGGGGTTCCTAGCATCCTTTTCGTTGGAAACATGTAAAGGTTGTTCAGGTAGAAGGACAACATTCAAGTCAGGAGGAGAATCAAAGATCACTGTGCAATCATCCCGAAGTATCCAATATTCAAAAGGAGGCTTGTTGTCATGAGGAGGATCTTGATATCCTAATCTTGTTGAGTTTTCTTCTATTGGCCATTTTTCTAAGAGTTGGTGAATGTCATGTTCAGTTTTTGTGTCACATCCTTGTTTGCTTAACATAGTAAAACCCTTGCCATATGTTTCTTCAAGGTTGATTGGTGTGTTTGTAACTTTTTAATCATAAAATGTGTGAGGAGTTGCTTGTTTAGAGGAACTAGGTCCACCTAATGGAGGGAACTTAGGTCCTTCATTTTTTTTAGGATGGAGGTAACCAAATGTATCAAGAGGAGGGACATTAGGAACAGTTGGTGACTTCATGGAGGGGTAAAATGTTGCATTTCTTTCAAGGTTGTCAAGGCATTCATTGAAGAACTTATTCATGCTATCATCATCTTCTCCAATGATGTCAACAACATGAGGTGGACATGCATTAGGAGTTGAAGGAGCATGAGGAAGGTCAAGGTCATTAGGATCACAACCAAAGGAAAAATTTGGCATGTCGACAAGGGATTTAAATGAATTCAAAAACTTATTAAACCAAAAGGCCATGATGAAAATGAGTGAAAGTAAAATAATATGCTAAAAAGAGAGTAAAACATCAAATATGGAAAATATGACAGGATTTAGTAACAGGGAACATAAATGCAAAAAATACCCAGAAAATGCCAGAAACTATAATGCCAAATGAGCTAGATGACTCAGTCGCCCAATGTGGCAATTTAGTCCCACTTATATTATTTTGAGATTTTTTCAGAATTTTTGAATGCAATTTTATGTCTTTTAGATGCACAGATGCAACTACAATATGAAATGAATTTTTTTATATTGTTTTTCAATGTGAAAATGATGCAAAAATACAAGCTATTTGAGCTTTTCACTAATGCAATTGGGAAAACCCTAGGAAGTAATTTAAACAATGCAATCCCTAATGCAATACAAATGAAACCTATGATGCACTTAAAACCAGAAATAAAGATGTTCAAAAGTCGGGTTCACCAAAATGTGGACAATGATTTTGGGTTGAGCACATTTTCTTTGCTCCTTCTAGAGTTTTTCACCTAAAAGGAGAGAGAAATGGAGTCCAAAATGCTATTTTCTACACTCAAAGGTAATGTGTATGAGATGTATTATGTCTAACTAAGATCTACAAATTCATTGATCTGAAAATGAAATGATCTAATGATGCAAAACCTAAGAAATGCAACTTGTTTGAAACCACAATGCGATATGCAATAATGCCTAAAAATGCAAGTAAATGATTAAATAACAGAACAAAACTAGAGAGGTGCACCTAGAATCTAAAACCCAATGCTGGTAGATTCTGGAATCCTAAAATTTTGATTGAAAATGTTGATTGGGACACTTATGCCAGGCTGGGTGACTTAGTCCTAGTTTCAAGAAACTTTTTTGGAATAGGAATCTATCAAATGGGTATCCAAAATTGTCAAAATCACTTTTCAGGCCTAGAAGCAGGACTAATCTACCAGTAGTGGGTACTTAGTCCACCTACAGATCTCAGGAATTTTGAAGCAGAATCTTGTAGCCTCAGGTCTATACTTTCTTTTTTGATAGGTTTTCGCACTTGATTTTGTAGAAAATGGGGTAAAAATTATCTCTAAGCTTGAATTAGGGTTGTCATGACTTGATTGACTTTGAAGACTTCTTGACCACTTTTCAACACCAATTCCTTTGAAAAAATTTCCTACAAAAGTCTACAAACACACATGCAAGGAAGGAAAAAATGGTTGAAGGTTAGAGAATAGGGGTTTACCTTGGTCAAACCCCATTTTGGTAATCAAACCCTATGAAATGAAATGAAATGGAAAGAGAATGATAAATAAAAAACATGCAATGTCATCAACTTACCAAACCTTTGATGTAGAAATCTGAAGATATGCAATGAAGTGCTCCAATGGATAACTTGATTATGCTTGATTGCTTGAATGCTTGAGAATTATTAAGTTAATGGATGCTTGATGACTTAGGAGATTGTAGGAGATGAAAAATGAGGGGAAAAACCCTTATTTATACATGATTTTACTAAAATTTCCTAAAAGTAACACATCACAGGCCAACGTCAAGGGTTAGAGGAAAAAATCCCACTAGAAATTTAAAATTATTTTGAGTTTTGTGCCAAAAAGGACTAAGTCACCCCTATTGGAGACTTAGTCCCACTTAAGAAAATTAAGCGGGTGTGTAGGAATTAAAGGGCATTAAATGTTTTCCAATGGGCATGTCTTCAAAAACACACTTAAAAATTATCAGAAAGTGTATTAAAGGGACATTTACACATGAGAAAGGGTTGAATTAGTGAAGATAAGTCTAGAAAAGCGTGAAAGTGGGTTACAACACTTTACAACACTTTGAAATAAGACTTGGTAAGTAATAAAAATGAGTTATTTAGGTGAATTATGATGAAAGGGTCCTAGAAAAGTGTGAAAGTGGGTTACAACACATCACAACACCTTTACAAGACAACCTAGAAGTCTTAATGATTGTCAAGGGGCCAAGACCTAATGTGAATGTGTTGGCCATATTACAATATTAAATCTAGGCAAAATCAAGCCAAAGACCACTATAAGGGCCTAAACATGAAAAAGTATAAGGGTTACTTTTTCTGTGTCCACACTTTTGTTATGATCATGTAATCCCACATGGATGTAAAAATGAGATCAAAGGTTTTCAAAGCTTGTTCCAATAACTTCATGGCTTCTTTAATTTTCTTTTGTCTTTCTATATCATTTTTATTGGTACTGATCATAGCACATGTAACCTTTTTGTTTTGAGGAGTAGAAGGTGACTTGCCATAAAGTCCTAATATTTGCTTCAAGTTTTTATCGTTTTCAAAGCATGATGGTGGTAAATAAATAATTTTAGGATGCTTCTGAGTGAGGTTGAGTTTTGGTTTGCACATGATAGTGTTGATGTTCACTTTTACCATGATACCTTCCCTATTAGGAGAGTTTTTAGGAGAACTACAAATGCGATGTTCATGATATTCAATGTTTGGTTCTTCACTATTGACTTCATTGCAAGTAACAGAATGACCCATGGTTGGATTTTCTTGATTGGAAATGATGGTGTTTCTTTGTTCAATAATGTTTTCCTGATGATTCTCATCAAAGGGATCTTGTAACACTATAATATATTCTTTACCAATAGGAGAGAAATTAGGAGAGAGAGAAATATGATTATTGTCTATAATTTTAGCCTTTTTCTATAAGTTCTCATTCTCTTGTGCCATAATATTTACCCTAGTAGGAGAGAATTTAGGAAAGTGGCAAACAATGGGTTCATCACATTTCATGGTTGGGTTTGATAAAGTAGCTTCATCACTAATAGGAGAGGCATCAAGAGAAGGATAACTAGGAGTTCCATGGTTACCAATGATTGGAATTTTTTGTTCAAATAGGTCTTCCCAAATGGTAGGGGCATCAAGAAAGAGAGGAATAAGATTCTCATGAGTCTCAATAAGGATATCTTTGAACACTAATCTATATTCTCCATGTCTAGAGAGGATATTAGGATAAGAAAAGGTTTGATTGTCATGATTATCTACATTTACATCCCCATGTCCTATAATGTCTTCTTGAGTAGGAGAGGTAGGATTGTAATAGCTCTCAAATATAAACATATCCTCCACACAAATGTGTTTGTCATGATCATTCAAGATTGTATGCTTATTCACCTAAGTATTGCCACAAGTAGGGGAGGTGTTGGGAGTAGTGGCCATGATCTCAACTTTGTGTGTCATAATGTTTTTCCAAGAGGGAGGAGGAGGAAGACAAGAAAGACTTTCATGATATTCAATGATTGTGTCTTCTTTCAAAAATATACCTTCATCATTAATGTGAGAGATATCGAGAGAAGAACAATTGTGATTATCATGATTATCGATGTAACGCCCCTCTATATTGGCCTTTTTGAGTGTTTTGGGTAAGTTGGTTTGCTGATTGGGTTATCCGATTTGAAAATTGTTTGATTAATGTTGTTTCCCTTGATTAATTAACACATTAAATAAATTATTGAATAAAAATGTTTTGATAAATAAAAGGTTTACCCCTGATCAATAACTAAATAACTAAATATATTAATAAATTTAGCTTTTGATATTAAGAATAAATGAATTAATTATTTAAAATTATTAAAATTGAATAAGATTAAATACAAACCATATTTTAAGACTCTTCATAACTCAAAATTACTATTATAAGTCAATAGGATGAATTTTTTAATGCACGACAATAGAGTGCATAGCTTCATATAGCTGTGCAGCTGGCAAATTGGTCAGACATAGTGGTGCTCAAATGCACTAACACAAGAGTAATGATGATTTTATTGGTCTGCGAATTGCCTCGAGGAGGGCACCTTAGCATGGAGTCATTTTATTTGATTGATGTTATGCCATGTTGAATTCCGCGCCATGCATTCGATGAGGGGGGGTCGTCATTCTTGTGTGGGATACATGTTGTGTTGCATGCGCGCTCGAGTTGCGTGGAACAATGAAACTCTCTTGAGAGTGTCTTTGGCAGGACCCTGCAAAGAATCTCTAGGGTGGTGAAGCTTACCATCTAACTCTAAGGGTGCCATGATATAGAGGTAAGAAACACTTTTCCTGGCTTCTCCTTTTGGAGTTTTGGAAACCTTATACAAAAGTTAAATTGCTACTCAAGGACGTATGTGTTGCATTGAAGGAAGATGTTGTTCATGAATTGCAATTGTGGGTATGTATCACCATTTCAATGGCCACTTTCTTTTTAAAATGAAATATTTTTCCTGCTTATTTCAGATATAGCTAGGGCCATACCAGCAATCTTATCATAGTGTGTACAGTTTTCAAATCACGTAACATAGTAAGTTGTTATCTTTGTGTGGAAATATCTTATGGCACATCTCAATCATGTGAATGTACATTTAAAGGCCCCATTGCATTGAACATCTATTATATCGACTGTCTGAGGCTTGCAATTTCAATATCCTCCTTCAAGTATTTTCCATCTTTCTCCTTATCTCTTTCGGCTGTGTCAAGATTGCTCTTAAAAAAGGTCCCCTGAATCGGGGTTTTATATTTATTCTTTATCGCCATAGAATGCATACTGTTGAATCCAACAGTGTTGCTGGAAATCCTCAACGAATATTCATAAATGAGCCATCGACATCATAGGCTTATCGGGCATCTTGGTGGTAGGATAGTCTGCACAGTATGAAATTCAACGACGCACTCCTAATGATCAAACATATATATAATGCAATAAGGGTTGCGGATGCATGAAGTATGTGTAGCCCTCATCCACCAAACTTGCATAACTGCACGCACCTTGAACAAAAGCAAGCTTACAATGTTAGGATGTGGTTTAGAGTGCTTCATTAAATTCAAAAAAAAATCTTGAGACCTTCCTTTCAAAGTCCATTTTTTTCTGCACATTCTGCAATCACCTCATTTCATTCCTTGGCCAACCTATCACTGCTGTAGTATATAGACTTTGGAGGGTGTATAAATTTAAATAATGTCCCTAATACCATTCGCAGCCTATCACAACTAAGGTATTTAGGATTTAGAGAGTGTATTAGTTTAAACAGCCTTCTAGATTCCATTGGCAACCTATCACATCCTGCAGTACTTGAAAATAGAATGT
The DNA here is from genome assembly GCA_007258455.2 of Sequoia sempervirens. Classification (NCBI taxonomy): domain Eukaryota; kingdom Viridiplantae; phylum Streptophyta; class Pinopsida; order Cupressales; family Cupressaceae; genus Sequoia; species Sequoia sempervirens. The sequence continues at coordinate 191,756,626 of VDFB02105785.1, read as the reverse complement.
TGTAGACATTTAAATAATCTGTCTGATCCCCTTGTCAACCTGTCTCAGCCGCAACGCTTAAACATGATAGGAAGTTTAAAAGTTTAAATAACCTCCTTGACTCTGCTGACAATCTAACGTAGTTGCAGCACTTTATCATGGAAGGGTGTAAAAATTTAAATTACCTCTCTGATACCTAGGCAGCATCGATGTTGGTAAAGGTTGTCAAGTTGGCTTTACACATGTAATTTCTTTCCTTGAAATTTTAGAAGCCTTTTCTCTGAATCCATTTTGTGCATAATCTGCAACCATAGCATTTCGTGAGATCATGTTTCTCAGAGGCATGCTTTAGAAAAAACACGCGCCCTGTCTATGATTCCCTCATTCTGCATTCATGTCTCTCTATGCATTCTGAAGATCCTTCAGCAGTAGTCTCCATCATGGTTGTCACTTCTCCAACTCTCCCTTTCTGGAAATAACCATTCGCTTCTCCATTTTGGCATACTCGCAGTTGAAAATAAGGCTTTGATGGAGGTTGTAGAGTATGTTTAATAAGAAAAAGAAAATAAATAATAAAAAGAAAATAAATTACGGCCAAGATTCTAATGATACGCACATTTGGGTTTTAGCATTACGACATCCTTTATCTTGTAGCCGTATTTTAGTTGGGATATTAATTTATCACTTCAATTCTCCCTAGATCGGTCGATGGTAGGAATGAAAGCGGTCTGTTTTTATTTTGTGCTTCTTCTGCTAACATTGCATGGCATCTATTTATACCGGTCTTTTGCATCTGCTTGCAAATCCTAAGATGTCTTATCTTGTCTTTATCGTGCGTATCCTCTGTCTTAGTAGCAGCCACCAAAGATAGTATTTAGATTCTGGAGTCAGCCATTAAAAACTTGCCATGTTATTGATGTCTGGTTCTCAAGCAAGATTTAGAACTTACTTTCTCATTGAAAGAGAAACATGTTTATTGTTTTGTTTGATCGATTTTCCCCTTTATGAGCAGATTTCTCGTTTGATGTGATATTTTACCCTATTTCAACATTTTATACTGTACCCTCAAGCTAGAATTAGGAGGTAAGTGATGGCTCGAATCACATTCTTGGTTCTGTGCAATATTTACATTTTGATCTGTTCAAGTGGACCAATAATTTTCCTTCCATTTGCTCTGACTTCCACCCATCTTTAATTATATAATATCATGCTCGAATTTTGGGTAATGTGGGTATGCAAAACTTTTAGAACTGTCCTCTCAAAATACGTTTTAGCTGCACTCCCCATAGTTGTACAGACTTCTTCATAGGTGAATTATATCTATTCATATTTATCATTTATGCTAAACAAAATGATGTAATATTATCAGTATATTAGGTCATAATGTTATATATAGATATCATTATAATAAATTATTACTGTTTTAATCATATACCCATATCAAGCATCAATCATTAACAACAATAAAGGTCATAATAGGTATTTTGGTTGTAATATAAATATTTTGTATATGTAGGTTCAATCGTGCATATCCTTTGCTATTGATCTAATTCAAATTTATGTTATTCTTTCTAAATAGTACATTCTATTATTCACCTTTATGTTTTAATCCATATTTAGTATTGGCATACTGTATAGATTCCCATTCATTAGCTTTGAGATTCCTTAGTAGCAAAATAATAGAGAGAGTGCTTAATCAAAGGGAGGTTTGAGATCTTATTCATGTTATTCCAAATAGATGGTGGTTGAATAAAATTAAAGTCTAGGTAGGTTGAATAATAGATTTGATGAACTTAGTTTTGCATTTAGAATTTTATTAAATAGAACATAGGTAATTTTCTAGTAGGATTAGTTAAAATTGGAAAATGTTATTGGTTATAATAGTAAAGTTGGTCTTTTGTAGTAGTTATTTGAAAATATTTGTTTTTGAAAAAGGGTAAAACGAGTTTTACAGGGACCTGAAACCACAAAGTTTACAACAGAAAAGAAAGGACAGAAAAGTCCAACAAACACAACTCGCTGCACAAAAGGTAAAAACTAGAACAAGTAGCAGCCATCCGCAAAAGACCCGGAAGGTCAAACAAAAAAAGCCGGCAAAAAAGCCAACAAAAAAACCTGTTGCGATTAACCCAGATTCTTCAAGACAGACTCTATATCAACCTCCAAGTTTTGCATATCTTGAACACCCTTCTTAAAGGTTTGAATCATTTGCAGAGTGGAGGGAGCCTTCCTCTTCAAATTGGCCCTGGTTCTCTTAGAAATGCCATCATCCTCCTCCTTGTTTCTTTCATTGGTTTCCTCCATATCAACCACTTAAAACCCCTGTTGAGCTTTGTCCAATTTCTCAGTCATGGCATTGATGATGATGACATTGTGTCTAGCCATATGATTATTTTTCTTGGCAATAATTTTGATAGTATTTTTTATTTTCTCCACCTCAATTTCAACATTTTTGTTCTTGCCAACTTGGTACTGGGTATCTTTGCTAAGATTGTATTCTCTTCGTTCCACCTCTTTCTTATCAAGTGCCGCAACCTTAGCTCCCAAATCTTCTAGTTTACTTTGAAGGTCCCAATTTTTTTATTTTTAGCTCGTTAATTTCATGAAAAGTCCATTTCAAAAGTTTGAAATGGATATCAACATTATTTCTAGCTAAATCCAAAACATCCACAGTGGGATCCCTATCAGTGTTGAAACAAGTATTAGCAGGGTAAGGAGTAATAGGGGAGCTAGTTCTAGCATTTCTATCTAATGACGGGTCAGCAGAGGGATCAGTATTGTTAGCACCAGACGCCTCAAAGTCAGGAGAATCTTCAGAGTATGAGACAAGGTTTTTAGCCGAAGGATTTTTATCAACACATCTGGTTTTAAGGGAAGGGATTCCCGACTTAGGCACAACATGAGCTTTCACAGTAAGGGGTTTAGGGTTTTTCTTACCAGTCTGGACAGCAGGCGGGCTAGAGACTGTTCTAGCCAGACTTAAATTGGGCAAAAACCCCGAGCAGCTAGGTTCAGTATCATCTTCCTCAGAATCAGGGGAAGCTTCTAGATTAGCAAGGATGGGCATTTTTTGGTAATGTTCAACAATTAATCTAATCAGGCCAGTATGCAAAATAGGGAATCTTCTAGGGTTTTTCTTGTGGTCATTCAAACTTTTTCTCAAAGAACAGAGAAGATAGTAGGGGAAAGAAACCCTAACCTTGTAGTGGAAATGGTTGAGCAGGGAAAAGTGATACCTGTAGACCCTAGTGAAATGACCATCCATAGTTATGTACTCCATGATAACAAGAAGAACCTTTCTCCATAGGGCTTTTATGGTGTCAGCTTCGAAGTAGCTGTTAGCAATTTTCACCAATTTCAGTCTTTCCTTCTCTTTTTTCAAAAATCTGATGACGACTTCATCAGAAAAAAAACCCTGCCCCTAAAAAACAATTTCCCATCAGTAGAAATTCCCGTCACTTCAGCTATAAGGTTTTTGTTGAGCTCAGCTTTCATACCAAAAAGGGTAAGATCCCATTATCCCAATTTTTCTCAGAAAGATCCATAGCCTCTTGATTAGAAGCATGGAGTTTTTCCAGGAAAGGAAGTAACCCCTTGCTTTTAACTTTATTCCAAGCCTTAGCATTTCTTGTGTGCATCTCATAGCTATCTGGCTCAATTCTTTTCCTATCTCCACCCATTTTGGCAAGCACAGTGGGGCAGACAGAGAAAATCTTTACTAGAACTAGTCCCACCAAATCTAAGAACCCACAAAGCATGCCAGGCCACCTTGCAGACTAAGAAACTAAGCTCGGTCCCATACAATCTATTGATTGTGATGTGATAATTCCATCCTGTTCTCATCAAAGAGATGACACACCTCTTGCCCATGTGATTCATCATAACTCAATAAAGCTCTAACCTTAACACTTAGATCACTAAAATTTATCCAAGTGCTCTGATCATTACTCCTAACCCCTTCATTAGCAAAAAAATCTGCTACAACATTGGCTTCTCTATAGGCATGTGAAATCTTTACATTGTCAAACTTAGCAAGAGTCGAGATGGCATCATCAATCCATGACTTTATTGTCCATGAGGGGGGGGACTTGCCAAGAAGACAATCAATAATATTTTTGGAATCACCTTCAAGCCAAAGGTTTTTAAAATTAAGACTTTGGGCCAAATTTATAATATGAAAAGCACTAGCAGCCTTGGCCAGGTGATTGGTTTGGGAACCTAGAGGAGTGGTCGTCACACCTAGAAAGTTTCAAAAGGAGTTCCTTATGACTCCGCCACAACCCGCCGCCCCTGGATTACCTTTAGCCTCTCCATCGAAGTTAGGTTTGACCCATCCATTAGGCGGAAAAGACCAGCGAACACCCTCTCTATCCTTCTTAGTTTTTTTAGGGGTGCAAGGAAAATCAAGACTTATATTCTATTCCTTGGCAACTATAATATCATAGGATGAATGAGCCACTTTCTTGGAATTTCCAACCTTCTGGGAGATAGCATTGACATTTTCTTTCAAAAATCTGATTATTTTATCAAAAAAAATGTCCACCGGAGCTTCTTTATCTCTGTAAATTATGTTGTTATATTCTTTCCAAAGAAACCAAGCAACATGAGGGAAAGAGAAATCCCATAAAAGAGAAATATTTATTTAAAATGAAGTAGATTAGCAAATGGAAGATTCGTTAGATGAGGTAGTTTGATTTAAAAGTGTAGGCTTACTTGTTAAGTTAAGGAAATAAGTGGTTGCATAAATTTATCATTGTGAATTGTGTTAGTGAGTTAAAAGATTAGATAAGTGTTATGTATTGTGATTGTAATTAAAATAAAATATAGAATTTATGTTTATATGATATGAATGGAAATTTGGAAATCTCATTATTTAGTGAATTTTGTATACCTAATAGCGTTACTTTCTATAGAGTATTTTTATTTATTATGTGTGGCGTTTTGTAAACATAGTATTGTATTGTGAAGGTTAGTATTCTTCAAATAATCTAATTCGAGATAGATATAATCATATAGTGGATTATTTATTGGAAAGTAGTTCTAGGGTTAAAAATTTAAGAGATAATGCTTTAGAAAAGACTAGGAGGTTACTTAATAAAATAACTCTTTTATTCAAGCGAGTAAATTGAAAGAATTCGTAAAAGAATTTATATCAAAATAATTATATGCATGCATTTGTGTGTTATTAATATTTATGTGATTGCTCAATATTTGCAAGTTAATGATGTAAATAGGGAAGGGGGAAATGATTTAATTATACCTAGGGCATGATCAAGCAACATTTATTCTATTATAATGATTTTCTAATCATAGTATAAGGTTATGGTGGTCTAGTTTTATGGGTTGATTATCTATATATGTATATGAAGATGTAGGTTGTATTAGGGTTAGAGAGTCAAGACAATGTTCTTGAAGAGACTAAAGCTATTGTATTAGATAATGATTGGATAGTTTATGGTAAACTGGTAAGACATGAAATATGTGAAAATAATGTTAATGAGCTTGTTGAATATGTTAGTTACGTAGTTTTCTTCTAATATCGTATGGGTCACGAATGTACTCACGATCATGTTTCATTGATTTTTGGTGCCTTGTTATTTGGTTGTAATACTTGAATAAGTGGTCTCATTGTATAAGTAGTTGATTAGCAAAAGTGTGAAGATTTTGGTTGGCTATTCATGCTGAATTATTGGATTGTATTTCAAGTTGAGATGTGCTCAGTTGAATGTTATCGTTGTCCTTCGATTCTACACATGTCTCTTTGTAGACTTTAAATAGATATTTTGGAGTTCCATGATGTGATTCTTTCTTTTGTGTTAATTCCGATTGAGGAGACTTTATGTAATGATCTTTTTGTAGTCATATTTTGAGATGATTGGGAACTCGAAATGTTAAATTACGTTAAGTGCGAGTTTGTGGATTTTCAGTGTTTTAGGCTTCCAGAGGCAATGGAGAAAATTGAATTATATTGACTTTCTATGATTGGACCTTTGTGATTCATTGATCCTATTTCTGATTTTGAGTTCTTGTGGGTGGTACCTCATTTGTTCTTGTTTTAGTGATATGGAATGTGTTTGCGAGATAGTTCTTTCCTCACATGTTGTGTGTTATGTACTCCCTGAGTTTTATGTGAGATGAGATACATGCCTTGCGTGTTTTTCTTTAGTACTTGTAGGGAGTGGCTCTTCATGGAGGTCTGATGCACAAAGGGGTTGTTACGGTAACCCATGGAAGAGTTTCCTAAACAAGTGATAATATTTTCTAATGAACTAGTAGGTTTGGGTAGATAAACACTAAACAAGATTGTTTATGAGCCTCACCCATATCGTTAGTGCTTTCACAGGCTAAGGATGGCATGAGAAGACCTGGTTGGTATGATCATTGCCTTGTCCTCATGAAAGGTAAGTGGTCCCACATGAGTCACCCTATGGAGCGGTCAACTTGAGATAAGTAGCTTGGATAACCATAGATGGAGGCAGTGAAAGGTTGTTTGGCTAATCCATGTAAGGCCATGCGATGACAGTCTCCTACAATACCCATTTATTTTCCCTTGTTTGGTTGCCTCTAGAAATGTTGGTTGAATTGTTGATGTTGTTGAGGCAATTGGTTCTTGGTGTTTGATGTTGAAGCCTCCAAATTCTATCTTTTAGTGTTGCATGCATGCCTCATGGCAACTTGATTGATGTTAATGAAAGGTGCCCTTGATATTTATTGTTCGTTGATGTTGCAATTTTATTGAAAGGCTTTGGATCATATTGTTGTTGGCACCTCTTATGGTTATTTAATGTTGATCTATAATATTGGCTTTTGGTTTTGTTATACTTTTTTATTATTTTGTTGTGGCTATGTGATGGCAATGTTATGGGTGGTTATCTTATATTGTTGTTATCCTTGTTGTGGAGTCTAGTTTTCTTTTGGTTCATTTGATTGTTTTGGTTGAGGAATGGGGATCTTTCTTGTCAAATCCTAGCACGGGGGATGGGACTTTAGGTCCACGTGGTCAGGTGGAATGTGCTATGCTCCCCATTGGGTCCCCAGTCTGAGTTCGTGTTGATGTTGTTGATCCAAGACTCTACCTCAATTCTATTGTACCATGTTCAATTATGTAACATTCTTGTATTTGATGTAGCTTTTCCTCTACATGTCAGGATGCATATGTACTCCTGAAGTGATGTAATGTACTCCTGAAATGGTTGTAATGTATTATTTTACCTTTTTAAACCTTATGTGGTAGTCGTTATCTGATGTGTTGTATCTATGGAAATATACTCCACAATTGTCTTATTGAATTATTAATAAAATGTTATATGTATGTTTTTCACCTCTTTTTAACATGGATGGCTATATGTTATCTTTATGTAACCTTGATTCGTTCGTCATCGTTATGGTTTTAGTTTTAGGATATCATGATGTCTTCTCGTGTACCCCAAAGGATGTACTGGTCATTGTAATTTGTATAATTTTTTTATATGTAATATATTTCATGTTCATCTTATGTATTGTTCTACTTAAAAAAAAAAATTGTTTGGTGTTTTGTTGTCATTTGGGGTTTACACGGCTGGGCGTCACAGCTTGGTATCAGAGCATAGGTTCATACACTAGGAACTATGAGCCCATTATGTTGACCTAGTTGCTCAAACTCTCGAGGGTATGTATTTATTCTGTGTCAACCTCACTTAGCAATCCAAGTTTGTTCCGTAGGTGGTGTCGGTCCTATGGTGCAGAAAATCCAGTGGAAAGGATATGACCCTCGGTGTTGTGCATAATGCACCAATATTCTTCCTACCAGGAATGCATTATGGACCTTTGTGTTGTCTTGTGTTGTGACTTCTGGTGATGTAAGTTTGTGTGTGTATGTGGAAGATTATTGTTTAAACCTAAAAATCGGTGTTTATGATGTGTTAAATTGTGCTTTCTGTTATGAAAGGGTGTCAAATTTGTCGTATAGTTTGACTCTTGAGCTTGCATTGTTGTCTTCTGTCGCCCTTGCTTGATCATTGTGACCCTTTTTGGTGATTGTCCCACCATTTTGACTTTGGTTGGATGACATGTTATCTAACTTAAGGACCTTGACACTCATTAATTATGTGTATGTTATTTGTTGCATGCAGATTGAAGTTGTGATTGGATTAAATTGGTTATGTTTTTCATATGAACTTGTTCTATGCTTATGATGTATTGATTTGTGATGACTTAATGATGATGCTTATAATGTGATTTTTGTGTGAAGTACTGGATTTTGGGAAAAACTATAGGACAGTTTTAGTTAGTCTTTTCAAGAAGTTAAATTCCTAGTTTATTGTTGTAAATTTATCAAATAGTTTTCTTTGACATGAGTTATCATAGTAGGATTTCCTTATTCAACATTGTGGAAGAAATGGTCTTTGCTCATATTGATATCATATTTTTTAGTATTGGCCAATATTTTTGTTAACTACTAGTTCCTCTTTAAATTACTCGTTAGCCTTACCGATCGACTTATAATCATAATAACTTTTAAAATATTGCTTTGTTCATATTCTTTTACCTTATTCAAGTTAAATATTTAAGAGGTATTCAAAATAAGTATGTCAGTAGAATCCTTCATATGATAGCTTGCAAATTCTTAACTATAATGTTAATTGTAGATCACCATCTTTTCCTTTAAGATCATGATTAGAAGATAGGATAGATGATAATTAGAACCTATGAATGAATGTAATGCCTCTCATGTGTTGTCACTATTATGATATATTTTCATGTTATGTTGTGAACTTTAAGGATACGATAGTGACTGTTTCACCAATCTGATGGGTTTGGTTGCTAGTTTAGTGTGGTTGGATGACTATGTTGTTTTGTTCAGATGCTTTTGATGTACTATGTAGATAGCCGTTGTTTAGTAATTGTTTTATGATGTAATCATTGTACTCAATGTTATCATTACTGTTTGAGGTCTTGGTGAGGGGAATGGTGTAGCATCACTCGTTCACGAGTCCCCTGCTATGCTATGATTTCCCCTCATGGTGCATTGTTATTGGCTATATATATATGTGTTGCTCGACATTTTCTTTTATGTATGATTACAAGTACCGGACATCGACTCCACCTACCCTATCAAGTTTGAGTGTGCCCTATAATCCCAATGGGTACGATGTGGAAACCAAAGTTGACAAGAAAGTTCCTGGTCCTAGTCTGTCCCCCCCCGACCATTTGTGTCTGATGATGTGGTATGTTTTTAAACCTATTTTTGTCTTGGTAATGTTTCGTTCTGAGTCCTTTAATCTTAATTGTTTAATTGATGTTGTTTTAAATATTTGGTTCAGTTGTTAGTTCATTGTGATATTGTGCATATAATTGTGTATGTTTATGTCACTATGTGACTTCCAGGAGTAATTCCATTGCTAAGGGGGGAGGGTGTAGCACCCCTCTGTATTGGTCTTTTTGTAATGCCTCTCGTGTTATTAAACTCCGATGATACCTTTATGTGCATGTGGTTGTTGCTGTTCAAATATTGCTTATGTTTGATGTATACTCATGATTACATTAGTGATTGTTTCATCTATTTGACTTATATGTTTTGCTTGGATGCACATGATACTGTGTTATGATGTTAATGATATAATGATTCATGATATTTATGATGATGTGCTATTGTTTGAGGTTTGGGTGAGGGGGACGGTGTTGCATTGCTCATCTGTGAGCGCCCTGCCACACTGCAATTCTCTCTCACGGTGTGTAGTACATTGAATATATATATGTTGTTTCGACACTTTGTTTTATGCAGGACTGCAGGTATCAGGCACTGACTCCACCCGCACCGTCGGGTCAGAGCGTGCCCAAAATACCCAATGGATATGATGTGGTTTAGGGATTTGACAAGAAACTATCCCCATCTATGTCTGTCGTCCCGTCGTCGGTTGACGATGTCGTCCATCAGTTCCCATTCTATTTGGTATCGTCTTGCCTTACGCCGTTCATTTTAAGTGGCAATTTTAATGTGTTAATTGTTTTATTTAGATGCGTATCATTATTGTTAATTAGTTAAATTAATACAACAATGGTTAGTATTATGGTTGATATTAAACATTAAATTTAATTATTAATGAGTGTTGTGAAGATTTAATTAATTATTAGATTAGTTTGGAAATTTTAAATTGTGTTTGTAAAATTAAAAGAATGTTACTTTAATTGTCAGTATTTAATTTTATTAATTATAAATAGAATAATATTTTAATTTTAGCTATGTAAATTCCCAATTAGCTATCAAATAATATTGTTAGTTAATTAAATAATATTATTTATTTAATTAAATAATATTATCTAATTAATTATTGTTAAGGATTAAGTCAAATATATATATATATATATATATATATATATATATATATATATTTAAGATGTAATATTTTATTACATCCCTCTAAATAATTTCAATTTAAATTTAAAATTTATATATCCATCATTTAAAAATACAAATTTGCATTTATTTTGCGTTTCAATATTATTATATAGTTAAAAGTTTTAACCACCCTAGATTTTTATTAAGTTGAGTAAGTATGAATTATCACAAATCAACTCAGTTTGGGTAAAATCAAGGAAAGCATGATAAATTAAAATATTGAAATTAATTTGTAAACCTTTCACGGCTGTCAAGAATAGTGGCGGTAGATTTATTGATTTGTTAAATTTAGAGTGTTGTTAAGCAGAGTAAATTTAGAGTGTCGGGTGTAATTTGGTAAAATGGAAATCTTGCCACCTGTAAACCTTTCTTTTAGCAAGAAACCTTGGATTGTTACGGGAATTTATTTTGGGGGTGACTGGGGAAAAAGGGAAGAGGAGAATTGGGGAGAAAAAAAATTTGTGCAAATTCTTCAGGTTGGTTCCTCTAATTTTTGTTTGATTTGCAAAGTCAAAACAAATTGGGTTTGCATGTATTCTATTTTATATATATATATGCTTCATTTGTTAACTTCATTTGAATCCCTTCATTATTCTTCATTAGTTGTTGTGTCTTAATTTCTCTCCCCTGTGGCATTGAGTCATTTCTTCTTAGAGTATATAATCTTCCTGATACCATGGGTTACCTATTTTAGCCTAGATTTTTGCCTATATTTCTGATAGAAAATTAAATAGCCTCTCTGAAATTTTATCAGCTTGTCTCAGCTCCAACACTTAAACAAAAGGGAGTATTAAAGTTTAAATAACTTTCTTGAATTTTTATTGACAATCTATCATAGATGGTCAATGTAGTCACAAGGAAACTCCAGAAGGGTGAGGGTAATTTCTATTGTTATGCTTCATGTGCCATTTTAAATTTTAAACCCCTTTCTTGATTATTCAATGGCTGCTAAATTGTTATTGCTTTCACTAGTGGCCTTGGGATATTCCTTCTAATTGTTGCATACATACTTAATTCCCCTGATACCTTGGCAATCTATCTCAGCTGTAGTATTTAGATTTTGTAGGGTGCATAAATTTAAATAATCTCCCTTTACCCTTTGCTACTCTTCTCAGCTTGCAACATTTAGTCTTGGAAGAGAATAGTAAATTTTATAACCTTTGGAAAACTTCCGCAGCTGTTGCATTTAGATGTGATTTCATGTAGTTGATTAAATAGCTTCTCTGATCACATTTGCATCTGGTCTTTTTCACAACACAATTTAGGTTCGTAATATGAATTAAGAATTATTGCTTCTGAGATTTTAAAATAATTCTTTTTATTTTCCCTAAAAGCTTGCCATGTTCAGTGCTCTTTTAATTAAGAGGTGTTTGCATCTTATAAAGATAATTAATATTTTTAAGACCATTTTCTTTACTTATAACCGTCTATTATAAATATTTATGCTTATTAAATAATCCCCTTTTTATTCTTTATAAATATTTATATTTATACAAGGATAAATTAAATTATATGTATATTTTAAAAAGACCAATGTAATAAAATTTGTTGTTAATTCCATTAGTTTAGAATAGTCCAAGTGGAAACCTTGTCAGTTACCTTTTTACCTAACCCTAGCCAAGTTATTATTGTCAATCCTCACTTAGATAAATAAATTAGTTAGCTTACATTGGATAAAGGGTGTTACCCTATAATTTTCTTTTGTTAAATTGGAATTAATATTCGTATTGACAATTTTAAATTTTGATTTAAAGATAAATATATGATCATTTGAGATTAATAGGTAGTTATTACTCACAAGTAAAGTAAATTATAAATATTTTATCCACTCTCTTGAATTGTCAAGGTAAATTATCAACATAATTTTTGTCTATTAGGTTGTAAGCTTATCTCAAGTTTCTTTAGATTAAAGTGAATACAAATATTATTTAATGTGAAGTAGGTTGTTTGAATTATCTTGTTTAAATCGTAAAATTTGTTAGAACACAATGCCAATCCTTCTTTAAATTAAAATTTTACTCACAGATTATGTATATACATTTAAATCTTTGTAGAGTTAATTAATTCATGAATTTATAATATCATGTAATAAATGCATGTTTTTACCAAGATAGGTTATTTGTAATTATGGATATGGTGGGGAGTTAAAATGAGTGTCGTGAATATTGGGGTAGTGCATTTAAAATTAGTTTTATTTGCAGGTTATTTAAAGTTAAAATTGTTTACAAATTCATTTACTGATAGATTTGTGATTTGCGTAAATTTTACATCTAGATTAAATTTATTTGTAAAATAAATAAATAAGTAAAATTAAAATTAGATTTATTTAAAAACTTGACTTTAAATTGTTTACAAATTCATTTACTGATAGATTTGTGATTTGCGTAAATTTTACATCTAGATTAAATTTATTTGTAAAATAAATAAATAAGTAAAATTAAAATTAGATTTATTTGAAAACTTGTTTTATTAGATATGGGTAATTCCATTACCCTGTAAGTTATGGAATGGTGATTTATCTTTGTAGTATATTTAAAATTTGATTTATTTAAAATTTGGTTTATTTAAAACTTGTTTTATTATATATGGGTAATTTTCATTACCCTGTTGTAAGTTACTGTAATGGTAATTTATCTTTGTAGTATATTTAAAATTTGATTTATTTAAAATTTGATTTATTTAAAATTAGATTTATTTAAAACTTGTTTTTATCATATATGGGTAATTTCATTACCCTTTAGTTACTTACTGTAATGGTAATTTATCTTTGTAGTATATTTAAAATTTGATTTATTTAAGACTTGATTTATTAGATATGGGTAATTTCATTACCCTGTAAGTTACTAGAATGGTAATTCATCTTTGTAGTATATTTAAAACTTGACTCGTTTCAAGTGCATTAAAAATCAGATTTAATTACGAGCTTTTTTAAAATTAAATTTATTTTCAAACATCTTTACTTTTAGATTTGTGACTCTGCATTAACGATTTAATTACGAGCTTTTTTAAAATTAAAATTATTTTCAAACATCTTTACTTTATAGATTTTAAATTTTAAAATTTATTTATTTTGAAGTCAACAAAGGTAAATGTCATACTTTTAATTAAATTTAATTTGCAGTAAAATTCAAGTTACATTTGAATTAAATTTATTAGTTTAAAATAACAGATATATATAGGTTAAGTTTTAATCAATTTGAAGTAAACAAAAGTACAGGCTATGAATTTTAAATCAAAAGAAAACTGATGTTTTGAATAGTATAGGTTTTCCCAAGTGCTTATCTATTTAAAATATATTATAAAGGAAATGCTTTTAATCATAGTGGATTATTTAATTATTTATTACATTATCTTTAATAAGTTTGGATTATGTTCACGTTCAAATAAGTGGGTATGTATAGTCCTTTTGAACATGTTTGGATATTTATTTTGGTTATACTTTGAGTGCTCGTTGGAATTGATTTCTTATGCATACTAGTGGTTCCATGTTGATCTTACCTTCCTTTTGCTTTATTTTGCTTTTGAGGTAATCTTTATGTATAGGCATGTTTTGGATAAGTTGGGAACCCGTAAATGCTTAAGCCACTCCCCTTTGATAAGTTATGGGTGGTAGATTGTTAGGCTTCCAAAGGCGATGGGAAACCTATTTCGTGTAGAATCTTCCCATGATTAGACCTTTGTGTTCCATTGATCGTATTTCTAATTTGAGTTCGTGGGTGTACCATGTTCCATGATTTTCCTTGCCTTTGGTTATGATTATGAGCGAGATGGTTCATGCCTCGCACGTGTATTTGTTTGGTGGCTTTTATGCATTGGTACACCCTTGTTGTTGTGACTCTTGTTTTGAAACTGTTTGAAAGAGTCTCCTAATCAAGCAATGTTGTACTCGTTGCATGTTGTTTTATGTCAGTGTTATAGTGTTATGGATATGAAGAAAGTCGAGTTGTTCATTGGAAACTAATGGTTATATCCCATGTGGGTTAGTTGGAGCAACTCAAGTTGTCGAACTACGGTGCCTCTACGAATTATATACGTAGGAAAGGCCATCAAGTGATGAGCCCCCGAGGCATTAGGTCGGGCCCCTAGGACTGTCCTTCTAAGTCTTGTTTGAGACTTGTCGTTTATTCCCGATAATGTAAAAACTACCATTGATTTATATAGCTTGTCTTAGTAATCATGTGCTAACTATCTTTGATCTTATGTGTGTGCCAAGTCATGTAGACCTTGTAGGTATAGGCATTGGGAGCAAGGAATTGTCGATAAAATAGAATGTAAGAGGTATGTTAAGCTGACCTAAGTAAGTAGACCCTATTGCCAAAGTTAGTAAATCACTTCTATCTTTTCTTGTAACTTGTGTGATCATTGAACATAGCTATAAGTAGTGAATTGTGTTGTTGTTGTCTTATAAGTAAACAAAAATAAAATAAAATAAAATAAAATAAAAAATTATTGCAAAATTAGGAAAGATGTTACAGTTTTTCCTGGTTGTTTAGTGTGTAAAATGTGGGCATGAGATTGGTCACTTTGTACCTTATTTTTCATTAATTTCTCATTCTTGTACTCAATGTACTTTTCCCATTGATATTAGGGAAAAATTATGTGATGAACTATTGTATCTTTGATATGTTGTATTTGTAGAAATATGCTCTGCAGTTGTATTATGGAACTGTGATTTGAATTGCAATGAAACGATGTATCATTTTCCATGCTTGTGATCATTAATAGTAGTGTGTCATCACTATGTGTTCTTGGTTGTTTATTCTCTTCCATTTGATAAAAGTTTATGATTCGTAATGACCGTTTCGTGTACCCCAGAGGACGTGAAAGATTTAGTAAATGCATAATTTCTTTTTCATGTAATGTGTGCACACATTCATCATATACAATGTTCCGCAATGTTTCACCTTCAAAAGAAAATAAAAAAAATTGTACGGTGTTTGTTGTCCTTTGGGGTTCACACGACGGGGCATTACACATTGGTATCAGAGCACTAGGTTCATATACTGGGCACTCTGGTTTCATATGAGGCAATTATGTTGTCCTAGTGAATTTGTTAAGTGAAGTTCTTAAGTGATCACGATGATCATGTTGGATTGTGGAAAGGAGGTAAACATTTGAACCATGTAGTTGTTGGAAAATAAGTGTACTTGTGGAATTATGTATGTAATTGTACTTCCCTTGTAAATGTGAGAAACCAGTAACTGTGCATTGGTTGAGTGTTGTGAATACCCCGTACTTGCTTTGTGGGCTCATAACCCATAGGTCTTAGGATGGAGATATGGTGTACCCATCCATACATAATATGTAATTTTTGGTGTGGGATTAACCATACCATTATGTGTGTTTGTATGTTTGTTACCTGATTGAGGGCCAACCCATGTGTGCTTGAAAATCTATACATATAAGAGTAGCCAAAAGCTAGTTTCATGGATTCTTTTCTTTTGGTTCTCTAGTCCCTCAATCTGTGAAGGGGTAGTAGCAGCCACAAAGTTCCTTGGGTGGAGTGTGCAGCGTACGCATATTGCGACATAGAGTAGTCTTAGCTCAACCGATCCCGAGGAAACGTACTCACTACTTCCCCTTATGATGGATCAGGGTACTTGATCCATATGTGCTAGCCTAAACCCCACGGTTTTGAGTATAGCAGCATTGGATTGTTAGTTTATGCCTAGCCATCCATAGGGACATTGAGCTGGCATTAGCAAGTCAACCTCGTCTATATGAGACGTGAAGCTCGAGTAGCCCCATATTGATATGCTCATATATGTATTGCATACATCGTATCTGCACATGTTCTGACATGATGCAATGGATACGATGCCACACCCCACTAATGTTCTGACACAGTGTTGGTGATGATGCCGTGTTGCTGATGGTAGCGAGCTGGGCTCGAGGACACGATGCCACATGCATAGACACGTGAAGGCGCACTATGAGATTGTGTTATGATAGCCTACTTGTGTGATGAGTGTAATGGGGCCTCACACACTTGTAGAGGGATACTCATGTTTTCTTTCGACAGTGTTTGGGTCGGTTAGCATATGGGTATGTCCTAGCCATGTATACCTCTGGCGACGGCAAGTACCTGCATGTTCCTTCTCCACAAGGTATTGCTATGCGGGGTGTGTCTGTGTGTGCCTACTTCTGTGGAGCCATAGACACACTGCCATGCGGCATACGTCAGTGCGTGCCTTCTCCGGCTGGCGTATGACCATGTCGCATGACGACGCGAGGCAGGGTGTAGCCGAGGAGCACACTCTGGGTCATGTGGATGGCGTGCTCACTCCGCACCACATGAGGGCTATTGTTATAGCCGGATGATGTTCCCTCCTTCCTCGTTTGGTGGCTAGTATCTAGTCACGCAGTGTTGTATTGTGCAATTTTGAAGATTGAGGACTTCCTATATGATTGTTGATGATTTTCAATTGACCTTGAAGGCTGACATTTTGTTTATGTTTGATTGTAATGATTTAGCCACACTTTGTGACTTATTCTCTCGTAGCCCTTGTGGTTACATTTGATTAAGTGTTGACATTGCGTGCATTTCTTGCTTTACTGTTGAAATTGAATCTTATTTGATGTTTGTTTTATGACTTTGGTGGCTAAACTAGTTTATCCTTGTTGTTTTCAAGGTCGGCCATGTGTTGTATTGTGATTCCTCTCCAAGACGTATGAGGCGGACTTGGTGAGTGTATACGAGGAAGCAAACGCAGGGAACCTTGAGGATGGGGGTATGTGAGGCTATTTTTAGGACCCACTACCTACCTATGTGTGATGACTATCTCTTGGAGGCTAACCACCTTATACAACAAGAGATAGATCATTGTGGCCTTGCTTGGATGGTCTCACTATGTGTGTGTGGCCTAACTCCATCAAGCCACTGAGTGTGAGGTATGATTTATGTGAGATGGATTTTGGCTCTTGGCTCATGGATTATGTATTGTGGATTAGTATGCTGCTTTTTGGCATCTAGATGGACCCCTGTGTAGCCTCGTTATGTGATTCCCGGTTATGTTAGTTTGTGTGTATGTGAATAATGCATGAATATAGTACTTAGATTCTTGAGATTTTGTTTACTTCCCTTCTATTGTTCTCATCTAATATTTGGGACTTGTTCTTCGGTGGTGTTGTAGGACAATGCCTAGAGGTCGCAATCTTGATAGGCATGGTCTTCAGAGCACTCCTTTTCTGAATGTCCATGAGGGTGGTCATGAGGAACATCTGAGCCCTCAATTACGCCCCTTGCTTGAGGAAATTCTTAACCGGCTTGGCCCAAGACAGGAGAGCAATCGACAAATGGCAAGGGAAAGAGAAAGGTTCCCTAGGAGAAGAGGTGTTTCAGCTGTAGTAAGACTTATAATGGACCTCTTAAGGGAACATTCTCCTACCTTCCATAGTCATAATGGTGGTCTGGAGGATGAGACTTGGATGATTGGTGTCCAGATTGGTGGGCGTCTTTTGTCTAGGAGAATCCGAAGTTGGTTGCGAGCCCAACTTTATCATCTTGACCAGTCAACTCAAAGCACTCAGACTGTAGCTAGGAGGGGCCGACTTCAGCAGGATGGTGCACCTCCTCGAGGTAGAGGAAATGGCAGAAATGCAGGATGTTTCTCTTGTGGCCAGCACAGCCACATAGCTAGGCAATGTCCTCAGAGAAGCACACTTGAATTTAGTTAGAGACCAATAATCACAGAGCCAATAGGGGATGATGCAGGTAGGATCCATAGAGCAATTGAAGTAGTTGATGACCGCCATGTAGAGCATCAGAGCATAGATGTGGAGACTACAGGTAGCAGACAGGCAGTTCATTCGAGAGCCTGTGAGAATTATGCCATATAGGAGACTGATGTAGTGCGTCTTGTGTTGCTTCTATTGCACTAATACTTGTTATAATATATTATGTACCTTGAGATCTTATTGGTTCTTGTTTTACCATTTTGGATTGGTTTGGATGACAACTTATATGACTCTGACGATTATGACATTTTTGGTTGATGGTTATTTTATGATGGATCAACACTCACATTGGGAGGATATGTCCTGCATTTGAGAAACCTTTCCCTTTTTTGTATTTTGGCTTCTAGGAGTAAGCCTAGTTCTAGGGGGGGAGGATGTAATTCCTCTCGTGTTATTGAACTCCCATGATACCTTTATGTGCATGTGGTTGTTGTTGTTCAAATATTGTTTATGTTTGATGTATACTCGTGATTACGTTGGTGATTGTTTCATCTATTTGACTTATATGTTTTGCTTGGATGCACATGATACTGTGTTATGATGTTAATGATATAATGATTCATGATATTTATGATGATGTGCTATTGTTTGAGGTTTGGGTGAGGGGGACGGTGTTGCATCACTCATCTGTGAGCGCCCTACCACACTGCAATTCTCTCTCATGGTGTGTAGTACATTGAATATATATATGTTGTTTCGACACTTTGTTTTATGCAGGACTGCAGGTACCGGGCACTGACTCCACCCGCACCATCGGGTCAGAGCGTGCCCAAAATACCCAGTGGATATGATGTGGTTTAGGGATTTGACAAGAAACTATCCCCATCTGTGTCTGTCGTCCTGTCGTCAGTTGACGATGTCGTCCATCAGTTCCCATTTTGTTTGGTATCGTCTTGCCTTACGCCGTTCATTTTAAGTGGCAATTTTAATGTGTTAATTGTTTGATTTAGATGCGTATCATTATTGTTAATTAGTTAAATTAATAAAACAATGGTTAGTATTATGGTCGATATTAAATATTAAATTTAATTATTAATGTGTGTTGTGAAGATTTAATTAATTATTAGATTAGTTTGGAAATTTTAAATTGTGTTTGTAAAATTAAAAGAATGTTACTTTAATTGTCAGTATTTAATTTTATTAATTATAAATAGAATAATATTATAATTTTAGCTATGTAAATTCCCAATTAGCTATCAAATAATATTGTTAGTTAATTAAATAAAATTATTTATTTAATTAAATAATATTATCTAATTAATTATTGTAAAGGATTAAGTCAAAATATATATATATATATATTTAAGATGTAATATTTTATTACATCCCTCTAAATAATTTAAATTTAAATTTAAAATTTATATATCCATCATTTAAAAATACAAATTTGCATTTATTTTGCATTTCAATTTAATTATATAGTTAAAAGTTTTAACCACCCAAGATTTTTATTAAGTTGAGTAAGTATGAATTATCACGAATCAACTCAGTTTGGGTAAATTCGTGGAAAGCATGATAAATTAAAATATTGAAATTAATTTGTAAACCTTTCACCGGTGTCAAGAATAGTTTGGGTAGATTTATTGATTTGTTAAATTTCTCCAAGTGTTAAGCAGAGTAAATTTAGAGTGCCGGGTGTAATTTGGTAAAATGGAAATCTTGCCACCTACAAACCTTTCTTTTAGCAAGAAACCTTGGATTGTTATGGGAATTTATTTTGGGGGTGACTGGGGAAAAAGGGAAGAGGAGAATTGGGGAGAAAAAAAAATTTGGCGAGAGGATATCAGAAGAAAAGAATAAATACAAAAATAAAAGAGAGCGGAAGTTGCAGGGGGGAATCACAACATCTCAAGCTGCAAATTCTTCAAGTTGGTTCCTCTAATTTTTGTTTGATTTGCAAAGTCAAAACAAATTGGGTTTGGATGTATTCTATATATATATATATATGCTTCATGTGTTAACTTCATTTGAATCCCTTCATTATTCTTCATTAGCTATTGTGTCTTAATTTCTCTCCCCTGTGGCATTGAGTCATTTCTTCTTAGAGTATATAATCTTCCTGATACCATGGGTGACCTATTTTAGCCTAGATTTTTGCCTATATTTCTGATAGAAAATTAAATAGCCTCTCTGAAATCTTATCAGCTTGTCTCAGCTACAACACTTAAACAAAAGGGAGTATTAAAGTTTAAATAACTTTCTTGAATTTTTATTGACAATCTATCACAAATGGTCAATGTAAGCACAAGGAAACTCTAGAAGGGTGAGGGTAATTTCTATTGTTATGCTTCATGTGCCATTTTAAATTTTAAACCCCTTTCTTGATTATTCAGTGGCTGCTAAATTGTTATTGCTTTCACAGTGGCCTTGGGATATTCCTTCTAATTGTTGCATACATACTTAATTCACCTGATACCTTGGCAATCTATCTCAGCCATAGTATTTAGATTTTGTAGGGTGCATAAATTTAAATAATCTCCCTTTACCCTTCACTACTCTTCTCAGCTTGCAACATTTAGTCTTGGAAGAGCACAGTAAATTTTATAACCTTTGGAAAACTTCCGCAGCTGTTGCATTTAGACGTGATTTCATGTAGTGGATTAAATAGCTTCTCTATCACATTTGCATCTGGTCTTTTTCGCAACACAATTTAGGTTCGTAATATGAAGTAAGAAATAAATCCTTTATGACATGTGATGTGCATTATAGTTAAAACAAAAATAAAATAAAATCTGATTTTAAAGATTGCTTCTGAGATTTTAAAATAATTCTTTTTATTTTCCCTAAAAGCTTGCCATGTTCAGTGCTCTTTTAATTAAGAGGTGTTTGCATCTTACAAAGATAATTAATATGTTTAAGACCATTTTCTTTACTTATAACCGTCTATTATAAATATTTATGCTTATTAAATAATCCCCTTTTTATTCTTTATAAATATTTATATTTATACAAGGATAAATTAAATTATATGTATATTTTAAAAAGACCAATGTAATAAAATTTGTTGTTAATTCCATTAGTTTAGAATAGTCCAAGTGGAAACCTTGTCAGTTACCTTTTTACCTAACCCTAGCCAAGTTATTATTGTCAATCCTCACTTAGATAAATAAATTAGTTAGCTTACATTGGATAAAGGGTGTTACCCTATAATTTTCTTTCGTTAAATTGGAAATAATATTCGTATTGACAATTTCAAATTTTGATTTAAAGATAAATATATGATCATTTGAGTTTAATAGGTAGTTATTACTCACAAGTAAAGTAAATTATAAATATTTTATCCACTCTCTTGAATTATCAAGGTAAATTATCAACATAATTTTTGTCTATTAGGTTGTAACCTTATCTCAAGTTTCTTTAGATTAAAGTGAATACAAATATTATTTAATGTGAAGTAGGTTGTTTGAATTATCTTGTTTAAATGGTAAAATTTGTTAGAACACAATGCCAATCCTTCTTTAAATTAAAATTTTACTCAGAGATTATGTATATACATTTAAATCTTTGTAGAGTTAATTAATTCATGAATTTATAATATAAGGTAATAAATGTATGTTTTTACCAAGTTAGGTTATTTGTAATTATGGATATGGCGGGGAGTTAAAATGAGTGTCGTGCATATTGGGGTAGTGCATTTAAAATTAGTTTTATTTGCAGGTTATTTAAAGTTAAAATTGTTTACAAATTCATTTACTGATAGATTTGTGATTTGCGTAAATTTTACATCTAGATTAAATTTATTTGTAAAATAAATAAATAAGTAAAATTAAAATTAGATTTATTTAAAAACTTGTTTTATTAGATATGGGTAATTTCATTACCTTGTAAGTTACTGGAATGGTAATTCATCTTTGTAGTATATTTAAAATTTGATTTATTTAAAATTTGGTTTATTTAAAACTTGTTTTATTATATATGGGTAATTTTCATTACCTTGTTGTCAGTTACTGTAATGGTAATTTATCTTTGTAGTATATTTAAAATTTGATTTATTTAAAATTAGATTTATTTAAAACTTGTTTTTATCATATATGGGTAATTTCATTACCCTTAAGTTACTTACTGTAATGGTAATTTATCTTTGTAGTATA
Source organism: Sequoia sempervirens (assembly GCA_007258455.2). Classification (NCBI taxonomy): domain Eukaryota; kingdom Viridiplantae; phylum Streptophyta; class Pinopsida; order Cupressales; family Cupressaceae; genus Sequoia; species Sequoia sempervirens. The sequence continues at coordinate 191,734,441 of VDFB02105785.1, read as the reverse complement.
TTTAAAATTTGATTTATTTAAGACTTGATTTATTAGATATGGGTAATTTCATTACCCTGTAAGTTACTGGAATGGTAATTCATCTTTGTAGTATATTTAAAACTTGACTCTTTCAAGTGCATTTAAAATTAGATTTAATTACAAGCTTATTTAAAATTAAATTGATTTTCAAACATCTTTACTTTTAGATTTGTGACTCTGCATAAACAGTATATGGTAGATTTTAAATTAAAATTTATTTATTTTGAAGTCAACAAAGGTAAATGTCATACTTTTAATTAAATTTAATTTGCAGTAAAAATCAAGTTACATTTGAATTAAATTTATTAGTTTAAAATAACAGATATATATAGGTTAAGTTTTAATCAATTTGAAGTAAACAAAAGTACAGGCTATGAATTTTAAATCAAAAGAAAACTGATGGTTTGAATAGTATAGGTTTTCCCAAGTGCTTATCTATTTAAAATATATTATAAAGGAAATGCTTTTAATCATAGTGGATTATTTAATTATTTATTACATTATCTTTAATAAGTTTGGATTATGTTCACATTCAAATAAGTGGGTATGTATAGTCCTTTTGAACATGTTTGGATATTTATTTTGGTTATACTTTGAGTGCTTGTTGGAATTGATTTCTTATGCATACTAGTGGTTCCATGTTGATCTTACCTTCCTTTTGCTTTATTTTTCTTTTGAGGTAATCTTTATGTGTAGGCATGTTTTGGATAAGTTGGGAACCCGTAAATGCTTAAGCCACTCCCCTTTGATAAGTTATGGGTGGTAGATTGTTAGGCTTCCAAAGGCAATGGGAAACCTATTTCGTGTAGAATCTTCCCATGATTAGACCTTTGTGTTCCATTGATCGTATTTCTAATTTGAGTTCATGGGTGTACCATGTTCCATGATTTTCCTTACCTTTGGTTATGATTATGAGCGAGATGGTTCATGCCTCGCACGTGTATTTGTTTGGTTGCTTTTATGCATTGGTACACCCTTGTTGTTGTGAGTCTTGTTTTGAAACTGTTCGAAAGAGTCTCCTAATCAAGCAATGTTGTACTCATTGGATGTTGTTTTATGTCAGTGTTATAGTGTTATGCATATGAAGAAAGTCGAGTCATTCATTGGAAACTAATGGTTATATCCCATGTGGGTGAGTTGGAGCAACTCAAGTTGTCGAACTACGGTGCCTTTGCAAATTATATACATAGGCAAGGCCATCAAGTGATGAGCCCCCGAGGCATTAGGTCGGGCCCCTAGGACTGTCCTTCTAAGTCTTGTTTGAAACTTGTCGTTTATTCCCGATAATGTAAAAACTACAATTGATTTATATAGCTTGTCTTAGTAATCATGTGCTAACTATCTTTGATCTTATGTGTGTGGCAAGTCGTGTAGACCTTGTAGGTATAGGCATTGGGAGCAAGGAATTTTTGATAAAATAGAATGTAAGAGGTATGTTAAGCTGACCTAAGTAATTAGACCCTATTGCCAAAGTTAGTAAATCACTTCTATCTTTTCTTGTAACTTGTGTGATCATTGAACATAGCTATAAGTAGTGAATTGTGTTGTTGTCTTATAAGTAAACAAAAATAAAATAAAATAAAAATTATTGCAAAATTAGGAAAGATGTTACAGTTTTGCCTGGTTGTTTAGTGTGTAAAATGTGGGCATGAGATTGGTCACTTTGTACCTTATTTTTCATTAATTTCTCATTCTTGTACTCAATGTACTTTTCCTATTGATATTAGGGAAAAATTATGTGATGAACTATTGTATCTTTGATATGTTGTATCTATAGAAATATGCTCTGCAGTTGTATTATGGAACTGTGATTTGAATTGCAATGAAACAATGTATCGTTTTCCATGCTTGTGATCATTAATAGTAGTGTGTCATCACTATGTGTTCTTGGTTGTTTATTCTCTTCCATTTGATAAAAGTTTATGATTCGTAATGACTGTTTCGTGTACCCCAGAGGACGTGAAAGATTTAGTAAATGCATAATTGCTTTTTCGTGTAATGTGTGCACACATTCATCATATACAATGTTCTGCAATGTTTCACCTTCAAAAAAAAATTTAAAAAAATTGTACGGTATTTGTTGTCCTTTGGGGTTCACACGACGGGGCATTACACTTTTTGAGCATTTTGGGTAAGTTGGTTTGGTGATTGGGTTATCCAACTTGAATTTTTTTTATTAATTTTGTTTCCCTTGGTTAATTAACACATTAAATAAATTATTGAATAAAAATGTTTTGATAAATAAAAGGTTTACCCCTAATAAATAACTAAATAACTAAATATATATTAATAAATTTAGCTTTTGATATTAAGAATAAATGAATTAATTATTTAAAATTATTAAAATGGAATAAAATTAAATAAAAACCATATTTTAAGACTCTTCATAACTAAAAATTACTATTATAAGTTAATGGGATGAAAAAATTAATGCCCAACAATAGAGTGCATAGCTTCATATAGCTCTGCAACTGGAAAATTGGTCAGACATAGTGGTGCTCAAATTGATTAATGCAAGACTAATGATGATTTTATTGGTCTGTGAATTGCCTTGAGGAGGGCACCTTAGAATGGATTCATTTTCTTTGATTGATGTTACGCCTTGTTGAAGTCTGTTCCATGCATTCGATGAGGGGGGCTCATCATTCTTGTGTGGGATACATGTTGTGTTGCATGAGCGCTTGAGTTACGTGGAACAATGAAACTCTCTTGAGAGTGTATTTGGCAGGACCCTGCAAAGAATCTCTGAAGTGTTGAAGCTTACTCACCATCGAACTCTAAGGGCACCATGATAGAGAGGTAAGTAACACTTTTCTTGGTGAGTTTTGGAAACCTTATACAAAAGTTAAACTGCTACTCAAGGACATATGTGTTGCATTGAAGGAAGATGTTATTCATGAATTGCAATTGTGGGTATGTATCACCATATCAAAGGCCACTTTCTTTTTAAAATGAAATATTGTGCATGTTTATTTCAGATACAGCTAAGGCCATACCATCGATCTTATCATAGTCTTTACAGTTTTCAAATCACATAACACAGTAAGTTGTTATCTTTGTGTGGAAATATCGTCTGACACATCTCAATCATGTGAATGTACATTTAAAGGCCCCAGGGTATGTGCAGAATCATGATGGACCAAAAAAGGGTGATATGATGGTTATTTTTAAGGTATATGGCTAACAACCTTTTTTTTACCCAAAATTGATGAAATGAAAAGGGTTTTTTAAGGATATTTTCAGCTTTCCACCAATATAAATTATTCTTACTTTGAATTTAATAAATAATTATTATTCATTTTCTATTTGAATTACAACTAAAGTCCTAATTGAAAAGATGATTGAAAAACATCTATAGCTGTCAAACGGTATAACATTTTTGGACTCCAAAATATGCATCACATTCAATGTTTTGTATACTATAGGATTAAAAAAATAAAAATTGAATTTCATGAAGTTTTGACCAAGTTAAGGTGGTCAGACATACGAGTTTTAATATTTTCCAAAAGTTGTAATAAAAAATTCATAATTAATTATTTACTTGGAAAAAAATTACAAAAAAAATGCATCACATTTAGTCATGAGTCTTCTACTTATTTCTAAAATCTTATAAAACAATATTATCATTTTATTGTGGTTAGGGTGGTGAGACAGACACCTACTTCTTACTTTTTCCCTAAAATTTAAGTACTACTACATTGAAATTTCAAATTTTCACCAAATATATATATATTTTTTAAAATAAACTTAGTAGTTTAGAAACTACATTCAATTTTCTACAAAATTTATTCTTACATATTTTTGAAATAATATAAATAACTTATTCAAATTTTTACGTCAAGTTGCCTAACTCAGATTTTTCTAAATTTTTTGCCACTTAAGGGCCTATTTTTTCCATGATGATCTGCACATACCCCCATTGCATTGAACATCTATTATATCAACTGTCTCAGGCTTGCAATTTGAATATCCTCCTTGAAGTATTTTCCTTCTTTCCCCTTATCTCTTTCGGCGGTGTCAAGATCACTCTTAAAAAAGGTCCCCTGAATCAAGATTTTATATTTATTCTTTATCGCCATAGAATGCATGTTGTTGAATCCAGCAGTGTTGCTATAAATCCTAGACCAATATTCATAAATGATCCATCAACACCACAGGCTTATTGGGCATCTTGGTGGTAGGATAGTCTGCACGACATGAAAGTCAACCACACACTCCTAATGATCAAACATATATGTAATGCAATAAGGGCTGCAGATGCGTGAAGTATGTGCAGCCCTCATCCGCCAAACTTTCATAACTGCACTCACCTTGAACACAAGCAAGCATACAATGTTAGGATGTGGTGCAGAGTGCTTCACTAAATTCAAAAAAAATCTTGAGAGCTTCCTTGCAAAGTACATTTTTTTCTGCACATTCTGCAATCACCTAATTTCATTCCTTGGGAAACCTATCACTGCTCCAATATATTGACTTTGGAGGGTGTATAAATTTAAATAATGTCCCTGATACCATTTGCAACCTATCACAGCTGAGGTATTTAGGCTTTAGAGAGTGTATAAGTTTAAACAACCATCCAGATTCCGTTGGTAACCTGTCACATCTTGCAGTACTTGAAAATAGAATGTTGTAGACATTTAAATAAACTCTTTGATCCCCTTGTCAACCCGTCTCAGCCACATCACTTAAACATGATAGGAAGTTTAAAAGTTTAAATAACCTCCTTGACTCTGCTGACAATCTAACGTAGTTGCAACACTTGATCATGGAAGGATGTAAAATTTTAAATAACCTCTCTCATACATAGGCAGCGTCGATGTTGGTAATGGTTGTGAAGTTGGCTTTACACCTGTACTTGCTTTGCTTGAAAGTTTAGAAGCCTTTTCTCCGAATCCATTTTGTGCATACTCTGCAACCATATCATTTCATGAGATCATGTTTCTCAGAGACGTGCTTCAGACAGAACACGCGCCCTGTCTATGCTTCCCTCATTCTGCATTCACATCTCTCTGTGCATTCTCAAGGTCCTTCAGTAGTAGTTTCCATCATGGTTGTTGCTTCTCCAGATCTCCCTCGCTGGAAATAACCATTCGCTTCTCCATTTTGGCATACTCGCAGTTGAAAATAAGGCTTTCACAAAGGTTGTAGAGTATGCTTAATAAGAAAAATAAAATAAATTACGGCCAAGATTCTAATGATGTGCACATTTGGATTTCAGCATTACAACATCTTTTATCCTGTAGCAATATTTTAGTTGGGATCTTAATTTATCACTTCAATTCTCCCTAGCTTGGCCAATGGTAGGAGTCAAGGTGGTCTGTTTTTATTTTGTTCAAGTCTTCTGCTAACACCACATGGCATCTATTTATACCGGTCTTTTGCATCTGCTTGCAAATCCTAAGTCGTCTTATCTTGTCTTTATCGTGTTCATCCTCTGTCTTAGTAGCGGCCACCAAAGATAGTATTTAGATTTTGGAGTCAGCAATTAACAACTTGCCATGTTATTGATGTCTGGTTCTCAAGTAAGCTTTAGAACTTACTTTCTCATTGAAAGAGAAACATGTCTATTGTTTTGTTTGGTCGATTTTCCCCCTTATGAGTAGATTTCTCATTTGATGTGATATTTTACCCTATTTCAACATTTTATACTGTACCCTCAAGCTAGAATTAGGGGCTAAGTGATTGTTCGGCTCGCATTCTTGGTTCTGTGTAATATTTACATTTTGATCTATTCAAGTGGACCAATAATTTTCCTTCCATTTGATCTATGACTTCCACCCATCTTTCCTTATATTTAATATCATGCTCGAATTTTGGGTAATGTGGGTATGCAAAACTTTAAACACTGTCCTCTGGAAATACGTTTTAGCTGCACTCCCGATAGTTGTACACACTTTTTCATAGGTGAATTATATCTAGTCATATTTATCATTTATGCTAAATGAAATGATGTAAAATTATTAGTATATTAGGTAATAATGTTATATATAGATATCATTATAATACATTATTACTGTTTTAATCATATACCCATATCAAGCATCAATCATTAACATTTATAAAGACCATAATAGGTATTTTGGTTGTAATATCAATATTTTGTATATGTAGGTTCAATCGTGCAAATCCTTTGCTATTGATCTAATTCAAATTTAGGTTATTCTTTCTAAATAGTACATTCTATTATTGTCCTTTATGTTTTAAACCATATTTAGTATTGGCATACCGTATAGATTCCCATTCGTTAGCTTTGACATTCCTTAGTAGCAAAATAATAGAGAGAGCGCTTAATCAAAGAGAGGTTTGAGATCTTATTCATGTTATTCCAAATAGATGGTGGTTTAATAAAATTAAAATCTAGGTAGGTTGAATAATAGATTTGATGAACTTAGTTTTGCATTTAGAATTTTATTAAGTAGAACACAGGTAATTTTCTAGTAGGATTAGTTATAATTGGAAAATGTTATTGGTTATTAATAGTAAAATTGGTCTTTTGTAATAGTTATTTGAAAAAAATTGTTTAAAATTAAGTACATTACCAAATGGAAGAGTCGTTAGATGATGTAGTTTGATTTAAAAGTGTAGATTCACTTGTTATGTTAAGGAAATAAGTGGTGGTATAAATTTATCGTTTTGAATTGTGTTAGTGAGTTAAAAGATTAGATAAGTGTTATGTATTGAAATTGTAATTCAAAGAAAATTTATAATTTATGTTTATATGATATGAATGGAAATTTGGAAATCTCGTTATTTAGTGAATTTTGTACATCTAATAGCATTACTTTCTATAGAGTATTTTTATTTATTATGTGTGGCATTTTGTAAACATAGTATTGTATTGTGAAGGTTAGTATTCTTCAAATAATCTAATTCAATATAGATATAATCATATAGTGGATTATTTATTGGAAAGAAGTTCTAGGGTTAAAAAATTAAGAGATAATGCTTTAGAAAAGACTAGGAGGTTACTTAATAAAATAACTCTTTTATTCAAGTGAGTAATTGGAAAAGAATTCATAAAATAATTTATATGAGAATAATTATATGCATACATTTGTGTGTTATTAATATTTATGTGATTGCTCAATATTTGCAAGTTAAATATGTAAATAGGGAAGGGGGAAATGATTTAATTATACCTAGGGCATGATCAAGCAAAATTTATTCTATTATAATGATTTTCTAATCATAGTATAAGGCTATGATGGTCTAGTTGAATGGGTTGATTATCTATATATGTATATGAAGATGTAGGTTGTATTACGGTTAGAGAGTTAAGAGAATGCTCTTGAAGAGAATAAATCTATTGTATTAGATAATGATTGTATAGTTTATGGTAAAATGGTAATACGGGAAATATGTGAAAGTAATGTTAATGAGCTTGTTGAATATGTTTTTGAAAAGGAAAAAATAGGTTTTACAGGGACCTGAAACCGCATAGTTTAAACAACAAAAGATAAACAGAAAAAGTTCAAACAAGCAAACGGCTGTCCTAAAAAAGGAAACGATAGCATCAAGAGACAACAGGGCCCAAAAAAGGACCCCCCAAAAAACCAGCAGCAAACACCACCACGCTACTCCAAGGTGTTCAGTAACTCCTCAACCTCCTTTTCAACATCCTTTATGTCCTGTAACCCCTGCTTGAGAATTTGAGCTGTATGTGATGAAGTCGGGGTCTTCCTCTTAATGTGAGCCCGGGTACGAGTAGAGATCCCTTCACCAGCCGATCTGCTGCCTCCCCTGTCCGCATCCAAATCCACGACCAGCGAACCCTTTTGGTTTTTTTCAGGCCTTTCCACCATTGCATTGATGATAATGGTGTTATGCCTAGCAATTTTGTGATTGTTCGCAACAGTGGCCCTAATGTTTTGTCCAATCTTGGACATGCTGCACTCGATACTAGTCAATCTATCCTCCTGTGATTGTTGTCTTTTCCTCAGTAAGGGAGTTTCCTGTCCTTCATTATCTTTGCGATTCCAACTGATCTTCTGCTCCAAGTTCGTGACCCTGTTGCTGAGATCAGTAAAACAGCCTTTCAAATCACAGACTTCTTTCTGGGTCCACTTGAGAACAGTGAAAAGGCCATCCATACTTTTTTTCGCTATACTCACCATGTCCTCAGGCTTGAGCTTATTCAGGGCTGAATTAATTTCATCATGAATAGGAGACTCATAATGATCATTCCCAAATCTTCCAGACATAGGGGCACTAGGGGCCGATTCCTTACTGACCATGGGCTTATCAAAGAGGATTTCCATTGAATTCCCAGAATACGAAACAAGTTTCGTAACAGGGGTACCTTTAAAACCAGGGGACAAACCCGGAGTAGGGCATCTAGGAGACGGCTGGGGATTAAGACAGGGCGGTGAAGCAAAACCCAGACTAGGGCACTCATGCAGAGGCTATAATTTAGGACATGACAGTGGGGCAGAATCCTTAAGGGTTTTCCAACAAGACAGGGACTAGGGAGCAATGGTATCAGGACCAACAAGAACACAAGCAGGGGGGGCCCGAGGTTCGATTTCCTTACTACTTTCTGTCTCCTCATCATCCAAATCTTCAATTTCAACAGTTTTAGGAAAAGCAGGTAAATTTTGAAAATGCTCAAAAATGAGCCTAACAAGACCAGGGTGAATAATAGCATTCCTCCTAGGGTTTCTTTCCACATCATCAAGGAAATTCTTCAAAGAAGAAAATAAGTAAAAAGGAAAAGATATACGAACCTTGTGACATAAATGGTTCAGAATGGCAAAGTGGTAACCATAAACTCTGGTGAAGCGCCCGTCAACCGTGATATATTCCATAATGACTCTTAAAACTTTCCTCCAGATAGATTTGATGGACTCCACATCAAAGTAGCTATTGGCAACCTTAACCATCTTCACTTTCTCCTTATCTTTTTTAGGAAATTTAATGACCGCTTCATCAGAGAATCGTCGGTCCTGATAGAATTTAACACCCTCAGTCAAAAGACCTGTTATCTCACCAATTAAGTCCTCACTCAGCTTAACATTCCTACCAAACAGCACAATCTCACCATTTTTCCAGTTTTTAACAAAATAGTCCAGCATCCCCTCATCCGTCCCATGGAGCTTTTCCAGATACGGGATTAAACCTCCCTTTTCAATTGTTTCCCATGCTTTAGCGTTCTTTCTGTGCTCTTGGAAATTACTCGGCTCCACACGTTTTCTTTCTCCGCCCATATTCAGAACTCTGTAAAACAACACTCTACAGTTGCTTTAGGTCCCGTTTAGGCATTTTTTGTCAAACACCCAGAAAACGTGCCGAAGACTCTTCTTGAAAAATAAAATGATGTCGGTCCCATCAAATCTAATGAAATCGATGTACCTGATCTTTATCTGTTTCATCATGACTAAGATTTCCTTCTCTTCCATGCACTAAATCATAATAAATTAGTGCTTTCACTTCAGGATGGAGGTTGTCATTCTTCCTCCACGTGTTTTCCCCACCCTTCTTAACCCCTTCATTGGCAAAGAAATCCGCCACCTTATTGGCTTCTCTATAGGCGTGGGAAACTTTCACTTTATCAAATTTACTTAATAATGTTTTCGTATCTTCGATCCATTTTTTGATGGTCCACGAGGGGGGTAAGCCGAAGAATGCAATTTATTATATTCAATGAATCACCCTCCAACCAAAGATATTTCGTATTGATCTTGAGGGCTAAGCTAACCGCATGAAAAGCCCCTACAGCTTCCGCAACATGATTAGTTTGAGTACCGATGTCCACAGCAAAAGTCGCAATAAAAGCCCCCGAGTTGTCCCTTAAAACACACCCACTGCCAGCTTTCCTAGGGTTACCTTTAGCCGCACCATCAAAATTAGCTTTCAACCAGCCCAAAGGTGGTAGATACCAATTAGCATTCTCTCTCCCACACACCCTAGGTTTGAGGACATTTGACCCAACTAATTTTGAATTCCACTTTTCAGCCATAGCAATATCAAAAGGAGACCAGATAGCTTTCTCAAACATTTTCCTAGGGATTAAAGATAAGTTTTCCTTTATGGCCCTTACAATTTTAGCATGCAAGTCCCCTTCCGACATCTCTTTGTCCCTAAACACTCTGTTATTCCTTTCCTTCCAAATATTCCAAGATACAAAAGGTAGAATAAAAGACCATAGCTTTCTCACAAAAGGATTTTTTGAAGGAGCTTTCCATTGTATGAAGAAATCTTCGACAGAGGCAGGAAAAATCTACGCCACATCAAGAAGCGCCAGAAATTTATCCCAAATATTTGACATAAAAGGGCAATGAAGAAAAAGATGATTAACATTCTCGGCTTCCTTCCTGCACATATAACATCTGTTTGGTAATTGAATTCCTCTTTTTCCAAGATTGTCCAAAGTGAGAATCTTATTTTGTAGCATTATTCAGTAGAAGATATTGATTTTCGGAGTCAGGTGATTAATCCAAGCCTTAGCCCAGAAGGGAGGAGGCCCCATCGGACTAACCAACATAGAAGTGGTAGAGGAGACTGAAAAAATACCAGACGGGTTGTCTAACTAGACAACAAGATCCTCCACCTAGTGTTGAGCTGGTCTTAGGGCTCTGAAAGCCGACTGAACAGGGCCAAGATCCTGACTAATGGTCTTCAAATCAACCCAACCACCATTCCTCCAATAATCTTTAACCAAGACTCCAAATTCCTTTGTACAATCATTCAGCTTGTTGAATATGTTAGTTACGTAGTTTTCTTCTAATATCTCATGGGTCACGAATGTACTCACGATCATGTTTCATTGATTGTTGGTGCCTTGTTATTTGATTGTAATACTTGAATAAGTGGTCTCATTATATAAGTAGTTGATTAGCAAAAGTGTGAATATTTTGGTTGGTTGTTCGTTATGAATAATTAGATTGGATTTCAAGTTGAGATACGCCTGGCTGACTATTATTGTTGTCCTTTGATTCTACACATGTCTCTTTGTAGACTCTATATATATATATATTGGAGTTCCATGATGTGAGTCTTTCTTTTGTGTTAATTCTGATTGAGGATACTTTATGTAATGATTTGTTTGTAGTCATATTTTTAGATGATTGGGAACTTGAAATGTTAAATTACCTTAAGTGGGAGTTTATGGATTTTTCAATATTTTATGCTTCTAGAGGCAATGGAGAAACTTGAATTATATTGATTTTCCATGATTGGACCTTTGTGATTCATTGATCCTATTTCTAATTTTGAGTTCTTGTGGGTGCTACCTCCTTCATTCTTGTTTCAATGATATAGAATGGGTTTGCGAGATGGTTCTTTTCTCACATGTTGTGTGTTATGTACTCCTTTATTTTTATGTGAGATGAGGTGCACCCCTTGCATGTTTTGGTTTGGTACCCATAGGGAGTGCATCTTCATTGGGGTCCGACGCACAAAGGGGTTGTTAGGGCAACCCAAGGAAGAGTTTCCTAAACAAGTGAGAATATAATTAATGAACTAGTAGGTTTTTTTAGATAAACACTAAACAAGATTAATTATGAGCCTCACCCATACCGTTAGTGATTTCATAGGCTAAGGATGGGATGAAAAGACCTGGTTGGTAAGATCATTGCGTTGTCCTCATGAAAGGTAAGTGGTCAAGCATGAGTCACCCTATGGAGCCGTCACCTTGAGATAGGTAGCCTGGATAACCATAGATGGAGGTAGTACCTTGTGAAAGGTTGCCTGGATAATCCATGTAAGGTCATGCAATGACACTCTCCTACAGTATCCATTTTTTTTCCCTTGTTTGGTTGCCTCTTGAAGTGTTGATTGAATTGTTCATGTTGTTGAGGTAATTTGTTCTTGGTGTTTGATATTGAAGCCTCCAATTTCTATCTTTTAGTGTTGCACATATGCCTCATGGTAAGTTGATTGATGTTAATTAAAGTTTCCCTTGATATTTATTGTTGGTTGATGTTGTGATTTCATTTGAAGGCTTTGGATCCTATTGTTGTTGGAACCTCTTATGGTTATTTAGTGTTGATCTATAATATTGGATTTTGGTTTTGTTATACTTTTCATTATTTTTTTGTGGCTATGTGATGGCAATGCTATGGGTTGTTATCTTATATTGTTGTTATCCTTGTTGTGGAGTCTCGTTTGCTTTTTGTTCATTTGAATGTTTTGGTTCAGGAATGGGGATCTTTCTTGTGAACTCCTAGCACGGGGGGTGGGCCTTCAGGTCTACATGGTCGGGTGGAATGTGCTATGCACCCCATTGGGTCCCTAGTATGAGTTTGTGCAATTGTTGTTGATCGAGGACTCTACCTCAGTTCTATTGTACCATGTTTAATTATGTAAAATTATTGTATTTGATGTAGCTTTTCCTCTACACTTCAGGATGCATATGTACTCCTGAAGTGATGTACTACACTCTTGAAGTGATGTAATGTACTCCTAAAGTAATGTAATGTACTCCTGAAGTTATGTAATGTACTCCTGAAATGGCTGTAATGTACTATTTTACGTTTGTAAACCTTATGTGGTAGCTATTATTTGATGTGTTGTATCTATGGAAATATACTCCACAATTGTCTTATTGAAGTATTAATAAAATTTTATAAGTATCTTTTTCACCTCTTTTGATCATGGATGGTTATATGTTATCTTTATGTAACCTTGATTCATTTATCATCGTTATGGTTTTAGTTTTACGATTTCGTGATGTTGTTTCATTTACCCCAGAGGATGTAATGGCCATTGTAATTTGTATAATTGCTTTATATGTAATATATGTTCATGTTCATCTTATGTATTATTCTACTTTCAAAAAAAAAATTGTGTGGTGTTTTGTTGTCCTTTGGGGTTTACATGACAGGGCATCACAATTGATGCTTGCATCCTTTTGTGTCAAATGTTTAGTGCATGTCTTAGTGAGACAAAGTCTTGAAGGGATTTATCTAACATGTCTAGGTCATCACTACTAAAGGGCTTGGATTATATGATTTTTCTAAATTGAATCATTTTTGAATTGTTTCTTTTTATGTTTTTAGTTTTTTTTTTCATTTTCTAATGAATCTGATATAAGTGAACTAGGAACTAATGCTGAAAATGAAAATTGCAAAATCTAATGCTATCCATGATTTCCATAATGTAGATAATGCTATTTCTAATGATTTAAATGAAATAGAAGCTATGAAAACTTAAAATGCAATGTAAAGACCTAGGATGAAATGCAATTTTCAGATTTCAAACAAGGTAATTTACTGATTACACTATGCAATGATCTTAAAATGAAATGTTTTGAATGCAAATGTGAAATTAAGTAATGCATGAAATGGACTAATTTAAGCTAGATTTTCTATAATCCATGAAATAGAAATTCAACCCAATGAAACAACTAACCAATGGTACAAAAAATAAAAATAAAAGCAAGGTTTTCAGTGTTGTAAAAGGTTGTTTCAAATCTGTATAGGGACTGATTCACCCAAGGTGGTGAATGAGTCCTAGTATGGGTTTTTTTTTTCAAAATTTTCAAGAATTTTCAATAGCTTTTTATGCTTATTAAGTTGTATTATGTGTAACCTAAGTTAAAATGCAGTTTTCAGATGTTTTTCAATGATTTAATATGCAAAAATGCAACCTATATGCACTTTCACTAATGCAAAATTTTGAAAACCTAGAATGCAAATCCTAATGTAAATTCAATGCAAGCTAGATCTAGGATAATGATGGACTCCAAATCAGAAAAGAATGTATTAAAAAGTAGGTCCACCAAAATGAAACATAGAAAATAGGGTACTCTCTTTCCACTTCTAGGGTTTTTGACCTAAACAGAGAGGCTATTTTCAATCTTTCACTCAAGACCAAACCCTTGAGATTTCAATGCAAAGGATATCGAAATATGACAAAGGGAGAATTATAGGGAAAAAGTAACAACAAATAAGGGTTCTAAAGGTTTAATACTAATAAAAGGGGTTCACCACCAAGTGTAAACTTTGAAAAGACAAAATGTTTGAAAACACAATGTGATATACAAACATATGCTAAAAGACCTAGAAAATGATTTAGAAATGCAAGTAAAGTAAAATAGAAAGTTATAAAATAGAGAGTGTGCACCTGGAAATGTGTTGAAGACATGAAACAGTTCTGAAATTCTAGAATTACTACCTTTTAGACCTAGTGGGACTCATTTGCCATTCTAGGTGAATCAATCATGATTCTAGAAAACTGCACCTAAGCCTATTTTAGCCAAATGGGTATCCAAATCCACAAAATATCTAAAAAATAGGTACAGTGGGACTAATGGTGAATGAGTCCACTTTGACTTTTTTGAAAACTCAAAAGTGGAATCTGTAGCTCTCAGTCTACTCTTTCTATTCCTCTAGGTGTCTGGATCTAATACCTTCTGTTTTGGGGAATGTAAATGACTTTTTGTGAACATTTTTACCTTTCAAATAGGGAGATAACTTCAACAAGTTTGAAACCTAATCTTCAATCATCTCCAAGCCTTCAAAGCACCTAGATTTGCAATCACACAAAGAGGAAAAAAATGTTGATTGTTAGGGAATAGGGGTTTGCCTAGGTCAAACCCCTTTTAGGTAATTAAACCAAAATGATCAAACAAGATAATCAAGCATTAATATGTAGTAATGCAATTACAAATTTTCCATGCTGATAGATCTTGAATTATTGCAACAATTGATGAAGAATCTACCCTTGAATGCCTTAGAAATGATCTTGAAAGTTATCTTGATTACTTGTGAAGACTTGAAATGCTTAATCCTAGAGTGCTTGAATTCACAACAAGAGAGTATGATGTAACAATGATTTAGAAGCTTTTTTATATAGGAAAGGCACTCAAATGGCCATTAATTTGATCCCCAATGTCGACATTGAAGAAAATTAAGCTGAAAACCTAGTTTTTCTAGCTCAGACCCCGAAAATAGCTCAAATGGGACTCATTCACCATCATGGGTGAATGAGTCCCACCTTGATGGGACTTATTACCCCAAAGTGGCGAATGGGTCCCACAAGGGCCATTTTTCTCGCTAAAGTGTCGAGGAGTGAAGAATTTAATCTTTTATGTTAATCTAGTCAGGTTTTTGATCAAATTATGTCTTGGGATGTACAATATGGGGTTATAGGGGGCCTATTAATGATGATATATAGGGTGATTAGGGATAGGGACACAAATTTCAATGTGAATGTGTGGTTAAATATACTCTACAACATTAAAATGAGGTCCACATAGCCTAGAAAGGTACAAGATCTAATGTAAATGTATAAAACACATTAAAACACTAGATTAAAACCAAGTTTAATTTACAAGCCTTCTAGATTAATGTGAGAATGTAATTAAATACATTTTACGACATTGAATTAGGGAAAAGTTAAGTTAATTTAGCTTAAAATGGGCCCAAGACTTATTGTGGATGTGTAGAAAAGCTCACAACACTAGATCAAGGTGACATTAAGTCTAATTTATCATTAATTATTCCCATATCAAGTGTGAAAATGTCTAGAGATCTATTTTTCTACACCACAACTATATCCAAATTTTGGGTTTCTTGATCATTGTATAGTGCGAGTTATGTTCACAAATTATGAACTATTTCTTTCTATCTATCTGACTGAGGTTCGAGAGAAATGTTGTTGCTCCATATTGCTTCTTGTTAGAGTCTTATGACTTGCGATTCTCAGGATAAGTTTTTGAGGTTTTTCTCAAGTTAATTTCACTATCTTGAAAGGTTTTTCTCAAGTTAATTTCACTATGTGTCATGCTAAGGCTAATTGGTTTATGGTTTTTACATTGGTTTGAATAACCTTGTGTTTAACAATACTTACAAAGTTTTTGGAAGCATATTGAGGCATGTTGGGACTTATTTAAGTCCCCATTAGATGTGTGTTTGGGTCAACCTCATTCTAATTGCATCATAGAATGTTTTGGCACCGAACTAATTTGAATTTGTAAGTACAAAAGGTGTGTGGATGACTTTGGATGAGTTTCAAAATTGAAGATGGTATAAATAAAGTTCAAGATGTAGAAATTGGATGAACACAAGAAAGATAGATGTGAAAAATTATGTATGAGATGTGAGATTAAGAAGATCAGTGTGAAATCTAATTGAGAGGTTCCTTGAAGTAGTGAGCTGAAAGTGTACTCTATCATTCGAGTATGTCTGCAAGTGTGAGAGTGAATTGTGGTGGAAATATCTATTTTATTGAGATTGTTTTCTATATGTAATAAATATCTTCTATGTTCTTTGTAATTCTATGGTAGTGATCCCTTCGGGTGGTTAACCCTTGTTGGATAGTGAGTCCTACTTTGGTAGTGAGCCTTCTCTAGTAGCTATCCTTTGTATTTAGTTTTGATATTCTCTATATTATGATCTATTGCTCAATAAGGTTTTTCCCTTATTTGGTTTTCCTCATAAATCTAGTGTTATTATGTGTGTGATGTTTTCAATCTCTACTTTTACACTTAATGATTAATCATAACAGTAGAGTAAAGGATTTGTGAATGATAATTGATATATTCTCTAGTGAAAGTGCTTAAAGGTTAATTTTTTTATAGAAATGATTCACCCCCATCTTAGTTTTCTTGTTCAAAAATTGGTATCAGAGCTTGGTTCCTTGGAGAAGAGCTTAACCACTTAAGGAAGGTCTAAGATGATGAACAAGATCACTATTAAAAGTCCTAGGTTCAATGGACTAACTATGCCCTCCTGAAGATAAAGTTGGAAGGATATCTAGAATAATGTGGATATGATGTTGAGAATGCTTACAATACTTCTTACACTCTTCCTACAAATGGTCTAAATACAAGTGATGAGATCAAGGCACATGAAGTGAACAACAAGGAAAAGTTTATTTTGAAGAATAGTCTTTCACATTCAGATTTAATTAAAGTTGCAAATATGAAGACTACTAAATAGGTTTGGGATGTATAGACACTGAAATCTGGTCTAGGCCTGTGACTTCAATATTCTTCATAATTCATATTTCCATGGTCATGATTAAATAATGTCAATTATTTAATTATTCTCTAAATTTATTCATTAATTAAATAAATTTATTTATTTAATTAATTTACCTTAACCTTAATTATTCTATTGATTAAATAATCTAAATTATTTAATTAATTCACATTTTCTTTGTTCTATCTAATTAATTAAATAAATGCTTTTTATTTAATTATGTTACTAATTAACCTTATCCTTCTTTTCAAATGAAATAAATTCTTATTTGATTTTCCCTTTATCATATTTCAACTATAATTTAATAAATTTTTATTTATTTAATTATTCATTTAACCCCTTCAGCACTTAATTAAATAAATCTTATTTATTTAATTATTCTTCAAATATTGATTCTTGAATTAAATAGGGTTGGGGCCCTAGCTCGGTTAGCTAAATCTTTTCTGTTGCAGGAGGTTGGTCAATAGGTCTAGTCTCCCCCACCCCCGTGGTACCGGAGGGCGTGTCACTCCAGTCCTGCCAGTCACGTTAAAAAGTTTACCAGGCGCACTGCAGTTTATAGGGGTTGTGCTACCCGATTCCTGCATTCTAAAAAAAATAATATTGAATTAAATAAATCATTTAATTCGTAAAAATCTATTTTAACACATTCCTCTATATTTAGATAATTGTGTAAGTTATCTAAGTATTCACTCGGAATCGACTCAAGATGTATTTAAATCAGTCAGTTAGCTCTGGATTTAGTGTTTGAGTGACTTTCACGAATAATCTCTTTGTCATATCAGTTAGTCGTGTAGTTCTAACTTGTGTGCATGTACATGCATATTAATTAAATATCTTTATTTAATTAAATAAATCTTGTGTGTTCGTTCCAATAGAGCATTGCTTTAATCCTATCTTTATCTTTGTCATGCAAATATTATTCTTCTATTTTTGAATACCAAACTCGAAGATTAAATCATTTATTTAATCTTTATTCCTATTTTAAGTTTTATCACTCATGTCACTACTAAAATTCATCATAATTCATGTCTAATCCTTTGATCTCAACCATCCGTTGATCTTTCAATCCTAGCCTGTCATTCGAATGATCAATTTTCTATAAATTGATCTGTTTTTCATCATTTCAATCTCTCCCGCTTGTGAATTTTGGAGCAATTATCTTAAATATTTGATGTTTCGTTATTATCACAATCCTTAGGCTATGCTTGCACAATCAATTAAAAATATGAGGGCAAGTAAACTATAGAAAATGAAATGGAGAAGGACAATAGAGGTTATCCATGGAGTTGCATCGATCTTTGGTGACATTGTTTTATGTTTTAGCTTATTTCCTTTGTTCTTTGTTCTTCAACTTTATATTACATTAGAGCTTAGATTGCATTGAGTGTTTACTTTTAACCTTTGTTTTTTTCATGATGTTACATTTGGTGAACCCGATGTGAAGACACCATCTTCACATATCCGTAGACTTTTGTTCAATTTTTGCAGGTTTTTGTACGGAACGAAGCATCTATTTGACGAAACGATGCAACTGACACTCAGAGACACATTTGGTATTGGAAACTATGCATCTAAATAATACTTATGCATCTATTATTTTATTTTCCGCAATTGAATGATAAAATTCTCATGATGCATCTGATAATGAAAACGACGCATCCGAGTGGTAAATTTTTAGGTTTAGATTTTCAATTGACAGCTTCCAATCATGTTTTTATTTTTGCTAATCTACTGTTTTTAGTGTGTGTCTTGAGGAGTGAACAAAGTTTTTGCAGATTGATAGTCGAAGACCAATATCAAAACTACTAATGAATCTTTCTGCAGAATGCAAGTTGAAGACCCTAGTTAAATTTTTCAAATAGATTATTTGGAAATGTAGAAAATATTTTATTTGGATTAAAATTAAAAAATTTCTATCGTGTTTGGTGCGAAAGCACAACTGTGTTATTACCCTTTATGATTCATTATATCGAAGTATCCTCTCCCCTTATGAATTTGTTTGATCCTAGGTGTAAGAGAACCGGTTACCAACTCTAGAACTTGGGCCTGTTCTAGTGGGAAAAAGTACTCACCCTATGATGACTCAGACCAGTAGCACCCTGAATTCGAGGGACTTCCAACCGGTATATAAAAGTGGGTTCTTGGGGAAATCCCAAGAATCATGAGTATCATTCCGATGAGATGGATCGAAAGGGACTCTGGCCATATGGATGATGCCCCATCAGTGGAATTCTCGAATTAAACACCTTTGTTTGTAGTGTCCAAAATCCCTCTATTTATTGGTGCAATAGGTCAGACCTGTGAAGCCATCTCATATTTTTATGGTTCATGTGTAGAGATGAAAGTATGCCATGGGATTTTGATGGGTACTATAGCTTGGATGCCCTGAAAGAAGTGTTGAGCCATGGAGGGGAGCTAGTGGGGTCAAGCTACTAGTCATCTGACTTGAATAAGCGTAGCTGGGGTATAACCCAAGTGAGAACTCAGTAAATACTATCCATCATAGCCTAGGATGTGCTTGTCTAATTAAACATTTTTTGTGTCAAAGTCAAACTGAAAATACATTATCTTCTGATTGTCTTTGTTTTCCAAAACTTGATCATGACTTAGAGTTAGTTTACATTCTCATTCACTAGAAAAACCACAACTGATAACCAGAGTCATGCAATTGAGATTTTTAGTCACAACTATTTAATATAGAGTTGCATCTATAGGAAAACCACATTTGATTTAAAAAACCCACACTTGTCCTATTCTGTGATGCATCTAACCAGGTGAGCCGCATTTGTAGTTTGGAACGACGCAGTTACCCCTGTCATAGAAACATTACCAGTGCACAGTCTAACAAAAACCCGCATCTGTCTAGTTTTGAGTCACAGTTTTCATCCCGAGTCACATTTTTTAGAAACAAAACCACAATTGTCTAACACAAGAATTAAAATTTTCCAGAACACTGCAATTGAGCAGCAAAAAACAACAATTGAAAAGAAAGAATGCAACTGTGAAATTTTGTGACACATTTTCCTAAGAATTAGGAAACTAGATTTGAGTATCACAGATACAGAACAAACCAATCCAACTAGTATCTAGTCTTACCTTTCTCACTGATCTTGGATAGAAACCTAAATGTTTGCTCAAAAATTGCATAAACTACATTCTTTAGGCATCACTTAGTCATAGCAATAGGTACCATAGTTACGCATCTTACTTTCAGTTTAGAGGTCTTTACTACCCTTAGACAGATCATATTTTATAGATTCTAGGATAGGAACCCTTTCATACTTTGGTTAAACCCTTGTTCAACAAAACTTCGTCACTAAACCTAGTCATCATATCCTTTATGTGAATCATTCCAGCTCATCATTCTAGCCTAGGAGTTCACTTTTTCTTTAAGTCCTAGCTCGATCAAGGTTCCTTGTGAAAAAAAAATTGAAACTTGGATTAAACTATAGTTGATAAATACCTCTTTTAGAGTCCTCCAATTTGGTCACCTAGATTTTGCATTTCTAGACATGGTCATCCTAGAATAATATCATTCTTAGACATACCTTATTTGCACAAAAAATCCCAAAAACATAGATTAGACTCATATTATCCATAGGATTAGCTTTTTCATTACTTGCAGTTTTGAGCTCACATCACATGGTTGAAACCAGATCGAAAAGGAAAACAAGAGAAAAAAGGTAGATCCTAACGAATTTATCAATTTGTTCTTGTCTATACGTCACAAAAAGTTGTTAGAAAAATACATTAGCAAAGATGCACAAGGGCATATCATAGTTGAAGAAATAGATGTTGTAGCACAAGACACTAAGTTTTCCATGTTCGTAGATGATTATCTAGCAAACAACCCTCAGCGTCACTTAGCCAAATTGCTAGCAAAAGGTACTAAACTACCTCCTAGTTTTGACATTAATACCCTACTGACTACATCAACTTAGGGAACCAACACAACTACCACTAGTACAAACATACCTTAGGTAACCACAACCATACCATCTGGAGGACCTACACCAAGTACCACAATACATACATCTCCATTTGGTACACCTGTACTTCAACACAGGGGTTAAACTTTATTGTGGGTGCGTCCTCATCCAATCCCTTTGGTCCTCATGTTGGGAAGAAAAAATATAGAACATCTACACCTACACCAAGTGTCAACATCCCTAGCACCCTCCTTTCAGTATGGAAACTGACCTCACACTTCACAAATTCTAACACAAAACCCATTTACACAAATTCCAGCTCAAAACCCATTTACACAAATCCCTAGTTAGAATCCATTCACCAACATCCTAAATTCCAATCCACTATACATACCCACATTCAATAAAAAACCCTCACAAAACCTTGGATATCAAAACACATACATTGATGCAAATAATCTAACCACCACCTCGTTAACTCAAGTTGACTTCCTACAAACACAAATGCAGGCACTCCAAACACAAATGGATAACATGAAAGTATCAACTATGAAATCCTTTTCAACAAAGGATCTGTGTCCATTTCCCTTTGACAAATCATTGTACATGACACCTTTCCCTCATGGGTATTTCATACCCAATATGCCTAAGTACAATGGAAAATAAAATCCAATAGAACATATAAGGGAATTTTCTACCATGTGCATCGATGTTGCTTAGGACCCCACTTATCTTATGAGACTATTGGTCATGCCCACAAAAGTCATGGAAAATCCAAACCTGGGAATTGGACATTCTAGCAGGCGACTGACATCTTTTTATGGTCATTCATTTACTTTGTCAAACCAAGGAACGTATACTTGAAATGGAGTGGCACTGTATGTGCACTAAGAACTAGTTTCAGTCATGATTTACTAGAAATAAATGAGTGAAAGGAATTCTACTTATGCTATAGGAATGTAATGCAAAGCCTTCTAAACTTAATCAAAGTAGAAACCATAACAACTACAATTGAGAAACAAACTATGAACTGGCCTTATGCTGCAGGAACAAACACAGGGATGGATTCTCGATGCTGTAGGAACATTATAAGACTGAGTTTCCACTGAAACTTCAAGAACGAAATCTAATTTATGATCAACAAAAAATAAATGAATAACTAACTAACTACAAATACTTACTAAGTGGGATCCCTTAGCAAGCATCAGCTAATTATGCAAGAATTGAACTTAGAACTTCATCAGCTTCTATTCATAAACTCAAAATGGTATACATTGTTCTGCTCATATGGAAACTAACACAAAACTCTATCTATTATCATAGTATTGATTCTTACATACTCTGCCTCTTATTATCATACTAACTTATAGATGATATCCTTTCTATGCTTGTTATGCTTGCTCACTCGTGCAGGAGGAACATTTATTTAAAATAGAAAAACAACTAACTACCTGACTTAACAGAGAAAGACGTGGACATAAATGAATCCTAAAACCGAGGAGAAGACTTCTCATTAATGAAAACATATCCGTTCAACACGATCCAAAGAATTTAGCATTCCACTCTTTCCAGATTAATGATCATTTAAGTTTCTTCCCAACGACCCGGACAGAGAGTCTTCGCCGGTACAACTTCCTCGACGTCATGCAGGAAATGGACTTTACTGCAGAGCCGAGATCCGCTGTGCTTGTCTCATTCATGCTCCTTTCAACAACCTATGATGCACAAGGTGACAGAGGCGAAAGAAAGAATTTTTGGCAAACAACACGATACATTCATTAATCACATATTAAATCTATCCCATTATTCAAAAACCATATGCATTATATCAGTCATTCGGGAAGTCAAACAGGGTAATTAATGAAACATATGGAGATGTTTGGCTGCAGGAATGTAGGAATGTATTGCTACAGGATACTACCCATTTTAGATAAAAAGTCTTTAATAAAAGAGTTAAAACATCCATTAGTAGTAAAAGTAGAGATATTAAAAGTACATCATGATACTCAAATTATGAGCATATCCTGAGCTCATCATCTACCCCCTACTTAATCTGATGATGGTCCACCAGCATTAAGCTTCCTATTTGTTTCCCTAAAATCCGTAGGAGCAGTATGGATTTTTGGCACAGTCCCAAATTTATAATAGAAACCTCTGAAATCTTGCCATCTTTCATATCTGAGTTTCTCTGCATCTTTATTAACATTTGTAGCTCGATAGGGATAAAGTGGCCTCATTGAAACCGGAGGTCAAAATGTTATTGGCAACCATAATTCGAACCTCTTCTAAAGACCGAGCTATATGTACCTTTCTGTCCTTCCAAGGGTTGCTTCAAAATTCAGAGGGCTATGTGGCTCAGATTTTATGAGCCCAATAGTCAATATCTCCCATCTCTTTTCAATTCTGGAAGAGGCAAGCTTCCAAAACAAATACGGTTGGCTTTTGAATTGCTCATACACTTGCTTTCTGACATCAAATATTTTTACTCTTTCTGCTTGATTGTTGAACCCATATGCAACAGTGAGCCAGGTTTTTAGCATTGTGTAAGGATTTCTGGTTTCTGATCACAGTGGTATGGGCTCATCCCTTTCAACTTCTTCATAGGCTTCTAGTTGTCTGCCATAATTGGTTTCATTGGCTGCCCATGACATAAGTGACCTCAAATGGATATCACCAATGTAAAGAAGTGGATTCCACTATGTTTTAGAGGGAATTATCAATCTATGCAAATAAAATTCACATAAAGAATTCCTTAGCCAATTAGGAGCCACCTGGTATGCATCATAAAATTCTTTGGCTATTTGAATAACAAGATCTAAGTCCCTTGAAATTATCATTAATTGAAACCAAATAAATTGTTCCTTTAGGCACATGGCATAAACTCTAGGCGATGGTCTACACTCCACAATCTTACTAGTTATTTTCATCATTTCATCCATTTTTTTCCATTTCCTAGATTTCCTATTTTTACCTTTCAATTTCTCTTTTCAGTTTCTTCTTTTCTTCCTCCCAAAGACTTTGTTGCATTTCAGTCTTGGCTAGGTGGCAAAAACTCAAGGTTTGAAATGTGACCGATCTCCATATAGTTCTAAAGTATTCCAAAAATTCAATCAAAAATGTCTTTTCGTAGACAACCATGGCTTGAAAAATTGCAGGGGGTAATGAAGCTTCATTGGCCACTTCCAATTGTTCAGGCTATTCATCCTCTTGCTGTAGGATGAATTCATGTTGTTGTGCAGGAGGAGATTGTACTTCCTCCAAAATTTTCCTAGCTGCTTCAGCCAAGTCATCAAGACTTGGCATTCCCCTTTCATTACTATCATATTGTGCTTCATCAATTTCCATTGTTTCATTGTGCATTTCCTTAGGAACAACAGGTGAGCTATGTGAAACATTCTTAGGTACAATATGAGAATCATCATGGATGTATTCTTCCGACTCCTCTGAAATTATTATAACTTCAGGTTGAGCAGACGTTGAGGTGACTTTACGTTGTTTCCTTGTTGAAACTCTTCTTAGAAATGTGGCAGCTACAGGAGGCACTCTCATGGCTTTCCTCTTCCTGACTTGCCTAGAGGGTTCAGACTCAACAAAAGAGGATGATAGAGAAACTGTAGTGGCAACAGGTGTTGCTGCAAGAGGAACTGCTATAGGAGAGGGACATTGTTGTCTTTGAGCATGAGGGTCAGAATCTAGGGTTTGTTCTGCCTTAGATGACTCTCTTACCTTCATTTTTCCTTTTTCTCTTCTACTAGCAGACGCGGTTTGTACTCTATTAGAGGGTTCTGATGTGGAGGCTGTAGGAATAGATGTTGCAGGGGTAGGTGCTGTAGGGATTGCTCTAGGCAGCTCTGGAAGCTGCAGACCCTTTTGGGCAACAAATTCTTGCCAAGAAAAGGGTGACACATCCCTCAGGGAATGCTCAATCAACAGTTTAATAAGGGCATGATGGACAACTACATTATCCCTTCCCCTCTGGGTTTCATGGGCACTTTGTTTTAATAGATTTAACAAAAAATTTGGGACATTAACAGCTAACCCATGCCTCATATGGCTCAACAACTTAAAATGGTAAGAATGTAAATAAGAGAAGCCTCCCTCATAGGTTAAATACCTAATTATAAATGCAGCATACTATGAATATGGAAAGGGCAGTGACACTCGTTTGCATCCTTGTTTAGAGACCTCTAAGGGTCCATCAATTGGTACTGTAAACTCTGCCCTAGCAGAAATAACATCTGAAGAGAAATTTTCCCCTACTGTAGGAAGTCCGATTACTTCAGCAATTCATTCTTCTGTTACAGCCACAGTCAGACCCCATACTGAAGCTTCCTCTTCTGAAAGAGTTCTTAAAAATTCACCACCAGCTTCCTCATTGAAAGAATCTAACCTCAAAAACTAGTTTAACCAACCACAATTAATGAATGCCTGCATTGTTTGAGGATTCTGTGTTAAGAGCTCATGAGCTACAGGGTCATGTCTTACCAATTGACCACCCATATTTGCAAATCACCTCTGCTAGGATTCCAAAAACTCATACCTTTCTAAAAATTCAAAAGAAAATTCTTCTGCTCTACTTCTTTTTTCTTCTTTTTGTTCTGCTATCACTTTTCTCTTCTTTTCCAAGAATGCCTTGAAAGATAATTGCATGTAATAATTATTAGGAACTACTCATATCAGGTAGTTAATATTGTTTAAGATCAAGCATGCAGCCATGTTTGGAAAGTACAAGAAGAAATAAAAATATCTTATTAGTTGTGACAATGACATAAGAAAAGGTTTGTAATGGATTATCCCGCCCCTTACTTAAAAGTTGACATGTGTCCACACATGGGCAAAAGGAGAGGTGAAGCATGGGCGAAAAATACTGATATGTACATAGTAGTGGTTGAATAAATGAAACAAATAAATAATGTGATCAAGAAAAGATATCACGTACCTTTCAATTAATGCTGGTACATGCTGGGAAAATCACAACACACCATGAAATGACGGCTGGAATAGAAACTATGAATGAGGTGGTACATCAAGATGGATGACATGGAAGAAAAGAAATGAGTGGTGGTGCTGGATGGAAAAATGGAGAACGTGGCGTCCTTGAAAAAGAAACCTTTATTATGTGCATGCAATGTGGAATTTAAAGAGATGTTGCAGGAGAAAGACTGAAGCCTTTTGCTGTAGGAAGATCAGTGGCCGTATTTGAAACAAACAGCTGGAGAAACTCATCTTTAGATGCTGGATTATGATACAACCGAAGACGGTGTCCATTAACCAGTAGCTTGAATCAAACTGAATCTATTGTGGCTAACTACACTAAGCCATTATCAAATACATGTTCTATTTCATAAGGGTCAAGCCAGCGTTTCTTAAGTTTACCTTGATTCTCTTTGTACTTGGAATCATAGAGCAGCGCCTAAACACCGGCAGAGAATTACTTAGTTCGAATATGATTGTCATGCCATTTTTTTCTTTAATGTTGGATAGTTTCAGTATGTTCTAGGGCAGCTTTCCTCATCTCAACCAATGCATTCAGCTGCAGGAGGCATTCCTTTTGAGCATCAAAGATATCAATTTTAAGCTGGAGAGTAGTTCTTAAGGTCTTATGCTCAAATTCAATTGGAAACATGGTAGTCTTACCATAGAGTAACTCAAAAGGAGTAAACCCTGTAGTTGTTTTCCATGTTGTCCTATAGGCCCAGACTGCTTCAGGAAGGCAACTGCTCCAATCCTTCTTGTGTAATTGGACTGTCTTTGTAAGGATTGCCTCAATTTCTCTATTGGTAACCTCTGCTTGGCCGTTGGCTTGAAGGTGATAGGGGCTAGAATTTATGTTCCTGATCTTGTAATCATTCATTAATCCAGTGATTAAGTTGGATGTAAAATGAGCTCCTTGATCAGTAACAAGTTCCCTTGGGACTCCAAACTGAGTAAAAATTTGCTCATACAGGAACTCAGTAACTTTATTGTCACAAGCATGTGTCATTGCTTTCACTTCCACCCACTTGGTTACATAATCAATACACACCAAAATGTATGATTTTCCATTGGATGGAGGATCAATAGGCCCAACAAAATCTATGCCCCATTTGTCAAAGGGACTGACTACCACTTGAGGATTTAGGGGCATTTCATCTGACCTTGTTGGTCTCCCATGCGTTGACATCTGTCACATTTCCTAGTGTAGGCTGGTGCATCTTTGTGTAGTGTAGTCCAATAGTATTTTGTATGAAGCACTTTCATAGCTATTCTCTTGGCTGCAAAGTGTCCACCATAGGGCTCATCATGACAGGCATACAAAATGTCATAGGTCTCATCTTCCCTAACACATCTTCTCATGACTTGGTCAGGTCCTGTATAAAATAAACAGTCTGCAATCCATGAAAAGTTAAAACTTTTCTCAACTAACAGTTTATTTTCTTTTGGTGAGAAGTGAGCTGGGATCTTGTTTGCTGCTAAATAATTTGCAATATCTGCATACCATGGAGTTTGAGTAGTAATAGAAAATAGATGTTTATCAGGGAAGCTATCATCAATTACCTTAGGAGTGTCAAGTGTAGGTGTTTGAAGTCTTGACAAGAAATCAGCTACCACATTAGCTTGGCCTAGCTTATCAATAACTCTGATATCGAATTCCTGCAACAATAGGAACCATCTTTCTAATCTGCTAGATATGACAGGTTTATTCATAAGGTACCTTATTGCTGCATGATCTGTATGAACAAATATTTGGTATGACATTATGTCAAAATTTGTTTAGGGCATATACAACTGCTAGCAATTCTTTCTCTATGACAGTATAGTTTAATTCAGGGCCTTAAAGATTTTTGCTAATGAAGTATATGGCATGCTTTATGGAATTCTCCTTCTGTCCTAAAACTGCCCCTATGGCATAATCAGAAGCATCTATGTGTTTATGAAAAGGAAGATTCCACTTTGGTCCTTGAAGAACAAGTGCCTGAGTAAGTAAGTTCTTAAGCTGCAAGAAATATTTTTCACAGGCCTCAATCCAGGTAAACTCAGAATCCTTAGTTAATAAAGCATATAATGGACTGGCTATTTTGCTGAAATCTTTGATAAATCTCCTATAATATCCAGCATGTCCAAGGAAACTTCTAACATCCTTTTGTTTTGTAGGTGTTGGAAAAGTTAGAATAACTTCTATTTTTGCAGAATCAACCTGAATTCCTGCTTGGGAGACATGATGGTCTAAAACAATTCCCTCTTGCATCATCATGAAGCATTTCTCACTATTCAAGGATAAATTTTGTGCCTGACATCTTTTCAACACTTTTTCCAAATTGGCCAATGCTTCTTCATAAGTAACTCAATAAGTAGTGAAGTCATCCATGTAGATTTCCATAGAATCATGAGAAATGTCAGCAAAAATATTGATGATTGCCCTTTGAAATGTTGCAGGTGCATTACACAGTCCAAAAGGTAAGACAAAGTAGGAAAAAGTACCCCATGGACTGGTAAAAGTTGTTTTGTCTTGATCCTCAGGGGAAATTCTAATTTGATTATAGCCACTATATCCATCCAAAAAGGAAAAATACTTTTTCGCAGACAATGAGTCTAGTACTTGGTCAACAAATGGCAGTGGAAAGTGATCCTTTTTAGTTGTTGTGTTCAGCTCTCTGTAGTCTACACAAACTCTCCATTTTCCACCTTTTTTAGGGACAATTACCAATGGAGACACCCATTGACTATCTGAAATGAGTAGATAAAACCAACATCAAGCAACTTCTGAAGCTCTGTTTTAACTATTTCTGTGAGTGCTGGGTTTATCCTTCTTTGAGGCTGCCTGAGAGGTAAACAATCTTCCTTAATGTAGATCCTTTGAGTACAAAGTTGAGGATCTATTCCCTTCATATTCCCATAGTCCCATGAAAAAGCTCTATGTTGTTCTTGCAACATTGTGACTAGGGCAGCTTGATGAGATTGAGGCAACTTGTTATTGATGTTTAGATAGTGGCCTGAAGACACTTCTACTTGCTTGATAAGATCATTCATGGAGGATGTTGAGAAAGGTGGTGTTTGTATTTCATATGGAAGAAAATTATGATAAATTGTAGGAGATTTAGGTGACAGGTTCTCAGAATTTAGTTGTTGCAGGGAAACACTGCTGAAGATAGCTATCTGCAGCAGATGGGCTACTCAGACCAGGGTTGGACTGCAAAATATGTAAAAGTAGGTCATCCTCACTCTGAAGCTGTGAAAATGGATTAGTTTTCAGCATCATTAGTTGAGCCAATGAATTGACTTCTTCAATTTCCTCTCCTAAATTTGGCCAAATTGGTTGAGACAAGTCTGGTTGAGACTGAGCAGGTGGGTATAAAACCAATTTCTTTCTTGACTGACCTTTAGAAATTGTCATGTCTCTTGAACGACATCCTATAAAAGCATCATCCGTAGTTAACCAAGGTCTACCTAGGATAATAGGATATCCTCCCAAAGTTGCCTCAGTGGACAATATGGTGAAGTCTGCTCGGTATTCTCAAGACTCAAAGATGACAATAACATATTCTACCATTCCATTAGGCTTTACTATGGAACTATCAGCAAGCTGCAGGATGGTAGGTGTAGACCGAATGTTTAAGATATTCAAATAATCCATTGTATTCTTGGTCATTACATTGATGGTTGCTCCAAGGTCAATCAAAACATTCTTTACTATCTGGCCATTAATATTTATTTGTACCACAGGACTCGTAGGGTCAGTATATTTTGGAATGACTACCTTCCCCAACATAATATCTGCCAACTGTCCTAGAACATGGATAGTTTGGGGATCCTTTTTCTTTCTTCCTGGTTTCTTTAAACAGGTCTCCTTAATGGATTTTCCATAAATTGGGACATCTTTAATGGCTTGAAAAAGATGAATTTGAATGTGTACATTCTTTAACTGATCTAAAATATCAAAGTTAGGCTCTTCCATAGACTTCGATGTAGTAACTTGCAATCTATGAGGAAAAGGTGGTTTGGCCTGACGCTGTAGGACATGCTCCTTAGAAACAATATCAGACACATGTATATGTTCTGTAGGTTCAGTAAGTTGTTAAGAGGCATAATCTGGAATTTCTGTAATCACAGGTGGCTGTGGAGCAGGGAGAGTGGTTCTAGACCTGAAATGGATATCATGAATATCCAGGGCATAAGTTGGATACTGATTGGCTTCTGCAAAATACATAGCCTGTTGTTGATGGTGTTTATTATTAGGATTTGGCAATGGTTGAGTAGACATAGAGGTTTGTTTTGAGGGTCAGTATTTGCTGCAGGTGGTGGCATGAGGGCCTGAGGTTGTGGCTGTTGAAGCTGCAGGGGGGCAGGTGATTGGTTCTACCATTGCCGTGGACTTCTCCATTGAGGATTCTACTACCAGTTACCTTGGGGTGGAGTCCATTGTCCTTGTGGCTGTTGCCAACCTCCTTGAGGAGATTGTCATTGAGGACTCGGATAGTTAGGACAATGAGGTTGAGAAGTATTCCAAGGTGGTGATGGGCCATATGTAGGTTGCCACTGGTTATTGTAATTAGAATAATGATTACCAAAACTCAAAGGATCTTGAGGCATACCTTGTCTTTGAGCCCATGGCCACCTTTGTGCGACGAAGAATACTTGGTCATCATCACTTTCTACCATCTTATTAAAGTCAGTAGGTAATTGCTTACCCTCCAGGTTAGCTACCATCTTACATCTGCGGTTTTGTTTCTTCTATCTGCAATGTGGACATAACTCTTCCAAGATTGCTTTAGCTCCCTCATGTTTCTTCTGAGCTTGCATAGTATCCAACTATGTAGCCATGTTGTTTATGATATCCTACTTGAAATCAGATAGCAAATTTGTGATCTCCATCCGTGAAACTCCATTAATAGAAGACTTTCCCACTTTGCCTTGATGACCTCTACCCTTCTTAACATTTCCTCGAGAGTAGTTGAGACATATTTTATTGATATCATCCCAAGGCAGTTGGGTTATATCACCTCCTCCCATCTGGTTCGGGGCATCTATACAGGTATCACTGATTCCTCTTAAGAAGAGTAGTTTTTTAGACTCTTCATTGAGAGTATGATCTGAATTTTTTTTCAGGGAAAACAAGAATTTTGAGATATAGTCTTCTAAGCTTTCATCCTCGTTTTTTTGAATTCTAAATATATCATCTCCCTTACTACCACTCTTACAATATTCCTTGTATTTCTCAAGAAATTTTGTTTGCATGAATACCCAACTATCAACAACACCTCTTCCCAAATTCATGAACCATCTAAGAGCTCCTTCTTTCAAAGTAGAAGGAAACAACTTTAGCCTGCGAGCATCTGAAGTGTAATCATAACTGCGATAGAGGATATCAAACTCAAACAAGAAAGTTTCTGGGTCCTCTGTAACTAGTCCATAGAACTTGGGGAGTAATTAAGAAGGAATATTTTTAAGTATATCATTATCTTGTTGAGAAATGATGGGAAACTCAAAAGAAGGAGGTCGATTAGGTGGATTTCGTGCCATATTTGCTTGATAGAGTATCAGAGCAAATGGATTTTCTTCAGGTTCTTTGTCAACTAGATCAAATGGCAATTCAACAAACAAGTTTTCAGCAAATGGATTGATATCTTGATCCTCTTCTTCCTCAAATAGATTATAAGCTAGTTCAGGATTATTATCAATGAATGGAAGGTTAGGGAGGAATCTTCCCAAAGTGTCTCTTCTTCTATGCATGCAATAGAATGAATGTTGAATTGAAGGAATTTGAAAATGCTTGAATAATAGACTAAACTACTGCTAACAATGACTTATAACAGGTTCTTAGCTTGACACCATCCCCGGCAATGGCGCCAAAAATGGTCGCGCCCACAAAAGGATATAAAAGTCACAAAAAATCCAAACCTGGTAATTGGACATTCTAGCAGGCGACTAACATCTTTTTATGGTTGTTCATTTACTTTGTCAAACTAGGGAACATATACTTGAAATGGAGCGGCACTGTATGTGCACTAAGAACTAGTTTCAGTCATGATTTACTAGAAATAAATGCATGAAAGGAATTCTACTTATGCTATAGGAATGTAATGCGAAGCCTTCTAAACTTAATCAAAGTAGAAACCATAACAACTACAACTGAGAAACAAACTATGAACTGGCCTTATGCTGCAGGAACAAACACAAGGATGGATTCCTGATGCTGCAGGAACAATATAAGGCTGAGTTTGCACTGAAACTTCAAGAACGAAATCTAACTTATGATCAACAGAAAATAAACGACTAACTAACTAACTGCAGATACTTACTAAGTGGTCCCCCTTAGCAAGCATCAACTAATTATGCAAGAATTGAACTCAGAACTTCATCAGCTTCTATTCATAAACTCAAAATGGTATACATTGTTCTGCTCATATGGAAACTAACACAAAACTCTATGTATTATCATAGTACTGATTCTTACATACTTTGCCTCTTATTATCATACTAACTTATACATGATATCCTTTCTATGCTTGTTATGCTTACTCACTCGCGCAGGAGGAACATTTATTTAAAATAGAAAAACAACTAACTACCTAACTTAACAGAGAAAGACGTGGACATAAATGAATCCTGAAACTGAGGAACAAATTTCTCATAAATGAAAACATATCCATTCAACACGATCCAGAGAATTTAGCATTCCACTCTTTCTAGATTAATGATCATTTAAGTTTCTTCCCAATGACCCAGACAGAGAGTCTTCATCGGTACAACTTCCTCGACATCATGCAGGAAATGGACTTTACTGCAGAGCCGAGATCCATTGTGCTTCACTTGTTCATGCTCCCTTCAACAACCTACGATGCATAAGGTGACAGAGGTGAAAGAAAGAATTCGTGGCAAACAACACGATACATTCATTAATCACATATTAAATCTATCCCATTATTCAAAAACCATATGCATTATATTAGTCATTCGGGAAGTCAAACAAGGTAATTAATGAGACACATGGAGATGTTAGGTTGCAGGAATGTAGGAATGTATTGCTATAGGATACTACCCGTTTTAGATAAAAGTCTTTAATAAAAGAGTTAAAACATCCATTAGTAGTAAAAGTAGAGATATTAAAAGTACATCATGATACTCAAATTATGAGCATATCCTGAGCTCATCAACTATTTCCAAGAAGTCTTGTAGGAATTTCACTTGAGTGGTTTTCAGGTCTAAAGTATGGCATCAAATCATGGGGTGAACTGGTTAAGAAATTCATTGAGCAATTCTCCTTCAACATAGACCATAAGATAAATATAGTGACCTTATGTCACACAACATAGGATGAAGGAGAAAATTTCATTGCTTTCTTCCAAAGATGGACTATAGCTAGCCTGTGTCCCGTTGAGATCCTGAAAAACAAAAAGTCACTATGTTCTAGGAAAACCTCAACCCAAAATCGAGGAGTGACTTAAGGTTACATTGTTGCACATCCTTTATGGAACTAGTGGAAAAGGGTCTTATCCTAGAAAAAGAAATTATTGACAAAGGAGAACTTAAGACACAGACACTTAATAGAAATCCAAATTTTCAAAACACCCCCAATGATAGAAACAAGTTTTAGTCTTAGAACAAAAATGTTACCAATGACAGGGTAGTGGATGCTAAAAATTTACAAGCAAGACTGGTCATCACCCTTAGAGGAAACAATCCCTCTTCCAACGTACTTAATGTTGTCAACCAAACACCAAACACCACTCAAAACCCCCAACAACCACAACAATAGAGACGGTTTCCTAAATGTGATTTCACTCCCCTTGGAGAACCCATAGAGTTAGTTTTCAAGAAATTATTAGAAGAAAAGCTCATACAATGACATGAACCAAGACAATATGATCTAGGAAAATTTAAGCCATTTTGGTGGGATGACAATGCCTTTTGTGACTATCATCAAACTAAAGGACATACCCTCCAGAATTTCCAACAACTGAAAAAATATCATACAAGACTATATCAACAACAAAACTATCGAAGTTGTTGGAAAAAAACTGACATGTACAAACACTGACCACAAGGTCTTTTCAAACCCACTACATGACCATTGGAAAGGAAAAGCCCTCAGTTCAGGTAACAAGACCAATACTTCCGCCAACTATGCTAGTGTCAAGCATGAATATAGTGGCCCCATCATAAATCACCTCTGAGAAAATGATGAACAAGTTGATACCATAACTATAAAAAAAACTCCTGAGTGTGATGTTAACACTTGCCAAACCAAAATCACTGTCCAAGGCCCTTCAACACAACAAGAACCATAGACTTCCAAGTCACAGTATAACCTACTTGATCAGTTAGGGAAGACCCTAGCTCAAATCTCTATCTTGGAACTCTTGCGTATTTCACCTGAACACCACTCCATTTTGGACAAGGCCCTACAAAGTGCGACTATCCCAAATGATCTTGATGTCAATAAATTTGAGTAAATGATAGGCTACTTGACTAATAACCATCATGCCACATTCTCTGAAAAGGACTATGCCACTAAAAAGACCAATCATAATGACCCATTACACCTTGAAGTCCTTGTTCACAAAACCAAAGTCAGACGAGTCCTAGTAGATGGAGGATCAGGGTTAAATATTTTCACTTTGAAATTGGTTAAGGAACTAGGTTTATCATAAGCATGCGTAGATACCACTAAAAGTATAGTCATCAAGGCTTATGATGATGGGGAAGGGAAATCAAAGGGAGTGCTAACACTTCCTAGCAGGATTAGTCTTGCAGTGTTAGAGACAAAATTCCAAGTCTTGGCTCTCACCCTTCCATACAACCTCTTGTTAGGTAGACCATTGATTGATGCCATGAAGGCAGTCCCTTCTACATACCATCAATGTCTAAAATTACCCTACAATGTCACAAAAATAAAAATAGATGGTGACCCGGATCCATTTCAATATTGCACCACTCTACGAGAGATACCCCAACGACAAGTGTCAGTCAACCAAGAGGCTTCATCATCCAAGTCATCTCACTATGTTGATCCATCTACTCTCACCAAAACATCCATTTCAATATCACTACCATCCACTCCTAGCGTTGAGATCCAAGACAAGGGTTGTGGAAAATATCACATGAAGACTTCCTATTGTGTTAGCCACTTGATTCCTCCTAAGTCTTATGGTTTTCCTACAGCAAATAGGAGACAATTAGTAGTCACTATACATATTTCTCCCACTACAACTTTTGCAAAATGGGGAGAATTAAGTAAAGAGGCTATAAATGCAGAAGATGTGACTTTGTGGTTCAAAGAAGATCCTGAAGAACCTCCCTCACTTGCTCACATTCCTACAGATCTATATGGAAAAGGTTTCACAATCATGCAAAGCAAGGGCTATAATGGACATAGTGGTTTAGGCTTATATCAAAATGGGAGGAAAAAACCAATCTTTGTTTCTTAGTGGCCAAAAGGCTTGGGGCTTGGTTTCAACCGATTCAGATTCGCATTCGTAATACTGCATCACCCTTAATCGAGGAAGTAATTGCTTCAGAGGATATCAAGATAACTAACAAACCAAATAACCAAAACTACCATGACTCCCCCAACTCAAATGAATATGAGTGGGATTCCTTGTCATCCACATCCACTATGGACCTTGACAAAATGTTTAGAGAGCTAGACTTAATGCTAAAATCCTCACTAGACCTAGTGAAGTCTTGTCCACATAAGAACTTGACCAAAGAGGAATGGTTAAAACATTACTATTGGGAATCTCTTGATCCCACCTCTTGGGAACCAAACCTTGGCAGTAGGCCCACCTCAGAAATGACCTACATCCAAGAAAAAGACCAAAGAGGACTTGGTACAAAACTTCTGTGACTACATGAACAACTCAACTTTTACCTTGACCCCTATAGATTTTGGAAATTTTGATGATGGCATGTCTTTATCTTACCCCCAACTTATCGATTGGTACCAAAAAGACACACCCATCTTAGACAATTTGAGAACGACGAAGCTATTGCTGAGTTCCTGGGATTACAAGAAGGAATACCTAGTGGTGATCACAAGGCTAGATTTACCATTGACTTGTACAATAAATTTAATTTTTGGGAATTTGTTCAACCCTCCAATCGTAAAAATGAGAAAAAGAATAAAAAAGATTAAAAAAAGAGTCTCTAGGTGAAAACCGAAAGGTGCCTCTAGACAATGAAAAAGAAAAAATAAAGGTTGCATTCGAAGGCGAAAACCTCTCTGAGGAACCTAAGGTTGGAGGTTTGAAATTTCTCCCTGTAGTATAGTAAAAGTCACCCATGTTAGTGGAAGAATCAGTTGAAGTCAACATAGGCACACAAGAAAATCTCCAGCTAGTTTACCTTGCAACATCATTAATAGAAATAGAACAATCAAAATTTCACTTCTTTGCACAAAGACATATTAATTTTTCTTGGTCATATGTAGACATGGTAGGGTTGGATCCTGAACTTCTACTACATCATTTTCCTTTGCAACTAGGGGTAAAACTAGTCAAACAAAAATTTCAAAAAATGCACTCGCAAATTGCTTTACTTGTCAAGGATGAGATGAAGAAACTCTTGGACATTAGGTTCATTAGATCAATTGACTATGTCGATTGGATTTTTAATTTGGTACCAGTCACCAAACCAATAGGGGGCATCTGCATCTACATGGATTTCTGAGACAAAAATAAAGCCTTTCCTAAGGACGACTTTCCTTTACCCAACATTGACCTGATTGTTGACATGACAACAGGCTATGAGATGTTATCCCTTATGGATATATTTTTAGGATATAATCAGATAAGGATTGCAACTGAAGACCAACCAAAAACAACTTTCACATTTCCTTGGGTAACGTATTGTTGAAATGTTATGGCCTTTAGACTCAAGAATGCTGGAGCAACCTACTAGTGAGCTATGTCCATAATTTTTCATGACCTTTACACACTCTTATGGAGGATTATTTTGATGACCTTATTGCTAAATTAGTGACTAGAGCATATCATTTACAGGTTTTAGACAAGATATTTTAAAGGCTAGAAGAGTATAAAGTGAGACTGAATCTGAAGAAGTGTGTATTTGGAGTGAAATTAGGAAAGCTCCTAGGGTATATCATTTCTAGAAAAGGCATCGAAGTGGATCCTACCAAGGTCAAAGCCATCATGGACATGCCTCCACTAGCTAATCTAAATCAGCTAAGAACATTACAAGGGAGATTGAAATCCATCAAAAGATTTATAGTGTAGTTAGCAGATAAGACACATCCCTTTCAACATTTACTTAGAAAAGGAATACCCTTTGTATGGATAGGTAAATGCCAGGAATCCTTTGAACTGATTAAAGATTATCTACTCACACCATCGGCCTTAATGCCACCTGTTGAGGGATGACCAATGATTATTTATATCTTAGCAACACATTCATCACTTCGAGCATTGCTTGCACATAATGACGATGAAGGTCATGAAAGGGAAATATACTATATCAGTAGGACTTTGGTAGGTTATGAGCTCAACTATAGAACCTTTGAACATGATTGTCTTACAGTAGTATTTTCTACTCAAAAACTAAGGAACTATATGCCGAATCATCAAACAATGTTTGTTGCGAAGATAGATCCTTTAAAATATCTTCTAAGCAAAGTAGCATTAATAAGATGACTAACCAAATGGGTTATGATACTTAGTGAGTATTATATCCAGTATGTAGAAAGAAAGGATATTAAGGGAAAATTCATTGCTGATCAGTTAGTTGACACACCAATACAAGAAGATCACCCATTAGGGTATGTGTAGGATCATCATGGAAAAAATAGGCCCTTAAGTGGCAAAAAATTCTGAAAAATCAAAGTTAGGCAACTTGACATAAAAATTTGAATAATTTATCTATATTATTTCAAAAATATGTAAGAATAGAATCTGTAGAAAATTGAATTTCATTTCTAAACTACTAGGTTTATTTTTAAAAAAAAAAAATCTATTTGGTGAAAATTTGAAATTTCAATGTAGTAGTACTTAAATTTCAGGGAAAAAATAAGAAGTAGGTGTTGTCTGACCACCCTAACCACAATAAAATGATAATATTTTTTTATAATATTCTAGATATAAATAGAGGACTCGTGTCCAGATGTGATGCATAATTTTTTTAAATTTTTTTCCAAGTAAATAATTAATTATGAATTTTTTATGACAACTTTTAAAAAATATAAAAACTCGTATGTTTGACCACCTTAACTTGATCAAAACTTCATGAAATTCAATTTTTCTTTTTTCAATCCTATAGTATATGAAGCATAGAATATGATGCATGTTTTGGATTCCAAAAATGTGATACCGTTTGAAAGTTACAGATGTTTTTCAATCAGCCTATCAATCAGGACTTTAGTCATAATTCAAATAAAAAATGAATAATAATTATTTATTAAATTCAAAGTAAAGCATAATTTATATTGGTGGAAAGCTAAGAATCCCCTTTAAAAACCCTTTTTGTTTCATCAATTTTGGGTAAAAAAAATTCGTCAGCAACATGGGCCATCATATCACTTACAAATTGCCACTTTTTGGCCCATCATGATCCTGCACATACCCATTAGTTGCAGACTTTCTTGATGAGTTTATATTCATAGTCGACATAAATACAACATGGAAACTATACTTTTATGGATCTCATACAAACCATGGCTCAAGGTCTGGTATATTGTTTATCACACCATAGGGTGATTCCATCCCCAAGTCATTCAGGATTGCATTCCCATGTACCAACAACATAGAAAAGTACGAGGCTCTAGTGACAGGGTTATGCATGGAAGTCAAGTGGAAAATTAAGAACCTACATGTATATGGTGATTCTCAACTAGTAATCAGACAGGAAAATGACGATTATGAGACTAAGGATGAGAAGCTTTCCCCATACAAACGCATGGCAGATAGTTTTAAGGAGTACTTTGAAAGGGTCAAATTTCATCAAATACCTCATGTTCTAAATAGGGCAACATACACTATGGCTACTATTGCATCACTTCTAGACATTCCTAACAATGTGCCTAAGTTTGACTTCTTGGTAGAATAGCTTTTGGTCCTTGCCTATGATATCCTAGATTCTGAGATGGTATGTGATATGGTTGGTCCTGATTCCCCATGGTACAAAGAAATCTATAACTACCTTCATGCTGAAATCATACCCTTTGGCCTTTCAAATAACCAACATAGGACATTCCTTCACAAGTCAACCAAATACACCATTTTCAGAGGCACCCTATATAGACGTGCCTTAGATTACCCTACAAAGATGTCTCGATTCTGAAGAAGCACAAGCAACCTTGAGTGGGGTGCATGAGGGTATATGTGGTTCCCATTCTAGTGGTCCTACCTTAGCTAAAAGTATTATGCCAATGTCAGGTACACAGAGATTTGATACATGCACCAACACATGAGCTCCATCCCATAACATCACCATGGCCCTTTATCATATTTCAACTATAATTAAATAAATTCTTTATTTATTTAATTATTCATTTAACCCCTTTACCACTTAATTAAATAAATCTTATTTATTTAATTATTCTTCAAATATTGAATCTCGAATTAAATAAATCATTTAATTCATAAAAATCCATTTTAACACATTCCTCTATAGTTAGATAATTGTGTAAGTTATCTAAGTATTCATTCTAACTCGAATCGAGATCTATTTAAATCATTCAGTTAACTCTAGATTTAGTGTCTGAGTGACTTTCACGAGTAACCTCTTTGTCATATTAGTTAGTCATCTTGTTCTAACTCGTGTGCATGTACATGCATATTAATTAAATATCTTTATTTAATTAATTAAATCTTATGTGTGCATTCGAATAGAGCGTTGCTTTAATCCTATCTTTATCTTTGTCATGAAAAGACTATTCTTCTATTTTCGAATACCAAACTCAAAGATTAAATCATTTATTTAATCTTTATTACTAGTTTTAGTTTTATCACTCATGTCACTACTAACAGTCATCATAATGCATGTTGAATCCTTTGATCTTAACCGTCCATTGATATTTCGATCCTAGCCTGTTATTCGTATGATCAATTTTCTATAAATTGATTTGTCTTTCATCATTTCAATCTCTCCCGAAATCTTGTGACTTTTAGAGCAATTATCTTAAATTTTTTATGTTTCGTTATTATCACAATTCTTAGGCTATGCTTGCAAAATTAATTGAAAATCTGAGGGAAAGTACACTACAGAAAATGAAATGGATAAGTACACCAGAGGTTATCCATGGAGTTGCATCGATCTTTGGTGAGATTGTTTTATGTTTTAGCTTATTTCCTTTTTTCTTTGTTGTTTGACTTTAGATTGCATTGAGTGTTTTCTTTTAACCTTTGCTATTTTCATGATGTTATAGGATGAATTGGAGAAGATGCATGAAGGTGATGAAAGGGTCAAAGAAGATAAGTTGTAGAATTTGGATGTACAATTCTAGCTCTTGTAGATGTCTTGAGATGAAAACATTAAAACCTATGTACAAAGAGTGGATGAGTTTGTAGGTGGAATGTGATGACTTGGTCCTACGGTGGATGAATCTAGGATTGTGAAGAAGATTCTTAGAACTCTCCAAGATGTGTACAATGAAAAGATATCTACTATTGATGAATATATATATTATAAGACATATACTAAAGATAAGTTGTTGGGTACTCTACCATCTTATGAAATGAGGAATCCTAGCTTGAGAAATGGATCAAGGACAAAAACTACTTTCAAGGCTACAATAGCTAAAGATATTGATGAAGAGAAATTTGATGATGTAAAAGATAAATTTGTAAGAAGGATGAAAAAGGGCTCCATTAAGTATGAGGGTAAGTTACCTTTTAAATAATAAGAAAGATTGTAGACAACACAAATGTCAAGGTTGATGAAGTATTAAAGAATTCAATTAAATTTTATGGATTTGTATTTGATGAACTTGATTGCATAAGAATAGGAAAATAAGAATGAAGAAGAAGCTCTTGTGGTGTCCCTAAAGACACCTAAATATGTGCAAAAAACTATGCAGCAAGTTAAATCATTGGAGACAATAGGAAAGTTGTATTAACAAGGAGAGCTATTGTTGATGATGAAATAAATATATGCTTACTCTTTGAAGTTGAACCAAAGAAGATGAGTGAAGCATGTGATGATGAACATTGGATGAAAGCTATGGAAAAAGAACTTATGAAAATTGAGAAGAGTCAAACTTGGGAATTGGTCCATAGACCGAAAAATAAAAATATAATTGGATCAATATGGGTATTCAAAAACAAGTTGAATGGGAATGAAGAAGTGGTTAGAAAGAAAGAAAAACTTGTATGTAAATTTCACTCACAAGAAGAAGGTATAGATTTTCATGAGACCTTTGCCTTGATGGCAAGGATGGAAGCTATCTGAAATTTTTTAGCATTTGCTACTCATAAAGATTTTAAATTTTATCAAATGGACGTTAAGTATGCATTTTTTAATGGTGAATTGGAAGAAGTCTGCATGGAACAACTGGAAGGATTTCTATTGTCAGATCAACTGTGTTGACCATTTGGAATACTAAGAGGGGGGGTGAATCAGCATTCCATAAAACCATAATAAAATCCATTTAAACATTATCACAATTCTGATTGAATCAACAAGAGAGAACATAGAAACAAGTCAATGCAATGATACACAAGAACACCAAAAATTTTACATGGAAAATCCAAAGAGGGAAAAACCACAGTGATGGTCAACTCACAATATATTATATCTAGATACAAAATATTAGGTAGCTCACTGCCAGGACTCAATGTCCTTAAAAGTATCACAACCTAAGTACAAAAGATGGCTCACTACTAAGATACAATGATACTCACTGCCAAAAGATTGAACTGATAGAATAAACCTTCAATGTGTAGGGTTTAGTTCCACTGAAGCTCAGAATATGAACTACTTCCTCACACAGTAATCGCTCAACAAAACTACATTGATCATAGTTGATAAAGCATTTAGGCTCAAATCTTCACACACTCCACAATCCTCTTTTCATTTCACGTTCACTGATCATGTATGTCTTCTTCCACTACTCATTTACATACACAAAACACCATATATATATATATATATATATACAAGCATATCATGATCATCAATTAGGTATGCCTAATTAGATGAAAACAAAAATAATCAAAACTTTTTTTGTCAACACCATATATAATTTAAGCATTATACCAAGTTGGATAACATCCATAGAGCATAACTAGTAATCATAAAATATTGCATACGCTAAGTTGGCCAAGACCAAAACACATTTCTCCAAACCAACAAATAATTCTCAAAGCAAACACCTTTTGGATCTTAGAGCACATTAATTTCCCATCATGCTACTAGCAAAGAGACCATCAAACAAAACTGTAACATAATAATATTCACCTTAGTAGAATGCAGTGTCTCCCACATAGTATGCCACACATAGAACAACAGTAAAATATAGAGTTAAAGTCTGCCAAAGATAAATTTCTGCTCACAACAAAAGACATCTCAAGATCCAGGATTAGCTATCTAAATGAGCCAAGAAACCATGGTTTGGAGATTAAATTCATATTAGATCTTGTGGTAATTCTGGACTCAAATACCAACACACCAATCCATCACAAAAGGGTATTACCCACAAAGAACAACTTTTGGTCAACCAAGTAGTCTTCCCATATAGTTATCACCATGTTGGCATCAATGAAAACATAGGAACAACAAAAAAAAACATCCATACTTCATGCTCATGTTGCAAGACTTCCAAAAATCTCCCCCTTTGGCATTGATGGCAACATGCATGACAAAAATATTTTCAAGCAACTAAAATTGAATACTCTAAATACTCTCCCTATCAAAATTGTTCTTCAAAAAAATGTTTTTCCTTTGAATCTCTATCTCTTCATCTCTCCATCTCTTCATATCTCCATCTCTCCATCTCTCCATCTCTCTAGATCTACCCCTTTGCATCAACGAAAAAGGAAGGGGCGTCGGTATTGAAACATAGATTTTTGGGACCCTATGCACTACTCTTGCACTTCTAGGGTTTTTAACCTAAAAGGAGAGAGATAGGGCCAAAAATGCTTATGTATAACTCAAATGAGGACGTGTGTGTTGTGATGTAAATGAAGTTAACTAAATATAATATATTAGTGTAGGTGACTAAAAATGAATGCAAAAATGTAATTACAACTATGTTTGAAAACACATTGTGATATACAAACAACTATGTAAATTGAAAAAATTATGCAGAATAGAAAGTACAGGGATGAATTTAATTGCACCTTGGTGAAATGTGATATTTCTGGAGTATTCTAAATCCTTGTGAAATTCACTAATTTTTCACAATGGGACACATTCACCTAGGGTGGCGAATCAGTCCACGTATTGGTGAAAAACTATCGGGAGCTGATTTATGTCTGTCGGGATCTGAAATCTGACAAAACTCAAGTTTCTCATCCTAAGGTGGGACTCATTCATCACAGGTGGTGAATTGGTCCTCCCCAATTTTTTTGAAAAACCATGAGACAACTCTGCAATACCAGATCTGAGGATGTCTACTTATCGGGTTGTTGAAGTCAAATCTGTAGAAAACAGACAAATAACTCTCTCCAAGCTTCATTTTGACTCAAGTTGACTTGAAGAACCTAGTTGACATGAAAATCACTCTTCAACACCTCATAAATTGTCAAATCTACAAACAAAGGGCTGCAAACAAACAAGCAAAAGGGGAAAAATTATTAGGTGTTAGTGAATAGGGGTTTCCTTGGTCAAACCCCACTTTTGGTAATTAACCCTTGAAAAGATAATGCAATAAAAGAGAAATATAAACTAATAACATGCAAATTTCAACAACTCACCTAACTCTTGATAATGCAAGTCTGAAGTAATGTCAATAGCTACTTCAAAGTACTTGAAAAGTGCTTGAATCGTTGATGTAGAGTGCTTGAATGCTTAAGTGAATAGGTGGATAAGTGAACTTGATGAATGGAGGTTAAAATGTGGTGAAAATTGCTTATTTATATGATTCTTGTGCCTTAGTATCCATTCATACCTCATCACAGGCTAACATCAAGTGATTTTGAATAAAATCCCGATAGGAAATTTGAAATATTTTGAATTTGGGGCCAACGGGGACTCATTCTAATGTTGGGAAAAATGTTTTATTTA
Source organism: Sequoia sempervirens (assembly GCA_007258455.2). Taxonomy (NCBI): domain Eukaryota; kingdom Viridiplantae; phylum Streptophyta; class Pinopsida; order Cupressales; family Cupressaceae; genus Sequoia; species Sequoia sempervirens. The sequence goes on along the minus strand of VDFB02105785.1, from coordinate 191,690,412 downwards.
ATGTTGTTTGTTGGGATAATATGCAAAAATACACTTAAATAACTCATATGAGGGCATAAAGAGACCAAATAAAGCATGAGAAGGGTGTAAATAGTGAAAATATGCCTAGAAGAGCATGGAAGCTTGTTACGAGACTTTACAACACTTCAAAATAGGGCTTTTCGATGAATGAAAAGGTGGTTTTTAGGTGAAATTCATTAAATAGGGTCTAGAAGAATGTAGAAATGTCTTACAACACTTAACAAAACCTTCACAAGATGTCGTTCTTTGAGTTTTAGTACCTAAATAAGCATATTTAGGTCATGATACAACATAAAATCAAAGAAAAATAGTTCCAAAACCATGAAACAAGACCTAAAAGGCCATGAAAATGACAAGGAAACATTTTTCTAAGGAATATTTAGCCCCCACTTTAGTTAGAGGATGAACTTGATTCAAACTCACACTAAAGTAGCCATGAACCTCAAGGGGAGGGTTGAAATGCACTCACGTTAGCAAGATCGAATGATAATGATCAAGCCCCCAGGATGAAGATCCCATGTAAAACTAAGCATAAGAACAAAGGAACAAAAAAGTGTTGAGATGAATTGGATGAAGCTTCGATCATCTATCCAACTAGTTGTGAAAAGAGATCTAGGCTGATTGTTTGAAAAAGAGAATGTGTACTGACTCTGGGCTACAAAACTTCAAGTTGTCTATGGGGTGAGAAGGCCCAACTGTATACTCACTCTGGGGCCATAGAACTAGTTGTCTACGGGATGAGAAAGACTAAAAGGTAAGATACATATGCTCATTGGTATGCACTCACAAAATACAAAGGTGGCTATGGGGAAAAGTCATGCTGCTAGGTGGGCTTCCCACTCAACCATGCGAAAGTTATGCTTGTTGATAACTTTAACAAGGTGCCACAAGAAAAATGTCATGAAAAAAAGGAAAGGTACCACAGTCATGCAAGCTGCATTATGCAAGGTGGCAAAAAGGAATGTAAAATGTAAAAATGCAAAAATGTAATGTAAAATGTAAAATGTGAAAAGATGTTCAAAGGAGTCTTGTTCAGTTTATGCGAGGTCAGTCACTTAGGGAGCATTATGTCTAATGTCTCCAAGAGAGGACCAATCAAAGAATAGTATATTCACAACTTAGGGGATATAGTGCGTCGCATCAAGCCACCAAGAGGAATGGAATATGCTACGATGGATCACACTTATGAAGGAAATCACACCCAATGTTATCCACAAAGTGACGAACGCATCACACAAATGGAAAGGCTACACTAGGAACCAAGAATGCAAATGAATTAGTGGTAATGTATGCCCCCCACTTTAAAGGAATTTCTACACATCATTCTATGATAAATTATTTTAAAGTAGAGAAGAAAAGGAAAAGAAAAAACGAAAACAAGACACGAGAGCCAACTTAGAAATCCCTATGCCAAGTCATATGTTTTGGAGTTAGGTTGCATCATGTCAAGGATAATGAAAATCAAAGAAAGGGAGTTACCCCCCATAAAGGAAAATACACCAAACACATAAGGGATCTATGGATTTTGGGTCAGTATGTTCATTTTTGCAATGTTTTGATTAAGGAGCTTGGAACTATCATCATTCCCCAAAGCACATAGAACTAGAAGAATGACATAAAGAGAGTGAAAAAAAGGAAAAATAAAGTTCATTTTGAGTCAACATGGAAGAGAAATTGTGGTCTCAATGCTTTGCATCATCCCCAAAAGGAAACACAAGTGAAAAGAAAAAAAAAATGAAAACAAAAAAAAATGAAAAAGGTTTTGGGTCAACATAAAGGAGACATTTCAGTCTCAATGCCTTGCGTCATCCCCAAAAGGAAAACATAAAAAAAAAAGGAAAAAGACAAGGACCTTATGGATCAACATGGAAAAGACATAGGGTTTCTCTACGCTTTGCATCATCCCCAAAAGCATAACACACAAAAAAAAGGAGAAAAAGATAAGGACCTTTTGGGTCAACATGGAAGAGACATAGGGCGTCTCTACGCTTTGTGTCATCCCCAATAGGAGAACACAAAATAGAAAAAGAAAAAGAAAAGGACCTTTTGGGTCAACATGGAAGATACATAGGGCATCTCTATGCTTTGCACCATACCCAAAGGAGAACATAAAAAAAAGAGAAAAATATGAGGACCTTTTGGGTCAACATGGAAGAGACATAGGGCATCTCTACGCTTTGCATCATCCCAAAAAGGAGAACACAAAACAAAAAGAGAAAAAGATAAGGACCTTTTTGGTCAACATAGAAGAGTCATAGGTCATCTCTATGCTTTGCGTCATCCCAAAAAGGACAACATAAAAAAAAAGAGAGAAAAAGATAATGAACTTTTGGGTCAACATGGAAGAGACATAGGGCATCTCTACGCTTTGCGTCATCCCCAAAAGGAGAACATAAAACAAAAAGAGAAATTATAAGGACCTTTTGGGTCAACATGGAAGATACATAAGGAATCTCTATGCTTTGTGTCATCACCAAAAGGAAAACAAAAAACAAAAAGACAAAAAGATAATGTACAATGAATAGAAGAATATAGGTATGAATAGAAGAAGTGTACAAAGAGAGAGAACATCAAACACACGATATGTAGGAACATGATACACACATGAAAGCAAAAGGAAAAAGTAAAAAAAGGGAAAGTTAGGAAAATGCAAGTCAACCATCTAATAAGTTGTATACCTCCCAATCATGTTCAGTGTAATGTGCAGGTGGTTGACTGTCCAAAGGAATAATTGCAAGCACTGAACTAAGAGTTATGCTAGGCTCTTCACTTGGTGGGGAGGATGTATCATTTAAGTTCATTGTGGATGAAAATAAATAATTTAAATAATTATGCACTTATTCATCGATTTTGGAAATTTCCGCAGCGTCATCACCATCATCATCAAGATTAATGACGATAGGAGGACGAAGGTTGATTTCTAAAGATGGATGTATTAAAAGCTGAGTTTGTTGGATTAGTTCAATTTTCTATGATTTTGTACTGGACTATCTTGTGGTGGGTCAAGATATGGAGGGTGGTCATCTATTACTTCTATCAAATTTAAAGGTTGATTGCCGTTATTGTCTTCTATACGAGATTGACAAGCAAGGAGATGACAACAATGCCTTTGTTCCCTAGCACTGCAGTTCCGTTTATTTCTATTTTGGAGTTGTTGTGGTGTAAGAGTGGATTGAGTCACCATATGTTTTTCTACTTATTGATTCATCTAAGGTTTTTCTACTTCTAAAGAGAGAAGAACAGAAGAAGCCGAAGAAGAGGGATCAACCACTTTCTCTTTTGCTTTGTAAACTTGTTTAAGGTAAGGAGGCTAAGTAGGGTTTATTTCATATTCCCTTGGTAATTTAAACGATGGCAGGGAAATTTAAAGGGGTGATTGTTTAGGAGGTTGTATGGTTTGCTCGATGTTAGACTCAAGTTGAAGCATGGTTTCATCTATGATAGGAGATGCAGAAGTAGGCGGGGACAAGTTCTAACGGGACAATTCAACTATCTTTTTGGCTTTAAAATTTTCATAGGCTATGAAAAAGAAGTCCTTGCGAGGGATCATACGTTCTATGGGTTCAGGCCAGAAGGCATCTAAGGAAAAGTTACCTTTGGAAGATAATGGATTAAAGCCACTATGGTGTATGGCGACGATCTTGTTTTCATGTGGAAACTCCAAGAACTTATGAACAACTGATGGGACCACTTTCATTGAGCGAAGCCAAGGGAGGCCTAGCCACAAATGAAATTGGTCAAATTGTGGAATAATTGAAAATGTCACTTCCAAAGTTTAGGTCCTATTTGTAATGGTGGCATGATCAATCCAATCATAGGGCATGCAAAACCATTATGTGTTTTAATCCATGCAAAGGGTTTATTGTAATCATCTTGATATAGTTCATGTAATACCAAAAACTCTTCTATGATCACATTCACACCACAAGAAGGATCTATTAATATCCCATTAGTGGGATTATCATAGATTTGGCCAGCTATGTACAGAGGACCATCAGGAAACTTTTGGAGTATTTCTTGAGTAGAAAAAGTAATATCAAGTGATTTTGTGGTTTGGCCCTTACGAGAGATAACATCTATCATAGCTACAAGGTTATCCATAGGAATAGCTTGGGTAAAAATAGGAGTTGTATCATGTTGTTCATTATTGGTATCAACAGTCATTACATCAGGCTTGGAAGGTTCACTAGCTTTGACAAATGAGGTAGTATGTTTCAGCATAGGATTGGTGAAAATTTGTAAATTCTGATTAGGAGGTGCAATAGACTTATTTCCTTGATCATTAACACATGCAATGGTCAATTCACCCAAATCATTGAGGTTTTGAACTAAATGTTTAAGATGCTTACAATGTTTGGTGTCATGACCATTTTGATGATGAAAGTGAGAATAAGCATTAGGTTTGAATGTAGGTGGTAATGGCTGATTTGGATCAAGTGGTCGAACAAGTGGCAAACAGAGCATGTGTTTTTGGATTAATTGGTTCATTGTGTGATGGAGGGTATCAAGTAAAGGAGTGAAATGTCTATTCAAATCTCCATAATGATATGGCACGACTTCCCTAACAATGACCACTTGATTCATAATAGATTGGGTTGGTTGTATTTGAGGTTGAGGAGGTAGATTAAATTGTAAAAATCCTCTATTATGTTTGTGGAATTTTTGTGTCTTTTTTTGGTTTTGATTGGTTTTTTCTAGTTTGTCAATTCGGTTGGAAGTGTACTTTGAATCATGACTTGAAACCGAATTTTGGTAGTCATATAAGGTTGTACATAAATGCATGAATGAAGGGAATTTCATCATGGTGAGTTTGTCCTGAAGGTCGGTTTGTAAATTTTTGATAAACATCTTCTGTAGATGTGCATCTAAAATTTTGACATCAGTTTGCACTTATAAGGATTGGTAATGTGAGATGAAATCCATCACTTTTTCATCTGTTTTTTGTCTACATATCATAAGGTCGGCCATTGTCTTTTTAGGTGTCATGTGAACTAGAAAGTTACTAATGAAAGCATCCACCAATTCATTAAATGAATGGATGGAATGATTGGGAAAGTTGGAAAACCATTCTAAGGCACTGTCTTTCAAGGTCTGTGGAAATTTTTTTGCTAAAAGTTTAAGGTCAAAGACAAAGTCACTACACAAAGTTGCATAAGCACTAATATGGTTGATATGATCTCCTTTTCCTCCATATTTCTCAAATTGAGGCATTTCTATCCCTTGTGGCATTGGGGTATGTAAGATTTATAAGGATAATGGACTACTATGGACATGATATGTGGTTGGAGTAGGTTGACCTTGACTAATTTTGGAAAGTTGATGTTTCATAGATTAAACGATAGTGAGAAGTTGTGTAAGAAGAGGATTAGGGTATGTGACTTGAGGTGGAAGGGAAAATGGTGATGGAGTGTAAGTGATGTTGGGGGAAGTGAAAGGAATGCTAAGAGGTGTGAAAGTGGTACAAGGGACTTGCAATGCCACAAAGGAAGTAGGAATGCTAGTGGAAATTGGGAAAGAAGTAACCTGATGCATAGTTGTATGGACTTGCAGATTGGTATAAGCTGGGATGGAAGCAATGGTTGAAGGGGGAGGAACTTGAGGTGCTCCTTGGTTTACAAGAATGGTTGCAGATTTGAGGTTTGAAGAGGCATTTTTATTGTAAATCTCAACAATTTTCTTCATCACTTACAAGCCCTCATCACTTTCAATCAAATGATGAAGATTCTCAATGGAAAGTATGGCAGTTGTGGAAATGTTTTCAAGTGACAAGTCTTGTTGTAAATGTGCAAAGTCCTCATGAATATTAATGACCTTTTCTTGCGAGAGGGAATTTGTTTGGTTGTCAAAATTCATTGGATGGAAAGGTGAAGGTATGGAAGTGGTATTGTTAGGGCCTAATGCACCATTTTCCATACTAGGAGTAGGATCTCATGAGATCCCAAGGTCCACAATGAAAGTGCTATTGCAGGATGCCATGAGTCTAGAATTCTGTCTCACTAAAGTATTATCAACAGGGCACCAAACACAACTGCAAGTACCAAAAAGGAGGGGTGAAGGCCAATTCAAGCTAATCTAAGAGCTCTAAAATGAAAATAATAGAAAATATGATAACTGTAACAAAGAGCTAACTGCAGAAAATAGAAATGCAAACAAATGCCAAAAAAATGCCAAAAATATTGTCTCAAAAGTGTAGAAGGACTGATTCGCCTTGGGTGGTGAATGAGCCCCAGTATGAAGTTTTTTAATGTTTTTAAGCAATTATAAGATGATTTAAATGCTCTACAATATGCAATTTTTAGATGCAAAATGCATATTTTAACCTTTTTCAATTGGATGTAATGCAAAAAGGAAATCTAAATGAAATTTTCACTAATGCAAAATGAAAAGTCCTAGAATGCAATAAGAAATCAATGTTTTAATTTAATGATAATTAAAATTGAAATTAAGATGCAATATGTGAATTAAATCAAAAACTTGAAGTTTTTAAAAGTTAGGTTCACCAAAATGAAACATAGATATTTGGGACCCTATGGACTACTCTTGCACTTCTAGGGTTTTTCACCTAAAAGGAGAGAGATAGGGCCAAAAATTCTTATGTATCAATCATATTAGTAAGTGTGTGATGTTATGTAAATGAATTTAACTAATTTCAATAGATTAAACTAGGTAACTAAAAATGAAAGCAAAAGTGCAATTACAACTATGTTTGAAAACACATTGTGATATGTAAACAACTATGTAAAATGAAGAAATTTTGCAGAACATAAAGTATAGGGATGTATCTAAGTGCACCTAGGTGAAATGTGATATTTCTAGAGTATTCTAGATGCTGGTGAAATTCACTAGTTTTTCACAGTGAGACGCATTCACCAAGGGTGGAGAATCAATCCACCTACTAGTGAAAAACTATCGAGAGCTAATTTATGTCTGTCAGGATCTAAAATATGACAAAACTAAAGTTTCCAATCCTAAGGTGGGACTCATTCACCATAGGTGGTTAATTAGTCCTCCCCAATTTTTTTGAAAAACTAGGAGACAACTTTCCAACACCAGATCTGAGGATGTCTTCTTGTTGGGTTGTCAGAGTTAAATCAATAGAAAACGGACAAATAACTCTCTCCAAGCTTGATTTTGACTCAAGATGACTTGAAGCACCTATTTGACTTGAAAATCACTCTTCAACACCTAATAAACTGACAAATCTACAAACAAAGGGTTGCAAACAAACAAGTAAAAGGGGAAAAATGATTAGGGGTTAGTGAATAGGGGTTTTCCTTGGTCAAACCCCTTTTGGTGATTAAAATCTTCAAAAGATATGTAATGAAAGAGAAAGATAAAATAATATGAAAGTGTCATCAACTCACCTAACGCTTGATAATACAAGTTTGAAGTAATGTCAATGGCTATTTCAAAGTGCTTGAAAAGTTCTTGAATGGTTGATGTAGAATGCTTGAATGCTTAAGTGAATAGGAGGATAAGTGAACTTGATGAATGGGGGTTAAAATGAGGTGAAAATCACTTATTTATACAATTATTGTGCCTTAGTATCCATTCATATGTCATCATAGGCTGACATCAAGTGATTTTGAATAAAGTCCCGAAAGGAAATTTGAAATATTTTGAATTTGGGGCCATGGGGGACTCATTCTTATGTCGGGAAAAATGTTGTATTTAATGTTGTTTTGTTGGGATAATATGCAAAAATACACTTAATTAACTCATATGAGGGCATAAAGAGACCAAATAAAGCATGAGAAGGGTGTAAATAGTGAAAATGTGCCTAGAAGAGCATGAAATCTTGTTACAAGACTTTACAACACTTCAAAATAGGGATTTTTGATGAATGAAAAGGTTGTTTTTAGGTGAAATACATTAAATAGAGTCTAGAAGAATGTAGAAATGTCTTACAACACTTCACACAACCTTCACAAGACGTCATTCTTTGAGTTTTAGTACCTAAATAACCATGTTAAAGCCATGATACAACATAAAATCAAAGCAACAATAGTCCAATACCATTAAACAAGACCTAAAAGGCCATGAAAATGACAAGGGATGATTTTTCTATAGCACAGGTATATATGTATATATCAAAATGTAGCCAAAAAGATATGAACATAGGATTGAATTAACCTGAAAAAAAACCTCTGAGACTCTCCAAGATAGCATTTCGTGATGCTTTACCCTCTTCCCATCAAACTTTTCCACTTACAAGAGTCTTGTAAAATAGATAAAGTTTAGTTAAAGACTACTCCAACTGCTAAAGTATTGGGACTAAGATTGATTTATGGTAACTCACCAATACAGCCAAGAGCATTAGAAACAAAATTATGTCTATGTTTAATCATGTCTCTGAGTGTGAAAAACTTCCTTATAACAATTGTCCTCTGATCCTATGGAGAAAAGAATTAGTCCTAAAGGTACACAATGTAGGACCACCTTTGATTATCTTTATATTTTTCCAACCTATATCTATCTGCCTGAGTGTTCAATAGGACTCCCTCATCATTATCTCATTTCTTATATCCGATGTACAACCAGACCAATCTAGGAAAAAATAAAGTAGTTTTTTTGCCTCTTCTTCACAACCTTGTACACTCCCCAATTCCTTCATCACTCAACTGTGTGCATTTTTACATTTCTCTTTGATATCTTCAAAATTTCCTTCAATAGACCTGATTCTAGCAAATACTTCAAGTCCAAAGATGTAAACCTTTAAAGAATCAATCATGCCATGAAGATTCTCCACAACCAAAATAGATGAATCTAAATTAGCACTAGGAATAACCTTCTGCAATTATTCTAGAACTCTCTAAATATGTATTCTTTCATGCTCATGTTCAAGCTTACATTCTTCTGCAACTTCTTGCTCAACAACACTCATCCTTTTCTTCCCTATTCTGGTCATGCTATTAGAGGTTCCTTCTACACTAAGATTTGTAGGGATTTCTAAAATAATTTTAGCATAATTTTCAACTTCAGTATCTGACATTTCATAGTTCAATTCGTATATCCAAACTAACCTTGATTCACCTACTTTCATGTGTCACAAAAATCTATAGACACAAGAAAATTTATGCTTCTAGAGTACCTTTCAATAAAACTTACTAGAATCCTAAACCTTTTGTTTATCCTCATCTAAAATGTTCCAAAGAATGTAGCAATGGAAGACTCTTGTGCATCTGAACAACCAATATTTATCATGAAGTTCCTGATTTGATTGGCAATAGGCTCTGAATTTGACAATTCTATCCTTCTTATTACCGACAAGTCTTTTAAAAATTAAAAGAGTAAATAGACAAAATTTCTATAGCGAAATGTATTCTTCTTGAATTCCCTTAAATTATTCAAAATTGTACATGAATTAATTAACACAATTCATATTCCATACCTCTTTTAACCATATCAACAACAATATGCATAGTAGCAGTAGAAACTGTAAGGTCATTGTTAATGATACAAACTTTATGATTGATGACCATAGCAGAATATCATATTATCAGATCAACAATCCATATTGAATCGATGTCTTTCCCTTCAAGATTCATACTAGTAACATCAAATATCTCTTTCTCATCCATATATTTCATTTTGGGAACTGGTACAGAGGAACAAAAAACTAGTTAGATCTCTAAGAGCTTCTCTAGTAATCAAATATGCTTCATCAATCCATAAATATTCATCATGAATTTTGCTCAACACAATTCAAATGTACTTCTTCACAAATTCAAACAAGGGAACTTTCCTCCAAATGTCCAACTTTTTCTCAACTAACACTTTGCAGGCATCATGGCTTTCTTTCAATTCACTTTCCCAAACCATGCTCAACTAAACTTATGACATTTATTCTATCTTATTAAAAAAAATGCATAGATATCTTTTATGGGAAACACTCTCGGAGGGATGTGAGAAAATGAACCAACAAACTCTTTTGACAGAACCTTCAAATATCTTCTCAAATTGACTTACACTTTTTCTGCACTATTCACATCCTTTGAATTATCAATAATAGTAAAAATGAAAGATTGTGAAAATAGGAATACCTCTAAAAATTCCAACAATAAATATGTAGATACCTTGCTTCTAGAGCTCACTTCAAATCCACTTCAATTCTTCTTAAAACCTTGAAACACTGAATTTCCTTCTAAACTTCCTATGCATGCTTCTCCAAAGATACGTAAACCCTTAAAATTATCTAAATTTATTCCTTCCATTCCAAATGATTTTGCAATAAATTCTTTAACTTGTAGGTATATTTCCTCAAAGATTGTGTATGCTTTCATTCTTAAATTTTTTTTCAAATTTTATTGTTCACACATGTGACTGAAAACTTTCTTAATTTCCTTACCATATTAAATATACTTTTGTCATGATATGACCCAAGTACTGATCAGGGGGTTCATTAGATTTTCAATTAATTTCTCCCCCTTACCCACTAATTTTTCTTATAAATTGATGGATTGTCTACAATGGAGGTTGGTACAGATAAAACTAATGATTTTGATTCCTTTCTCCAAATCCCTTTCATTTCTTTTCTTACTTCTTTCAGATCAATGATTTGATCATTCTTCTTCATCAGAAAGATGTTTTTCTTTCTTTTGTTGATACTACCAAGATGTTTCAGATTACTGCACTTACAGAAAATAATATTCTTCTTCACATTTTCATTTTGATTCAATGGACCAATTTTATATCCATTCTTCTTTCTCTTAGAACACTTGCCAGATAAAGAATCATTCATTTTACTTTTGCAGTCTTTTCCTTTATGACCAAACTTCTTGTAGGAATAACACACACCATTGAAAGATAAGTATCTTTTAGCATTATAACACTTGGTATGATTTTTTCTCATATTGCTTCTTAGATCCTTGATTTTTCTATCTTTGTACTAAGTCTTCTTACTAGTATATTGCTTCACTTTAGAACTCTAACCTTCCTCAAACCCTAAACCACTCATATCCATCACCAATATTTGAGAAGTAATAAATTCATCAAGCATCATTGAGCTTATCTTAAATTTTTCTTCAAAGCTTATTTCCTTTTCCGAATTAGATCTCAAGATTTATGCTTCTTCTAGCTTTAAGAATTCATCCATCTTCCATTGAATTTAAATTTCCTAACATTATTCAATTCTTTTATTCTCATCCAATTGTTGTAGTAGGCTAGAGATAATTTATTCTCCTTCAACCAATAGATCACATGCTTCAACACTTTTACTTTATATCTTTTCAATATACTCTTTTTCTTTTATCAACTTGTCATTTAGATCTTCTATTTCTTTTGAAAATTCAACAGAGACCACTTCTGAGGGAGAAAATTTCTTGTACTCAAACTCAAGGACCTCCCTCAACCTATAAGGCTTCCTCTGAGGAACCAAGCTCTGATACCAATTGTTGAACATCCAAAATACTAAGAGAGGGGGTGAATCAATATTCCATAAAACCATTATAAAATCCATTTAAACACTATCACAATTATGACTGAATCAGCAAGAGAGAAAATGGAAACAAGTCAATGCACAACCATACACAAGAATTCCATGATTTTTATGTGGAAAACCCAAAAAGGGAAAAACCATGGTGAGGGTTAACTAACAATATATAATATCCAGATACAAAATATTATGGGTCTTACTACCAAGACTTACTCTCCTTAAAAGGGTCATAGCCTGAGTACAAAACATGGCTCACTGGTAAGATACAATGATAGTGGTTCACTGCCAAAAGATTGAACTGATAGAATGCACCTTCAAAGTGTAGGGTTTAGTTCCACTAAATCTTGGAATATGAAGTACTACCTCACATAGTAATCACTCAATAAAATTGCACTGATCCTAGTTAATAACACAATTAGGCTCAAATCTTCACACACTCCTCAATCCTCTTTGCATTTCACATTCACTACTCATGTGTGTCTTCCACTACTCATCTACATACACAAAATACCTTATATATATACAAGCATATCTTGATCATCAATTAGGTCAGCCTAATTACATGAACACAAAAATAATCAAAACCTTCTTTGTCGATACTATATATTATTTAAGCATTATACCAAGCTAGCTAACATCCATAAAGAATCAATAGTCTTCATAATATATTGCATACGTTAAGTTAGCCATGACTAAACCACAATTCTCCAAACCAACAACTAATTCTCAAAGAAAAAACCTTTTGGATCTGAGAGCATATTAATTTCCCATCATACCACTAACAAAGAAACCATTAATAAAAACTTCAGCATAAGAATATTCACCTTAGTAGAATGTGAAGTCTCCAACATAGTATGCCACACACAGAACCATAGTATTTATAGAGTTAAACTCTGTCAGAGATAAATTTCTACTCACAACAAAATATGTCTCAAGATCAAGGATATAGTTGTCTGAATGAGCCAAGAAAACATGGTTAGGAGATTAGATTCATATCAGATGTTGCAGTAAATTATGTACAAATACCTACACAACAATCCATCACAAAAGGGTATTACTGACAAAGAACAACTTTTGGTAGACCAAGCAGTCTTCCCATATAGTTATCACCATGTTGACATCAATGAAAACATAGGAACAACCAACACAAACCATCCATACTTCATGCTCATGTTGCAAGGCTTCCAATAAACTAGATATTGTTTGTAGATTAAAGAAGGATTTAAATGGATTGACACAAGCTCCTAGAGCTTGGTATACAAGGTTAGACAAATATTTGATTCAATAAGGTTTCAACAAAGGTATGACATATAGTAATTAGTATTTTAAAATTGGGGTATATTGCTATGGGGTAATTTTGTTATGTATTTTTCCTTAAACTTTTTATAGGATTTGAAAACTAAGTCCTCACAAGGTCTAATAGGTTCCATATGTTTGGGTGAAAATAAATCTAATGCAAAATTCCTATAGCAAGTCACAAGATTAAAGACATTGTGGTGCATAGTAAAGATTTCATTGCAAAATGGAAGCTTTAAGCATTTATGCACAACTGATAGGATGAAATTCATGGAGCAAAGACATGGATAGACTAACTTTAGACAGAATTAATCTAATATTAGGATGATGGAAAATGAGACACATAATTATTTCATATCCATTTTGTTAGTGATAATAGAAAAAGGCATTTTGTCTATATTTTGGAGGTAATGCTTTAGTAGGATTAGAAGCTCTAATAGGAGGTAAGGAAATTATTTCTTATTTAATAGCTGCAACATGTTGTTATGAAGGGTATTAGGTAGATGAGTAAATTTTTTATTCCTAGATCTCCAAATGTATATGGATTTTTCATCTTTATAGCAGCCACTTGAGTGTCAACATGTTGAGTTGGTTGAGAAGGATTAAGCTGTCAAATACCTTATGTTATTTCTTGAATGGTTGATAGTTGGTTTGATGTGTGGATTTGGATTTTTCAGGATGGCCAGAGGGATTTTTTACTTCATGACTACTAACCAAATTTTAGTATTCACAAAGGGAAGTACACAATTGTGTGAGGGATATAAATTTCAACTTCTCGAGCTTAGCTTGGATTTTTTTCTAAAAATTGGCAATAAAAATTCTTTGAAGGTTAGGATTGGGAATCTTAGTGTTTATTTGTGAGTAAATAATTTGGTATCATGCTATGAATCAATGAAATTTTAATAATTCTTTTCTTTGCATTTCATTAAATTAGCTAAGGTCATCTTAGGACGTATTTGGAAGTGATTGAGAAAGGCATCAATAAGTTCATTAAATGAATGTATTGAGTTATTTGGTAAAGAGAAAAACCATTACAAAGTAGTATCCTTCAAGGATCTAGGGAAGAGATTAGTCAAGAGTTTATCATAAAAAATAAAGTCACTAAATAAGTCTATGTATAAGGAAACATGGGTAATAGGATCTCCTTTCCCACCATATTTTACAAATCTAAGAATATCTATACCTTGTGGTATTTTTCTTGTCAATATCTCCAAGGATAAGGGGTTTCTTTTGAAATATTCTGACAGTTGGCCATTTTGAGTTTGATTCAATGTAGAAATTTGTTGTTAGAGGGATGAAACATTTTCCAAAAGTTGGTTAAGGATAGGATCATTGTTTGTGTGGTGAGATGGAGGTGAATAAGGTGGAGGTGTATATGTGTTTAGAGGACAAGTGAATTGTAAGCTTGTGAGGGGAGATCAGTTAGGAGCTATGAGAAATTTAAATGCACAAAGCTAAAGTGATTCTCAGTGGAAATACCTAAGGAAGTATTGACATTGCTAGTAGTTTGTATGGTTGTTGTAACAATTGGATTGGTGTATGTCAGAATAGAGGTCATGGTTGTGGAAGGAGGAATTGAATTTCCACCTTGACATTGAGTATACCCCAAAGCTTGAACACAACTAGTCATTGTAGGGACATGCTTATAAATGATGTGTTCTAGGATACAAAAAATATCTATTCCTTGTTCATTATCAATCATTCTCCTGATGTTATCTATGACATAAATGGTAGTATTGACAATGTATTCATAACTCAATTTTTTTTGTAATTTGTCTAGTTCTTCATGCATTCTTCCTATGTTCTCTTGAAAGAGATTAGGAACCATTATTTCAACACTAATCACATTGGTTGTGGGTAGGGAGGTCATGGGAAATGAAATGTCAAGGGTATGGTCCATAGTTGCTTGACTAGTGTCAACACTATGAGTGAAAGAGTTAGAAAACCCAAGATCCATAGCAAGTGATGCATCATGAGAAGTCATGAGTCTTGAACTACATCTCACTACAATATTGGAAATAGGACACCAAGTTGTGAAGCTCATACAAGTTTCACAAACCCAAGATGCACCCAGAATGGAGAGTAGGCAAAATGCAATCAAACACCCTAGAAGACAAAGTGCAATACAAGTATGTAAAAGGTATTTTTTTAGATTTTAAAAAAGATAGTGTACTGATTATACTATGAAAAATCATAAAAAATATTTCTTGAAAGTACAATTTTGATTATGAAATGCACTTAAATTTGACTAACTAACCTTAATGTGAACAATTTCATAAAACATAAATTCTAGAAATTGAAACAATAAACTAAATGTAAGAATACAAAATGTAGAAAGAAGGTTTTTGATGCTTAGAAATGAAGAAAAATCCCTCATCAGGGAATCATTCACCCAATGGAAAATGGGCCTTACTTCAGGGTTTTTAAAAACTAATTTACAGACTTTTGAGTTTGTGTTTATGTTTTCAAATTTGGTTTCAAACAAGTGGTTATAGTTTCATATTTCAAGAAAATCAAATCTAAATGTAAGTGTGAAATTATGTTAAGTTACAAGAAAAAATACATAATTTGAAATACAATTTTGATTCAATTTTCTAATTTAAGTTATTGATCATGCAAAAATGAAATCTTAAAACCCCAAATGAGATAAAAACTAATGAAAGTAAAAACCCTAAATGAAATTAAAATAAATGAAATGCAATGCAAAGTAATGAAAATACTGGATCTAGGGTTGAAATGGACTCCAAAATCAGAAACTTATGATGCTCAAAAGTCAAGTTCACCAAAACGAAACATAGAAAAATAGGTTCACCAATATGGAATGAAGGAAAAGAGGGTTATGATGGATCTGTCTTCCTATTTTTATTAGGAAATGAGATCCAAACAAATAATTGAATAACAACCCTTAGGTGAATCAACTTAATGGTGAATCTTATTGATTTCCATATGACTGAGGACATGGGTACAAGGTTGAACAACACTTTTGGGAGAAAAACTTAAAAGTAGAAAATCAACCTAATTATGCTAATTAAAACTTTTAGTAGCAATATAAAGCTCAATATTGATAGAAGCACAAAACTTTATGTAGATTTGAGAAGGGTAGATTGATGTTTACCAGTCACCAAATATTTCTTTCGAGAGGCTATTAGGGACTCATTTAGCCATGGGTAGATGGGCCTTTTTTCAAGGTTTTCAATCAACTTTAAAGAGCCTTTGATATTGATTTGTAGCTTCTAATTTGTTTATGTTTTAGTGTTAGAAATTCATAAAACAGATCTATAGGTGAGATTCCATGGTTTGACATCAACTTTGGCGACTTTTCCAACTTTGACAACTTTTCCAATCTTGCTCTTTAAGGTTTCTTCAATCCTTTTGTAACACAAACACAAGAGGGGAAAATTGTTTGTTTTTGGTGAGTGGGGGTTTTCCTTGGTCAAACACCATTAGGGTAATTAAACCTTGAATTGAAATAATAAAAGGAATGATGAATGAACAAGTTATGTTGTAACTCACCAAACCCTTGGATCTTGATGCTTTGAATGTTTAAACAAGTTATGACATGGATTCAATGGATCTGGATATTGATGCTTTGAATGTTTGAACTTGATCTTTATTCTTACATCACAATGTTAGATCCAAAAACATGTGCGATGCAAGAAAACTTTGACATGATGATTGGATTTTGAATGTGATAGAAAAATACTAATAATTCTACTCTTGAATTCCCTTGATCACAATATTAGATTTAGGAATGCTTGCATAAAAAATCTATATTACTTAGATGAAACATAGTGAAATAACCTTGTATTTATAGGTATATATCATTAATTTCTCAAAATTCAAATATTACAAGCCAACATTGAAATATGGATTTGAGTACCTTAAAATACTGTCAAAAACATATTTATAAATTTTTCTTCAAAGGCCTAGGGAGAAGCCATTCTCCCATGAGCGAATGGGTCCCAAGTCCTTATTAATGGAACATATATTGCTCAAGGTAAAGTGGTACATATTGGCATTAATTATTGTTAGTTTTACCCTTCAAAAAATGTAATTTATTAGGCTTATAGATGTAAAATGGGGCTTATTAAGGTATAATTAAGTCCAATTTAATTAAGAGTGCTTAAACAAAGTGTGAAAATGTAAAGGGATACATTTTTCTACACTACAAAATAAAATGAGTTGCAAAATAAAATAACATAAAATTAAATATATTACAAAAGCTTAATATCAATTGATAAATATAAGCCATTATTTAATGCACAAGGAAACTAAGAGGGGGTGAATCAGTTGTACCGTAAAACTTCAAAACCCTCTAAAAGTTAGAAAATTGTCATTTTCTATGGTTTAGGACATAGAAAAACAATCTTCTACACTCCTCATTCAAGGAAACCATAGAGATCTCAATCCAAGCATAGGAATGATGGAAAGAGATTTATAATAAGGATGTCCTAGGGCTTTATTAGAGATTAAAAAGGGGGTTCACCACCAACTTAGGGCTTGAAAAGACAAGAAATGAATGTAGGATGTAAATTACCATGCAAAACCTAACCAAATGAATCTCCTAAAACCCAAAAAATGGTAGTACTAGGACTCATATTCCCAAGGTGGTGTATCAGTCCCAGTATGTTTTTTTAGAGGGTTAAGACCTAAATCTACACTCCTATCTGTACTCTTCTTCCCACACTTTGTTTCTAGGTCTGAAACACTGATTTGCAACTTCTAAGATACTTTTCATGATCTTGCAAACAAGGAAACAACTAGGAAAAATTTCTTCAAACTTTTAACTTAGTCTTCAAAGATCATTCAAGCTCCAAGACACCCAGATTTGTAATCACACATGTAGAGAGAGAAAAAATTATTGATTTTTAAGGAATAGGTGTTTTCCTTGGTCAAAAACCTTTTAGGTAATTAAAACAAATAATGAAATAATGACATGAAGCATGAAACATGGACAATGATACCATGAATGATGTCTTGGAAATCTACAATCTAAAATGAAGTGTCTATGAAGGATGCAATTATAGGTCTTGAAATAAGTGTAGAACCATGCTTAATCTTGGATCTTGAATGAAAAATCGCAACACTAGATCAACAACATTCTTGATACTTGATAACCTTAACATGATGGTGGATCTTGAATTGTTGCAGAAATTGATGAAGAAATATTCCCTTGAATGCTTTAGAAATGCTCTTGTAAACTCTCTTGACACTCTTGTAAATTCTTAGAATGACTAACCCTTCATAGATTATGTTGATATCATGAACACTTAGTGAAATAATGATTTGAGGCCATTTCTATATAGGAAATACATCCAACTTACCATTTACTAGATCTTGGAGGCTGACATTCATGAAATTTAAACTTAAAACCCTAATTTCCTGCTCAAAACCCTAAAAAGGGGCCAAATGAGACTCATACACCACTTGTGGCATATAGGTCCCATCTAGATGGGACTAATATTCCCAAGGTGACATATGGGTCCCACTGGGACTTTTTAGGTGGAGAAAATATTGGGGAACTAGGAAATTATGTTTATTTATTGATCTTGTCAAGATTTTGGTTGAAATATGCATCAATATGCATAATATAGGGTCTTAGGGGCCTATTAATGATTATATAAAGGTCATAAATACAAGAGATCCCAAAAATAAATGTGAAGGTGTAAATAAATACACTTTACACGATTAAATTAAGGAAAAATTAGGTCAATTTAGCTTAAAAGTTCCCTAAATCCAATGTGAATGTGTAAAACACATTAGAACACTAAATCCAAGGTGACATTAGGTCCATTTAGCTTACAAGGGTCCTAAAATTAATGTGAAGGTGCATATGAATACACTTTAAAACACTAAATTAAGGAAAAGTTAGGTTCATCTAGCTTTAAAGGGTCCTAAATCTACTATGAATGTGTTAAACATATCACAACAATAGATCAAGGTAACATTAGGTTTATTTTTGTTGGCAACACAAAGGCAGACAATTGAGATGTGGGGGTGAATCAGTTGTCCCAAAAATTTAAACTTATCAAACTTATTAACCTTATTCTTAGATCTGATCAATATCCATGAAAGTATAAATCAACAACACATCAGAAACACACATAACACTAAGATTTTTTGCGTGGAAACCCTACTAGGGGAAAACCACAGTGGAGGATAGTCCACAAAATTATACCTTTTTCTTTAAGTAGAAAAGAAATGTGAATGGGGAATGCACATGCATTCAGGTGCACTACATAGAGCTCACTACTCAATTACAAAATGAAGGCTCACTGTCTTACAAAAATATTTGGGTTACATCAACAAGATTTTGAACTGAGAAAATAGCATCTGCTAATGCCTTATTATAGTTCCAATTAAGCACATGAACACTTCTTTACACTCTACTCACTCTTCTTCGCACTTTTATTTTTCCTTCAAATGATTAGGACATTATTAACACATATCATACACAAGCATGCCTTCAAATGGAATAAAAATTTGATCATATATATCCACAACAAGATATTACATCACTACATGTAAGCCTCAACAAAATAATAAAACATATGCAAATGTCGGTCCAAAACAATAAATAATTTTCAATGAAAATTGACCAATGTTGGCCACAACATAATGAAGACCAAAAAAAAATTCAAACACGATAACACCTTCAAAAATTATTCCTCGAAGATCCGTGCAACACGCTACAACACCTTGTCGGACAAGAACATTAAAAGCATGAACACGCAAGAGAAAATATCTAATCATGCACAATGATCAATGTGAACATGCAAAACATATAGAGCGTGATCTAGAAACATCCAAAAACATCATGAATAACCATAGAATAATTTTCAACAATTGAACTTACTAAAATCACATCATCTTCATTCAGGAACACCAACTGAAGCAACAAAATGACAACCAGAACACAACTGTTCATAACTCGATCAAATATTCATGTGGATCTCTGACACTTGACATGGATAAGCTAGATATACTCGACAATAAACCCTTTAATCTCCAACCTCTCATCATCAACGTACTAAACTAACCAACATACTGAACTTCACTTCACCTTTGACAACCTGCAACTCATTTTATTACAATTTTCTTAATATCCTCGAAATATACAACTTCTAATGCATTAATTCCAATAGTGTTGACATCAATGACAACCACATATCAACAACACAACCAAAACATCCAACAATCTCCCCCTTTTGCATTTATGGCAACACATGATGTTGAAAACACCATAAATGCAACAAACTTTAGCACTTACTCGCCCTTAGGTTCTGACTCTTTTCTCCTCAACTCTTTCACACGACTCTTCTCCCCACACATGACTCTTCTCCTTAGATAATTCACATTTTTTCACATGAATCCTCTCCCCCTTTGACATCAATTGCAAAGATATCTTTTCTCCACACAAGCTCTGAACCACATATCTGAACATCTGACTATACTCCCCCTGAGTATCAGCCACCACAACATCAATCCAGATCAAGATATGACTATGAAATGCATGGACTGATGTATTTCAATGCATATTAGTTCTAATTAGGAGGGGTAATCACCCCTATCATCCCTTTGAGATACTCAAAAGTATCCTTAGGAAAAGGATTTATAAATATGTCTGTAATCTATTCCTGAGTAGGCACATACTCCAGTCTGACTTCCTTTTCACTCACCTTCTCTCTCAAAAAGTGAAACTTGATAGATATATGCTTGGTCTTTGAATGCAACACTGAATTCTTAGAAATGTTAATTGCAATTGAATTATCACATAATATACCAATAGGTTGATCATACACAACTCTAATATCTTTCAACATCTACTTCATCCACAATTCTTGAGTATAATTAATAGCAGTAGCAATGTATTATTCCTCTGCAGTAGATAAAGAAATGGCATTCTGCTTCTTACTTAACCATGAAATTAGCTTCTTACCCAAGAAAAATGCACCACCACTAGTACTATTTATGTCATTCACATCTCCTACCCAACTAGTATAAGTAAAGGCACTTAAAGTAAGATCATCATCTTTAGGATACCACATACCAAAATCAACTGTCCCCTTCTAGTATCTAAAAATCCTCTTCATGACAGTTACATGAGATTCCTTAGGATCAACTTGAAATATTGCAACAATGCATACAACATTCATGATATCTAGTCTAGATTGAGTCAAATAAGGAAATCCACCAATCATCAATCTATATATAGTTTGATTTTATTTTGGAGAATCATCATCTTGTGTCAACTTGCATCTGGTCACCATAGGTGTAGCAACTAGATTTGAATCTTCCATACCAAACTTGTTTAGCAATTCTTTCACATATTTGGACTAAGATTTGAAGATCCCTTTATCTAGCTGAGTAATTTGTAATCATAAAAGGAAATTCATCTCACCAATCATAGAAATTTCAAACTCATTCTACATCTCATCAGCAAACTTCATGCACAAACTATCATCTCCTCCATAAATGATATCATCAATAAAGGCTTCAACAATCAAATCTTTATCATCATCAATCTTTAAATACAGATTACTATTAGCAGTACCTTTATTAAATCCAAGCTTCAACAAATACTTGTCCAATCTATCATACCATGCTCATGGGGATTGCTTAAGTCCATAAAATTCTTTCTTTAATCAGAAAACCATATCTCCTTGATCAATCAATTGAAATCCATTAGGTTGCTCAACATACACTTCTTCCAATTCACCATTTAGAAATGCTGACTTGACATCCATCTAATAAGCCTTGTAGGTTTTGAAAGCAACATAAGTAAGAAATAGTCTCATAGCTTCAATCCTAGCAACAAGGGAAATTTTTTCTTCAAATTCAATTCCTTCCTTCTAAGAATATCCTTTACACACAAGTCTTTCTTTGTTTCGAACAACTTCACCTTGCTCAAATTCAGCTTATTTCTAAAGACCCATTGAGTTCCAATTACATTTTTGTCCTTAGGTCTAGGAAAAAGAATCCATGTGTTATTCTTCTCAATTTTCTATAGTTCTTCTTCCATTGCTTCCATCCAATGTTCATCTTTGCATGTTTCATTCACACTATTAGGCTCAGTCTTTGTAATCAAACAATATTCTTCTATTTTTTTCTCCTAGTCTGAAAACCTTTGTTCTTATCACCTATAATCTGATCTTCTGATTGATTTAGTCTGACATACCTTGGAGTCTTAGGATTTTCCTGAACTTATAGCTCTTGTGATATCTCTTCTGCACTTTCACTAGTTCCTTCCTCTTTATTTTCTTGATTTACCAGAATGATCTGAACTTGACTTGAATTATGAACTTTCATTCCTATGACTGACTATTATTCTAATCATTTGAATCATATCCACAAGTTTTTGATGGTCTAGCTATGTCTTCATCAACCTTGACATTTTCACTTTCAACTACTTTCCTCAATCTCTTGTTGTAGCATTGGTAGGCCTTTCTCCTAGTAGAATAATCAAGAAAGATTCCTTCATCACTCCTAGCATCAAAATTTCCTATATCTTAATCTCTTCTGATATAGCATTTACTCCAAAATATTTTGAACTATCTAATAGTAGGCTTATGACCAGATCATAGCTCAAAAAGGGTCTTACCAGTATCACCTTTGACTTGTACCCAGTTGAGGATGTAAACATCAATACTCACAACTTCTCTCCAATAGATATGAGGAACATTTCCTCCAACATCATAGTCCTAGCAATATCTTGAATTTTCCTATTCTACCTTTCCACAACTCCATTTTACTGAGGGGTCCGCAGGGCAGATAATTGTCTCTTTATCCCATGCACTTCACAAAAAGAATTAAACTCATGGGAAATGAATTCACCACCTCTATCTAATATCAAACATTCAATCTTCAAACCTATCTCTGTCTCAACCATAGCCTTAAAACTATTGAATTTCTCTAGAGCTTTATATTTTTCCCTTAAGAAAGTAACCCACATAAATCTAGAGTAATCACCAACAAGTAACATGAAGTACCTATCTCCTTGTAAAATTATGACTCTAGAAGGACCACACAAGTTAGTATGCATAGGCTCCAACACTTCATTTGAACAATGTTGTTTTCTCTGAAATGAAATTATAGTTTGCTTCCCTAGCTTCCATTCCTTGCATATAGTATTAGTAGGCTTTACCAACTTAGGAGTATCTCTCACTGCCTGAGTATAACTTATCTTGATAGTATTGTCAAAGTTCACATGACACATTCTCCTATGCCACAACCAACTTTCATCAACTTGAGCAATCAGACAACTTTTACTAATATCATTCTAGTGAATAATATTACCTTTTTTTTTTGTACCTGAAGCAATCACATTTCCAAAACTTCCCAATATTCTACACTTTCCATTCTTGAATTGAAGATTGTATCCCTTGACAACCATCTATCCAACACTCAAGAGATTATGCTTCAAACCTTCCACATAAAGGACATCATCAGTATTATTCTTACCATCAAGAAAAATAAATCCTCTGCCATAGATTACACCTGCTTTCTCATCACCAAATCTTACAACACTACCATCATACTTTTCTAGGCTCACAAATTTTCTTTTATCACTTGTCATGTAATGAGAGCATCCACTGTCAATCACCCATTCATCTTTCTCTTCAACTCGAGCAGCTAGGATTTTCTCCACATTTGTACAACTAACAAATTTAGTAGACACATGATCATTTTCCTTGATAGAAATAAATACCCATTCATCCTCACTTACATTTCTTTCATCAGATTCATCATCTGTCACACCCTCATCAGCAGCATAATAACACTTTATTTGAAATCTACGATTGTTAGGTCTTGGCTTACGAACTCTTTCTAGACACCTTGATGCAAAATGACCTATCTTATTGCAATAAAAGCATTTAATAGGAAATTTTCCTTTATACTTACCTTCTCCACTAACTTCTCTTTTGACAATTAGTGCTTCAAGCTCCTCTAGTTGGTTATAGGACATAATAACTAGACCAAAATAACCCTGGACAAAATAACCCAGTCACAATAACCCAAGTAAAAAATAACCCAGGGTCATAATAACCCAAGCCAAAATAACCCATGGTCCGAATAAGCCATGGAAAAAATATCCCCGTAAGAATATAGAGAAAGGAAAAAAAAAATTATAAATTACGTATGGATTATTCTGTACATGGGTTATTTTAACCACAGGTTATTATGTCCATGGGTTATTATGACCCTAGGTTATTTTTTCCTTGGGTTATTATGATGTGGTTATTGTTTCTAGGTTTATTGTGTTTGGGTTATTATGTCCTGATACCCCTCCATTTTCTCTCCTCTTCTTCAATCTCTCTCATTTCCTCCTCATACTTGAATACCTTTATAGAAGAACTTTATCCCAAATCATATCTATTTTTATCTCTTCTAGAAGTGGTAGCCCTGAATGTAAATTCAATCTTGGGAAGAGCATCACCAAATTCACTCAACTCAAAATCAATAAGCTTACCAATCAACATGTCTCTGGTTACATTTGTTGCATTCTAGAGCTCCTCAATAGCAGTAGCTTTGACTTTGTATGCAACAGGAAAGGATCTGAGCACTTTAATAGCAACAATCTTTGATTCTTCCAATCATCCACCAGCACATCTAATACTTCACACAAGTTCATTCACTCTTTGCATAAATGAAGTAATGTTTTCATCATCACCCATTCTCAACATTTCATATTTCCCTTTCAGACTTTGTAACTTAGCAATCTTCACATTAGCATCACCTTCATACAAAGTTTCCAACTTTTTCTAGATCTCATAAGCAGTCATCAGATCCATAAAATTTGTCATCTCAAAATCAATTAAAGCACTCAAAAATGATTCCTTAGCCCTAATATTGTATTCAACATCCTTAATCTCAACATCAGTAGAAGGACCATTTTGTGGGATAACATACCTATACTTTGTAATGTTCCAGTAGGGTTCACCAATGCATCTCAGATGACACTCCATTCGAGCCTTCCATGGAGAATAATTTGTTACATCAAATCTTGGACTATCATTCTTGTATGTCACCATCCCAGATCACCTCAAGCTAATGCTATGAGATTTCCACAATCCATAATGTTATCAAATTTGTTGCTTCTGGATTTAGATTGTGTGACAGTTTCTGCATCAACATTTCAAATCACACTCTGTGATCCATCATCAGGATGATAGAGAGCTCAAGGAGATTCATTATGATTAGTTGCAAACCTAAATTTCTTAAAAAGAAGAAAAGAGAGAGGACGTGGTAAGAGGGAGGGGGAAGGGAGACACAAATCAAGGATATTCATTATGATTAGTTCTAGACCTAAATTGCTTAAAGAATTTAATATTTTAATTTCTTTTCATGATTTATGTCTCTCTTCCCCCTCCCTCTTACCACATCCTCTCTCTTTTCTTCTTTTTAAGAAGTTTAGGTCTGCAACTAAGCATAATGAATCTCCTTGAGCTCTCTATCATCCCGATGATGGATAATGGAGTGTGATCTGAAACGTTGATCAAAAAAATCTCACACAATCTAAATCCAGAAGCAACAAATTGATATCACCTCAAGTTGTTAAACTTCTTCCAAGGAACCTACTCTGATACCAATTGTTGGAAAAAAAATGGCAGACAACTGAAAGGGGGGTGAATTAGTTGTCCGAAAAATTTAAACTTATCAAACTTATTAACCTTATTCTTAGATCTGATCAATAACCATTAAAGTATAAATCAACAACACATCAGAAACACACATAACACCAATATTTTTTTACGTGGAAACCCCGTTAGGGGAAAAACCATGGTGGAGGTTAGTCCACAATATTATACTGTGTTAAGAGTATAAATGAAATATGAATGGGGAATGCACATGCATTCAGGTGCATTACCTAGATCTCACTGCTCAATTAGAAAAGGAAGACTCACTATCTTACAAGAAGATTTGGATTACATCCACATGATTTTGAACTAAGAAAATAGCATCTGCTAATGCCTGATTACAATTTCAATTAAGCACATGAACACTTCTTCACACTTTGCCTCTACCTTCTAATGATTAGGACATTATTCACACATCTCATACACAAGCATGCCTTCAAATGGAATAAACAATCACTCATATATATCTACAACAAGAGATTACATCGCTACATGTCGGCCTCAACAAAATAATAAAACATATGCAAACTATCAGCCCCAAAAAATAAATAATTTTCAATGTGAATCAACCAATCTCAGCCACAACGTAATGAAGACCCCAAAAAAAATATTCAAACATGAAAACACCTTCGAAAATGATTCCTCGAAGATCCATAACACGGTACTACACCTTGTCAGCCAATAACATGAAAAGCATGAACACGCCAGAGAAAATCGCTAATCACGAGCACAACGATCAATGCAAACGTGCAACACAATTAGAGCATGATCTATCGAAACATCCAAAAAAATTATGAATCACTAGAGAAGCATCTGCAACAACTAAACTTACTAAAATTACGTCATCTTCATTCAGGAACACCAACTGAAGCAACAAAATTATTGTAAGAACACAACTGTTCATAACTCAATTAAATATTCATACGGATCTCTATAACTTGACGTGGATAAACTAGATATACTCGAAAAGAAACCCTTTAATACATAACCTCTGATCATCAACATACTGAACTAACCAACAGACTGAACTTCATTTCACCACTGACAACCTGCAACTTATTTTATTACAATTTCCTGAATATCCTTGACATATACGACTTCTATTGCATTAATTCTAATAGTGTTGACATTAATGGAAACCACGTATCAGAAAAACATCCACAAAATCCAATAATTTTAACATTAATTATTCCCAAATTAGGTGTGAAAATGTAAGAAATGACATTTTTCAACACTACCTTTTGTCCCCACTTTAGTGAGAGGATGAACTTGCTTCAAACACACACTAAAGTAGACATTTAGGAGGGGTTCCCGTGTATTGATGTGGATGGTCTATGATGATAAATATAAATGAGGTGGTGAAGCCCATAGGATCTAAGATCCTACATCAAGCCAACATGAGTACAAAGGGACACACACAATGTGTACAATATGCAACATGACTTGGATTACTCATGATGTATGGATCAAGTTTATATTCCATGTTCTTCTTGCATTGAGGTCTAGTTTGGACCGTAAAATAAGGATCAATTTTCAAGAATGTGGGAGGTGAACCTCTAATTCTTTGGGTTGATCCGGACTCTAGGTACAAAAAAGAAAGTCTAAGTTTTTAAGGATCAAAATGATGGTGATGATATATGAAAGATGGATTATTGGTGAATGATTGGAACTCTTAGGAAATCTTGAAGAGGATACTAAAATTTAGGACTTGGATTGATGTTTTGACTTGATTTTGGATTTTGGATTTTGGATAGTGAACTCATAAACCACAAGATGTTGGATGTTATCAAGGGATAGACTTGTTGACAAGGATCAATAATTTGACTAAATATGTGGAGAAGGATTCCTCTACACACCTTTAATCAAATGAAATGATTTTCCCAAAGTTTAGCATGAGGGATTTTTTCAAGATTTCCAATAATTGTTTGTGAGGTGATTTTGATTTTGATTTTTGGGGGATGGATGAAATTTTTGGTTTTGATCCAAAGAGACTTAGAGAGACTTTGTTTACTAGACAAAGATATTGAAGAACATGCTTTTATCTAAGAGTAGTTCAAACAAAAAGACCAATGTTTGCTCGAAAGAAGATAAAAAGATAAACAAGAACATGTATGGGGTCCAATTTTTTATCTTTTCATTAATGACTTCTTTTTACCAAAAACAAACGCTTGATTATGTTTCAAACTGAATGTCCAATGTCACAACTTATTTTCGTCCCACAAAGTGTTATGTGGAAGTTCCAAGAAATCAGGACAAGGGTTGCCTAATGTTGACCTTTGTAAGAGAAAATTGAGATGTAAACCCAATTACATAGAAACCTCTAGAGATGTAATCCCTAGGGTAAGCAATAGCTCTTGGGTTTTGTCAAAGGTATTTTCTCTATCTAAGGGGTTTGAAATTTTGATACTCACGTTAAATGACTGTTTCCCAATGTTTTCGAATCAAGCAAGTGTTTTGACTCACAAGCAATATAACATCCTAGCTAAATTGGTACGTTTTTCTTGGTGGGCTTGCCTCATTCCCTTCATAGTAGAAGAGATGATTTTACATGCAACCAAGGAAAAATATAAAGGTATGTTAAGAATGAAGTATTAACCTCTATATTTTAACCAAGATCGGACATGGCAAGTAACTTCTTGGAATCTAAGTTCCAATGCACCACTTTGATAAACTTGTTGGATGGACTACTTGGTTACTACAAAAAAGGGTTTTAGTTCAGACTTTTTGTTTGTGTAGATTGACCCATATGACAAGAGTCCCTTTTCAGATCCATTTCATCAGAGTCAACCACATGATACTGGCGTTTACTCTAGTACCCACATTTATATCCCGACTGGAAATACTCTTGGCTTTAGAGTGTTACTGGTTGAGTCATTCCCTTGGGAGAGTAATTTTTCCCCAAGGCAGGCCCTCTAAGATAGACAAAAGTGAGTAAACATATTCATAGTTCGATCAACCTTCATTTAGAAATAAAGGGAGAACACATGTAATAAGTTTACTCACACTCGCAAAGTGTTTTGTTCAATTTTTTAAACCCAAAATGAAGTGTGGAGGCAATTACTTTATCCTAACCTAAGACCACCAAAAATCCTTTTGATTCTCAAGATCGCCATGAGGCGTGAGAGAAGTGCATACGTATTTTTAATGGTGTCAGTTTGAGTAAGAAATTATAAAACAAAGAAACACTTGTTTGTTTTAACCTTCAAAGCAGACATGAATTCTTTTTAAGCACCAACTTTGAAGTGTGATATTTTCTTGTTCAATTGTTAAGTCCCAAAAATAAAGTCTAGTCAGTTTCTAATGTTCATGTTTAGCCCAACTTTGAAAAAAAACCAATCAATGATTAATTTTAAATTCAAATTGATCTAGTTGGCAGTAAACACAAAACAAAGGCAGCAATTGGATGCTCTAGACTATTACAATAAGCATTTAAAAATGATTTTTTCAAGTTCAAGTTCAATGCTCAATGCTTGAACTCAAATTTTTCTAGATTTATCTGCCTTGATGAGAAGTAGATAAAATTTTTAGTTAAGCATGAAGAACTGATCGATAGACTCCACCTTAGCAATGTGCACTCAACAACTTTAAGTTAGTGAAACAAAATCAATCATAAATCAACAACTTTATTTAAATTCAAATAGAAAATGATTTTTCCCTTTTTCAGATGTAAAGTATGGTGGCCAAATTGCAACATCAAAAACCCATCATATCAAGCTTGGATCCCATTTCATAAAAAAACATCACGGTAATTGTAATCAGATCAAATGCAAGTTGAAGTTGCTTTCCACAGTGATGTTAATTTGCACAGATAAACTTTTTAAATTTTTAAAATCCTACTAGATTTGTCTTTCGTCATTAAAGATCTGCACAAGGCTTAGTAGACATAAAAGGCTGTCAGATTTTTGTTCAATAGTATATCAGTATTATTACTATATGAGCCAGATTTTTCTTTAAACTAGTGCTCACTAAAATACCATTAAGACAACAACTTCAATATTGAGAAAGTAGATGAAGCGCACTTGATTAAGACAACAATATGACTATAAGAGGGCCCAAGTTAGTTGGTTAAGACAAAAAAAACATTTAGATAAGAAACCCTTTCTCTAAAGACCCAGTTACGATTAAAAACATTAAGTGATTAAGAGCAATGAAACATAAGAGATAAAAAAAAAACCACTTTACAACAATAAAGGAAAAATATGAAAAGCACACCACTCAAGCTCAATGAATACAGATTATGTAGTGCTCCTTCTACTCTATTACACCAACAAAGATTCTCAAGAATGCAGATGGGACGTTAAAAGTAGCTTATAAATTTAATGGCACAACTTCAGACACAAATAAAGTGAAGAAGTTTTGAAACCCGTAGAGAAAAATTGAAATCACTTAATACAATGCAATTCACAGGAAAGGAGAGCTCAAGACTTGTGGGCTGTTAGCCAACTACTCATACGAGGCTAGTTTTTCAATAGATGATGATGAATGTTTGTTTCCCAATGTCAATATTTGCACAACCTAAGACAATTCTGAAGACTTCAACAACAATGCAGAATGTAATAAGTGGTGGCCTTAAACCTCTTGTATGCCTTCTTTGACAATTTTTGATCCTACATTCAATTTCAAACAACCACGATAATATCAATATTTAGCCATACAATGCAAGTAAAAAGACATTAGCATCATTCTCTTTCTGTAGCATAAAATAGAAAATTTCTAAATCAAATCTTTTACGAAAGCCAAAATTCAAAACCATTTAAATATTATGCATGTCCAATTCTCAATGCTTTTGACTTGAGTGTTGATGGTGACTCAGACAAAGGTGATAAATGCTTAATATCACTATGATATATCGTGCAGTTTTCAATGATTCTGAAATTTCTATGATTTCAATAATTTCAAGTTGGCGCTGCAATTGGGTGTTTCTTCTTTAATGCAATTGAGAATGGATAATTAAGCTAGAAATGGAATGTGCCATGGTTTGTTGAGCTATTAAATGCTAGTCAATGGCTATCACATGCTGGGACATCCATTAAGTTAGTAATACAGTGTATCCAAGGACAAAGTACATAAAATAATAAGGCAGGAAACATTGATTTAAATAAAAAGAGCCCACCACAGGAATGATCAACATTTAAAATTTGAATGAACGATATTTATGACTTTATGACTTTCTATTTTATATCAATGCATGCTAATATGTAGAAGTTGAGAAAGCCAACTTCATGACCCAAGATCACCTGCATGCAAATAACCTGTCACAGAAAGAAGAGATGGAGACAAACAAGCAAGGGTGCTCTGAAAGCTGAAAAATGTATTCATCCGAGAGAGGTAAAAATACAATGATGAATCCTTATAAAAGGATATTGTGCAACCCTAAAAGAAACCCTAATAGGTAGACATTTAATAATTAATATAATTATTAAATGTCACAAAATGCAAACTAAAGTGAAATCTTAAGAGGAATAAAGGTAATTTAATCAACATGATTAAATTAGAACCTTCTCTAACACCCCCCCTTAAGATGAGCAAAAGTGCAGCTACAAACATATGCAAGAAAGCAAAGGTAACTACAATGCAAGAAAGTAAACTTGGGTCCCGGCAACAAGGCCTGATCAGGTACCCAATTACAACCAAATCTCTGTAAAGTGGAGAAATAGAGAAAACCTCATGGGAAAAACTCTACTCCAAAAAGAGATGAAAGCATGCAATGCACTAAGAAAAGAAGGATAGGAGGTGGATAACATGATACCCCCCATAGACAGCTTCTATCATATAAGTACATATACAATGGTCTCCATAGGAGAAAAAGAAAGAGACTAGAAGGCCCCCCCACAATGAAGAAACTCCTGTCGCACATATGGATGCCTGAGGTAGAATCTAGAAAGAGATCCTGAAGCAGCATATAATATTCCTCCCCTTGGGAAGAAATGGATCCAAAGAACGAAGATGAAGAAACCCTGTGAAGAGAGAAGAATCAATCTGTCTCAAGATGTGTGCCATAATAGGATGCTGAAGAATCTCTCTGTCTGAACTGAAACAAAAGATGTCAAATCCAAACTGAACTGAAGACTCAAAAACTGCAACCTCTGAATGCACAAATGATGGTGGGCTAACAGCTGGAATATGGCTGTCAACAAAGAGGAGCTGAAAATCCTCAAAGTAATCCTCCAGATCTGCAATATAGGACTCTACAAACAAAGACGAAATGCCTGCAAGATAAGAATCCCAAGTAGCCATGTCTGAAAGATGTATGATGTCCTGCTTAGCTGAATCAATAGGAGCCAAAGAAGAGGCAATATCAAACTGATCAGGAACAACAGGAGATGATGTTGATACATGTATAATCTCAGTCTGAAGAGTAGGAACTATGAGACAATCCTCTGATTCATCGGAATATAGAAGGGTGTCTAAATACTGAAGTTCCTTTAAAGTATCATGATCAAAAGGTGTGTTCTCTCTCCAACCAATGGGTACAAGACAATCTGAAGCAGGATCCTCTGGGAATGGAGAAAGACTAGGGTCTCCATAGATCTCCCAAAGACGTGTCCAAAGTGAGTGAGGACAATCAATGCCCGATATAGCCCACACAGTGTCAAAATCAACACTAGACAAAATAACTCCTACTATGTGATTTCTAATGATATCCCAAGCTAGTTTTCCCTCTGAAGTTGCTGGTTCAGGTATGAGATCATACAAATAAGGCAACAAATTTAGCCACCTACAATGTGTAAGTATACCCTTTGCCCATGACTCATAATTACCCCGTTCCAGAAATACAACTGAAGGGTGAGTAGAAAAACCCATGATAGCTCTTCAAATTAAAAATATGAGACTAACTGACCTCAATACTGATAAATCAGATCAACATATGCCATCCCATGCAAACAAATCATTTCCAAGTGCTGAAACATCCAAGTAACTAACAGATGTGTGAAAACACAAAATACTAAATAAAAGGTACTTGGTACAGATTCTGGAAAAATAAATTGCAGATCTGGAAAGAACACAGAAACACCTTTCCAACGCCTCTTTGTTTGCGAAAAACGGAGTCCGTATGCAAAAGATATGGCTCCAGGAGTGCAAAAATATTGTTCTGACTTTGACTGAGAAAAACAGCATCAAAATGGAAAAAACTGAAAATAAGACCTGCACCATCAGATCGGCGCTGGAATCAGCTTTCCAACGCCTATTTCCATTCGAAAATCCGAGCTAAAATGCCCAAGTTATGCCCGATTTCGTGCAAGTTGCTCAAAAAGGTTTTTAAAAAAAATTGCACAGCCCACAAGGGCTAAGATCTTCGGCCCCTGGTCACATGGACGACCAGGGGGCTGGCGGCTAGGTGCTGGGCGCGCGGCCCCTGGATCTGCATGTGACCCTGCCGCTTGCAGGGTAAGCCCTCAGGGGCTGCGGTGGGGCGCTGGTCGGAGCCTCTGGTCACCAATACGGCCAGGGCTAGGGCCTACAAAGCCCGCGGGGGCTGAAGGCTTAGCGCCGGCGCGGAAACAAAGACCGCCGATGGCGGTGGTAACCCAGCGGCTTACGGGCGGAGGAAGGGTGGCGGGTGGGCGGTGGGCGGCGCACTTTTTAAACTGTAAGCGCCCAAAAAATAATAAAAGTTTGATTTTTTTATTATTTTTTTGAATTTTTCACAATTTTTCACCTCGAACTGCGTGCCTGGGGGCCGTACGGCCCTTGGGTAAAAAAATTTTTGCCTTCCGGATCAACAGTAGCCAAACTGGGCTTGCCTTATATGAAAATATAGGTTTTTGGCCGCTCTGAATCCAACCGTGAGGTCCGTTTGGGCCCAAAATGCACCCAAAAAACGGAGTTACCCAGATCCTCAAAAAAAATGCCAGATCTGATGCATGCGCTTGTAAAAACGCTAAAAAAAATTGATGGTGATGAGATATGAAGATGGATTATTGGTGAATGATTGGAACTCTTAGGAAATCTTGAAGAGGATACTAAACTTTAGGACTTGGATTGATGTTTTGACTTGATTTTGGATTTTGGATTTTGGATAGTGAACTCATAAACCACAAGATGTTGGATGTTATCAAGGGATAGACTTGTTCACAAGGATCAATAATTTGACTAAATATGTGGAGAAGGATTCCTCTACACACCTTTAATCAAATGAAATGATTTTCCCAAAGTTTAGCATGAGGGATTTTTTCAAGATTTCCAAGAATTGTTTGTGAGGTGATTTTGATTTTGATGTTTGGGGGATGGATGAAAGTTTTGATTTTGATCCTAAGAGACTTAGAGAGACTTTGTTTACTAGACAAAGATATTGAAGAACATGCTTTTATCTAAGAGTAGTTCAAACAAAAAGACCAATGTTTGCTCGAAAGATGATAAAAAGATAAACAAGAACATGTATGGGGTCCAATTTTTTATCTTTTCATTAATGACTTCTTTTTACCAAAAACAAATGCTTGATTATGTTTCAAACTAATGTCCAATGTCACAACTTATTTTCGTCCCACAAAGTGTTATGTGGAAGTTCCAAGAAATCAGGACAAGGGTTGCCTAATGTTGACCTTTGTAAGAGAAAATTGAGATGTAAACCCAATTACATAGAAACCTCTAGAGATGTAATCCCTAGGGTAAGCAATAGCTCTTGGGTTTTGTCAAAGGTATTTTCTCTATCTAAGGGGTTTGAAATTTTGATACTCACGTTAAATGACTGTTTCCCAATGTTTTCGAATCAAGCAAGTGTTTTGACTCACAAGCAATATAACATCCTAGCTCAATTGGTACGTTTTTCTTGGTGGGCTGGCCTCATTCCCTTCATAGTAGAAGAGATGATTTTACATGCAACCAAGGAAAAATATAAAGGTATGTTAAGAATGAAGTATTAACCTCTATATTTTAACCAAGATCGGACATGGCAAGTAACTTCTTGGAATCTAAGTTCCAATGCACCACTTTGATAAACTTGTTGGATGGACTACTTGGTTACTACAAAAAAGGGTTTTAGTTCAGAATTTTTGTTTGTGTAGATTGACCCATATGACGAGAGTCCCTTTTCAGATCCATTTCATCAGAGTCAACCACATGATACTGGCGTTTACTCTAGTACCCACATTTATATCCCGACTGGAAATACTCTTGGCTTTAGAGTGTTACTGGTTGAGTCATTCCCTTGGGAGAGTAATTTTTCCCCAAGGCAGGCCCTCTAAGATAGACAAAAGTGAGTAAACATATTCATAGTTCGATCAACCTTCATTTAGAAATAAAGGGAGAACACATGTAATAAGTTTACTCACACTCGCAAAGTGTTTTGTTCAATTTTTTAAACCCAAAATGAAGTGTGGAGGCAATTACTTTATCCTAACCTAAGACCACCAAAAATCCTTTTGATTCTCAAGATCGCCATGAGGCGTGAGAGAAGTGCATACGTATTTTTAATGGTGTCAGTTTGAGTAAGAAATTATAAAACAAAGAAACACTTGTTTGTTTTAACCTTCAAAGCAGACATGAATTCTTTTTAAGCACCAACTTTGAAGTGTGATATTTTCTTGTTCAATTGTTAAGTCCCAAAAATAAAGTCTAGTCAGTTTCTAATGTTCATGTTTAGCCCAACTTTGAAAAAAACCAATCAATGATTAATTTTAAATTCAAATTGATCTAGTTGGCAGTAAACACAAAACAAAGGCAGCAATTGGATGCTCTAGACTATTACAATAAGCATTTAAAAATGATTTTTTCAAGTTCAAGTTCAATGCTCAATGCTTGAACTCAAATTTTTCTAGATTTATCTGCCTTGATGAGAAGTAGATAAAATTTTTAGTTAAGCATGAAGAACTGATCGATAGACTCCACCTTAGCAATGTGCACTCAACAACTTTAAGTTAGTGAAACAAAATCAATCATAAATCAACAACTTTATTTAAATTCAAATAGAAAATGATTTTTCCCTTTTTCAGATGTAAAGTATGGTGGCCAAATTGCAACATCAAAAACCCATCATATCAAGCTTGGATCCCATTTCATAAAAAAACATCACGGTAATTGTAATCAGATCAAATGCAAGTTGAAGTTGCTTTCCACAGTGATGTTAATTTGCACAGATAAACTTTTTAAATTTTTAAAATCCTACTAGATTTGTCTTTCGTCATTAAAGATCTGCACAAGGCTTAGTAGACATAAAAGGCTGTCAGATTTTTGTTCAATAGTATATCAGTATTATTACTATATGAGCCAGATTTTTCTTTAAACTAGTGCTCACTAAAATACCATTAAGACAACAACTTCAATATTGAGAAAGTAGATGAAGCGCACTTGATTAAGACAACAATATGACTATAAGAGGGCCCAAGTTAGTTGGTTAAGACAAAAAAAACATTTAGATAAGAAACCCTTTCTCTAAAGACCCAGTTACGATTAAAAACATTAAGTGATTAAGAGCAATGAAACATAAGAGATAAAAAAAAAACCACTTTACAACAATAAAGGAAAAATATGAAAAGCACACCACTCAAGCTCAATGAATACAGATTATGTAGTGCTCCTTCTACTCTATTACACCAACAAAGATTCTCAAGAATGCAGATGGGACGTTAAAAGTAGCTTATAAATTTAATGGCACAACTTCAGACACAAATAAAGTGAAGAAGTTTTGAAACCCGTAGAGAAAAATTGAAATCACTTAATACAATGCAATTCACAGGAAAGGAGAGCTCAAGACTTGTGGGCTGTTAGCCAACTACTCATACGAGGCTAGTTTTTCAATAGATGATGATGAATGTTTGTTTCCCAATGTCAATATTTGCACAACCTAAGACAATTCTGAAGACTTCAACAACAATGCAGAATGTAATAAGTGGTGGCCTTAAACCTCTTGTATGCCTTCTTTGACAATTTTTGATCCTACATTCAATTTCAAACAACCACGATAATATCAATATTTAGCCATACAATGCAAGTAAAAAGACATTAGCATCATTCTCTTTCTGTAGCATAAAATAGAAAATTTCTAAATCAAATCTTTTACGAAAGCCAAAATTCAAAACCATTTAAATATTATGCATGTCCAATTCTCAATGCTTTTGACTTGAGTGTTGATGGTGACTCAGACAAAGGTGATAAATGCTTAATATCACTATGATATATCGTGCAGTTTTCAATGCTTCTGAAATTTCTATGATTTCAATAATTTCAAGTTGGCGCTGCAATTGGGTGTTTCTTCTTTAATGCAATTGAGAATGGATAATTAAGCTAGAATGGAATGTGCCATGGTTTGTTGAGCTATTAAATGCTAGTCAATGGCTATCACATGCTGGGACATCCATTAAGTTAGTAATACAGTGTATCCAAGGACAAAGTACATAAAATAATAAGGCAGGAAACATTGATTTAAATAAAAAGAGCCCACCACAGGAATGATCAACATTTAAATTTTGAATGAACGATATTTATGACTTTATGACTTTCTATTTTATATCAATGCATGCTAATATGTAGAAGTTGAGAAAGCCAACTTCACAGACCCCGAAGATCACCTGCATGCAAATAACCTGTCATAGAAAGAAGAGATGGAGACAAACAAGCAAGGGTGCTCTGAAAGCTGAAAAATCTATTCATCCGAGAGAGAGATAAAAATACAATGATGAATCCTTATAAAAGGATATTGTGCAACCCTAAAAGAAACCCTAATAGGTAGACATTTAATAATTAATATAATTATTAAATGTCACAAAATGCAAACTAAAGTGAAATCTTAAGAGGAATAAAGGTAATTTAATCAACATGATTAAATTAAAACCTTTACTCTAACATAATAAATGTCAATAAATGGTGCAACAATCAATAGTAGTTTAAAAAAAAAACATGTGCAACTCTATTTCAGATTTCTCAACATATCTAAGACAGGGCGCACGATGCTTGCAGTGTGTTTAAATAGAGACTAAAGACTTTATGGAAGCAACTGATATTTAATAATAATGTTGGACTTTAACATAAATTTCCACTGTAGCAAGACCAAATGCCTCTTCTTCTTCTGCGTATGGTTTAGATTTTGTGCATTGTCTCTCGTATACCATGGCTCAAGTCACTTCTCAATGCTAACATCATCTATTTCAAAAGCTCGTATGTGTTAACAAACATTGTATGTGTTAACAAACAATATGTGTTAACAAGCGATATGTGTTATCAAATGCCATATGTGTTAATAGATGTGTCTTGTGTTAATCAAACGTCATGTGTGTTAACAAATAGTATGTGTCAACAAACGAAGTATGTTTTAACAAACGACATGTGTTAACAAACTATGGTATTTCTTGACAATCACAAGTTACATGAATATATTATTTTTAATAATGAATCATGCAACTATGATCTATCATTTTCAAACTGAGAGCTATTGATATTAGAATTCAATTTATTACTAATCAAGAGTAAAGTAGACTAGCAATATCATATCACTTCTATTAAGATTCCCAACACAAAAGTAATTGATAAATGTTGATTTCAAAAACTTAATCGATTGCAGTTGTGGGTTCGCCCTCCTTCTAGTGCCATATGTGAGCACCCTGCAAATCTGCACAAAGCTTAAACTCCATAGCATGTATTTTTTTATGCAAACTCACTAAATGCTCCTATGAAGTAATGCATGATACCTTCATAAACAAGATAACAACACAAACTAATTGAGAGCATAAAAACAAGACACATATCTATCCCATAGTGGATTGGTGCTTCTTTGATGTGGAAAGAAGCCCTTTCCCAACCCTTGATAATTCGAATGATGATGATGCAATGGAAAAAAATATCTCTCAATTGAAGAGAGTAACTTTGCATGAGGATTGCAGATCAAGTTGTGGGGGATTAAATCAATGGAGATGATCTCTATTTAAGGAATAGAATGATAGAAGAATGCCAAACATGCAGGATGTGGGACTAAAGATAAGCCAATGAGATGAGGCCACTTGTCAACTTGTGATAGGTTAAGGAATGAGCACATTTTAGTCAATGTGCCAAAGAGGGGGAGATTCAAATTTGAATTTGAGAGTTAAATGTTGAGTTTGACCTTTGCAAGAGACATGTAAGAGCCATGTAAGAGCTCATAAATGCTTTGTTGGATGTACATGTCAACTTGTTTTTGAATTCAAATTTGAGGGAATATTCCTCAAAGATTCCATGTTGAAAGAAAATGATGATTTAATAAATCAGTAAATTGATTTATTTGTGCAAGTGGGAAAATCTAGAGGATGTGATGGGTGATTGGATTAGGTTAATCAAGATTAGATTAACTTAGATGATGATTAGATGCTTTTGACCCATTTGACTTAGATTTAGGGATTTAAATTAAATCAAAGGGAGATGAAAGGTGGTTTCAGATTTAATTAAATAAAGGTTGGATTTATTTAATTAAAAGGATGATGATAGGATTAAATTAAATAAAGTTAATTTATTCAATTTAAATGAATGACCTTAGGAGATAAATAAAATAGACTTGATTTACCTGACAAATAGATTTAGTGAGGTTGATTTATTTAATGAGTGGATGAATATAAATTTAATTAAGTATGGGTGATGTCAATTTCACGTGTCTACACAATGTAAGAATCACCCATAATCATAAGTACATCCTCCTCCTCTTGATCTTGTTGATCACACTCTTTAGGTATGTTATCTTCTACTTCCACCATCTATGCTACTGTAGACTACTGAAAAGAATGTGGAATTTGGCAAGTCATACACCAAGGAGTATCTTCAACAAAATTTCCTGAATTCTTTTGTAAAGGGTCTGGAGGAACTTTGTTTTGGGTATTTCTCTTATTATTTGAGATAGGCCTCACATTATACCAATTGGTATTGTAAGGGTGGTCTTGCAACCTAGGGGGTCTTTCATTCCTTTGGTAATTTCTTGGTTGGTCCTTCTCTTGCCTTTCAATTTTATCATTGATATTTTTCATGAAGCTATCAAGCTTGTCTTCAATTGTTCCCCCTTTAGTGCCTAAAATATTTTCTTCCCCTTTTGAAGTTTTGAAAAGTCACGGATCATCTCATTTGCCAACTTTACCAATTTTTTTGTTGATGTTTTCAATATGTTCCACTATCTTAAAAGGTTCTCTTAAAGATTGAGGATGCTTATCTAGCAAATGGTAACTTGTTTTTGCATCAAAAGAATTCTAGTAATTTATCAAGCATACATGATCATTTAAGTGTAGATGAGGAGGAAACCTTTTTCTAGCCTTTTCGAAGCTTGTATTAAACTCAACGATAGATTCATTAGATCCTTTCACAATATTATTGAACTGATTCAACAAATAACTTGAATCAATCTTGTCACCATATTGTTCTCTAAAAAACCTTTTGAACTCTTCCCAAGAGCCAATGCTCTCATCAGGTAAACTTTTGTACCACTCTCTTGCATCCTCAACAAGAGACTACATGAATAACTTCATCATAACATCTTTTTCTTCTACCTCAAAGTCATCCATAATTCTAGCAAGTGCTTTGAAATGGTGTTCACCACTTAGAGCATTATTTCTAGAGAATTTGACTAGAGCAAGCCTGAGATCTTTAGGAAATGGGTTAGGATAGCTAGCTATTCTAGTGAAACACAACTATTGGTATCTATCTACTTGAAGTGGCCTCCTAGTATGCCTCTCCCTATGATCATCTATGTGTTCATCATCTTTCATGCTATCAGAGTGGCTACCATCCTTTTCCTTACCACTTTTACCATCACCTCCTCCTTTCTTACCTCCCTCATCATCTTCAAAGTAAGACTTATCATTCTTATTTCCTCCTCCATCACACCTCCTTGATCTCCACCACTACTTCCCCCAGGAATATGTCCATCAGAATTTCTTTTTTGTGACTCACTATTAGTATGTCTAGAGCTCGAGGCCTCTAGTATATGAGAGGAAATTTGAAGGAATGCAATCTTCCTAGCCATTTCTACATTGGAATCTATTCTCTCGACTTTTTTCAAATCTTCTCACAACTTTTCACTTTCCAACTACAACCTTAGTATATGAGGATTTGGAGGTATGTTAGATGGGGTTGGATCAATTTTGGTTTTATTTGTGTGGATTTTAGTAGATGGAGTATTGGTTTTATCATTGGTTTTGAATGCAGTTTTCTTGGGTGGGTCAATAGGTCTCTTCCCATGGTCTACAAATGAGGTTTTCTTAGTAATAACAGGAGCATCTGAGGCTCTAGTGGTTGAGAAAGAAATTGTATCAGTATCGGTAGCTGAAGTTCCCATTGAGACTGTTGCTCTAGGAATATCATCAGTCATTTTAGAAAGATTTTCCTTAGAGATTCTACACCTCGTAGCCTCTTCTCTCATTTTCTCCAAATTTTTCCTTCTAGCATCTCTCTCAAGTTGCTTATCTCTAATCCTATCTTCCTTTTCTTTCTTTCTTCTTTCTTCTTATTCTTGGAATCTTAACTCCTCTTCTTCAATGGCTTTCATATCATTATCTATATCTTCCTCATTATCTAGAATATCTCCATGTTCAGTTGGGGCAGGAGTAAAATAAGGTTGGTCAATGGGATCTTCCTCAAGAGAAAAGTGGACTGACTCATCAAAGGATTTGCCTCATGGCTTAAAATTATTTCCATTGAAAATGAACCTAATTCTCAGGGTTGAGTACTTAGAGAACTTATTCTTTCCCCAAAACTCCTACCTATCCTCCTCTCTTGAGATATTTCTCTCATTGTCAAAAAATTCTTCAATTGGAAAACTTCCCTAGTCTAGGTTAGACTCTTGGACATTATTTCCTTCTTAATGGACACTTGCACTAATTATATCAAGATGAAAAGAAGGAGATACATCAGAATGCGAATCAACAAAATTACTTGACTCAAAATGTTTCCTAACCCATTCAGGTTACTTTTCCTTTGTAGGTTCAGATTTTTCCTTCTTCTCAGGATGCTTCTTCACATAACTTCTAGTCTTCCTCATAATATCATGTACTACAAAATCTTACTTTTTGTTTTCTTTTTCAGTGCTAATTTTCACACTGGTACTAGATAACTCAGAGTCACCACCCAGGATACTGGGAAACAAAAATTGATTGCACTTTGATTTTGTACTTGTTACTCCAGAAAAGATTTTAAACATTACCTTACAGATAGTGGCAGAATGAAATAATACCTGATGCATAAGACCTAGGATGATGGGACTAATACAATAAACTTTAAACCAATTATTCCTTAAACAACAAGGAATATTCACAATGAACAATTGAATCTAACTATACCTTATCTGAACTTAGAGACTTTGGAATTAACAAGTCCCCAATAGAGTCACCAATCTTTTGGTTATTTTTTTAGAGCCAAACTAATCTTAAGAAATACCTATGGATTTTTCCACTTCCAATCATCAATAATACTAAAGTGATTATCCAATGAATGATAGAAGATGCTAAACTTCTATTCCTACACATTAGGCTCTTTGAAACGTGGGAGTATGATCCCACAATGTAAACCTAAAGACATTTCATACTTACAATCAAATACATTGTTAATAACAGATATCGCTGATGATACCACTTAATAGTAACATTAAATAAGTTAGTAGCTTATTATGTTAATGTTATATGAGTTGAATGTGAGAGAGAAGAAACCTACAAGAATGAATAATAATGGTGTTCCTCTTGAAATTTTATGGTTAAAAGATTGACTAGTTAATGAATCTACACTATAAATGTAACACTAATTTCTGCATGAATGAGTGTCTTTATCCAAAGCACGAAGTTGATACCCTTTGACATAACCTGATAAAAATTCAAATAATAACACATATAATCCTAAGAAATCTTGCATTACAACATTTCCCTATGAATTTTAGAATTATCACTTCTTACAAATAGCCTAGCACATAGTAATTATAAGTTATAACTCTCATATAAGCATTTACATCAATTCATTAAATCGATAAGAAAACATGAAACTGAACATCCATCAGATAATTACAGAGATAAGTGAAAGAAATTATTGACTACTTCCAATCATAACTCATAACACACATACAAGGAGAGAGAATAACCATGAAACTGATATTAATTTGTACTATAAAATGCTATACCATTATCAGTCTTACATGCATAAGTATGAACTCCAAAATAAACTTAAAACAAAGACTCTAAAACTTGCTCT
Source organism: Sequoia sempervirens (assembly GCA_007258455.2). Lineage (NCBI taxonomy): Eukaryota > Viridiplantae > Streptophyta > Pinopsida > Cupressales > Cupressaceae > Sequoia > Sequoia sempervirens. The sequence continues at coordinate 191,647,902 of VDFB02105785.1, read as the reverse complement.
GTATTTGTCTTGATAACACTAATAGTATCAACTCAAAAAATTTCTAACTCCTATGATTTTGGTCCTGAATTCCTTCTTATAGAGATGAAGGAGCAAAACAAGCCACATACCAAATAGCACACATGTCATGATCCCATAGGACCGCTTGCAGCAATATTCCCTTCCTAGTTACGCTTGAGTCTTCAGGTGGAGAAAATATACATGAGGAAAAATTATCCTCAATTCTTCATGGAAAATAGGTACCACCTTAAAAGACATCATTAGTTTGTTCCAACAGTTACAATATATTCTCCATGTGCTCAAAATGACAACTATAAGAAAATAAAAACAACAAAACTTATGAAGCAAGGCACATAAAGAAAAAAAAGGTCAAAATGTGTTAATCCACATTAGCACCATGTGCTAATCACTTTGAGTTTTAAGGGGAGAATAATATTTTACCATGTTACATAAAAATCCTAATATGCATTATTTTCAGGCTATGTATTATTCTCCTCCTCTCCATTATTCTTCTTATTCATTCTTTATATCTCTCCAACCAAATATTGTATTCTTCTAAAGTGGGCCATTTAACATTCAATAAATATTTCACCTTAGTATTATACTAGGAGTACCTTGCATCAATTAAAATCCTAGCTTCCCTAACAAATATATCCATCTTTGTTTCAATCTTGACCATCATATCAATATTTGAATTGAACAAGTTGTAATCGGTGACAAAAAAATGCATCATAGCCACTTCAAGCAGCCCTCCCAAATCTTCCTTCCAGGTGTCAAATAGATGCAATTCACCTTTTGTATTTAATATTTGAGGCATACCACAATCCTCCATTTCCTTGAATATTTTCAACTTACTTTCGAGTTGTATTCCCTACTTTACATGGAAAGTAGTTACCTCATTTATTGAGTCAATAATCTTCAAGATGTCAGGAATATTTGTGGGTGCCTCAAGATCCTCCTTTATTTTTGGCATCATTTCTTTCAAAGCACTTTTCCTAGCAATCTCGTTATTCCACTCATTCCTAAAGGCCTCCTCGACTTCCAGATATTTTTCATTTGCTTCATGAATGTTTTTATACGTGGCCCATACATCATTAGCCCTGTGGACCAGCTTGGTCACCCTATGCTTAAGCACATCTCTAAAAATTTCATTGGCCACCCTAACTATCTCTAATTTTGCTTTCTTGACATTTTACTCTTCAACAGTTAACTTTCCTCTCAAATCATCAATTCTGAGGGCCAAAGTTTCGCTATCTTGTGTAGACATATCAAATAAAGAAGAGGAAGAATTTTGAGTCAGTATCTTTTGGGTAGCTTGAATGGTAGCCCTCATTTGACTCAATTCATTCAAAGCATTATTATATTTCTTGACCAAAGATTCATATTTCATTTGAGAAATATGTGCAGTTTCCACACTAAGCATTGCAAAATGTGTAGTTAATTCAACTGCCTAGATTGGAGTTATGTCAGTAGATCTTTTGACCACTAGTGAACCAATGACTTCTTCAATAGGACTAGCAACCTCATGCTTTTTAGTATTAGGTGCCATAGACCAAATTGCAAGGGTATACAACTTTCGACTATATCCGGAACCAAAAACTTTATTCTCAAATTGATCTTAATATATCAAAGCTTGAGGATCTCTTCTAATTGCATCATATGCTATGGCAGTTATTATAGTACATCCTGGTAATAACATGATTCCACTATCTTTAACAATTCTTTGAGCTTTAGTAGGAGTAATAGCTACAATTTCAGCCTTAATATTCTCTCCCTCTACTTTGTTAGTTTCCTCTAGATGAGAAGGTTTAGCATTGACTAGAGTTGCTTCTAGTCTCTCTTGTATTTCCTTACTCCACTATTGAATCATAAACTCTTGAAACTCTTTGGTCTGCACAAATTTATCATCAGCCAAAAACTCATCACACTCTCTAATTTTGGGATCATCATCATTTTCTCTATCATACTGCCATTAGAAAATCCTATTAGGAGGAACATATGAACTATGAGTCTCCTCAATATGAGCAAAGGGAAATTTCTGCTCAACTTCCTCATTTCCTAGAACATGTTCTTACACTTGTTTTTCCCTGACCTCCTGAACATCTTCAAGCCATTCTGGGATATCCATAGCTTGTTGTTGTCATTGTTTCTCTCAGAGGACATGATCTCTATCTACAGCCTCCTTTACTTTTACTTTAAATTTACCATATTGATAGTACCTTATCATAGCAAAGGCCCTCTCCAAGGGGTTTTCAAATTCACTGTATGGATTGATGTAAAAGGAATTATTTTTCATAATCTCCTCAAGTTTTTTCATAGTTTTCCATTCATTTTTCCTAACCATAACAACCTCATCACTTGTCAAATTCCTTAGTGCATCATCTTTATATAAAAATTCATGGTGTATGATGCCTAAGGTCTTTTGTCTTCTTTTTCCTACCACAAATCCTTCTGGATCAAAAAATCTAACCTCATATAGATAGGTATTCTAAGATTATTCACCATAATGCCTACTTTCTCATATGCTTCAAGGGTAGTAACCTTAAAATAAGCAAAAGAACATTGTGGGTATACCACAATACCCTTTATGTTCTTTCTAAACATTTCATAATCCATGGCCTACATTTGCCACATGAGCTCCATGAAAGCCAATCTTCCTGATACATACAAGGGTAAACAATGGGGTGCCACTTTAGCTCCATAAACCTTGATCAAAGTATATTCAGAATGGTGAAACCATTCAGCCCAATTATGTGTTGTTGCACAGCCTAGTATATCCTTTGGGCACATAACACTCCTAATCTCTAGAGAAAGTCTAAATCTAGGTGCCACATGCAATGAATCTAAAATACCATGTCTTACAACATAGGAAAACAAGATTTAGTTGGAATTGAATCAATTCTGATCACAAATGTATGTCCACATTTGCATAGGGATGGCCTCATTTTCACTATTCATAATCCTCAAATTTAGTTTCCTCTTCAATTCATAATCTCCTTCCCACAAGAGCATGTTCATTAGTAAGGAATAATGAGGGAAAGATAGAGGGAACAATTCCCTTTTCAAATTGATAAAGTCCTCATGCATTTGCTGGGTAACAAAATTAGCATAATTGAAACTATTGTTTCGATTATATTCTTGTATATTTTCCACCATCACCAACAAATCAGGGGCTACTCTAACCTCAAAATACCAAGCTAGCACTTCATTCAAACAATAATAAGTGTTTTTGAAATAATCTTCAAATTCGTCACACTTAAAAGGCTCAGTATCTTGAATAGTGAATTTTTTCCTATTCCTTCTACATCGCACAAATATTGCTTCTCTATATGCAAATTTTCTTCCTTGATATTCAACATTCACCTCGAGAATTATATCAGCCTTCTCATTCTTGATTTTCCTGTCAGTAGGGTCATAGTGCCTTGCTAGCTCCATCATTAAATCAACTTCCACAAACACATAATTTGGAACTACTAACCTTCCCAGGTTCAATCTCCACAAATAGCATGCAGGCTAACTAGAATTTCACCTATTGAAAGCATACTGAAACAATTTCTATCCACTCTGGGGCTGGGGTTTCTCACCAATTTCGCCAGCATTATCAATTAACCTAGTGGTAACAACAACTTTTCTTGTGCGCCTTTTACCAATTCGTGACCTTCCCTCTTTGATACCTCTAGAATTTTCTTGCATAAATTTTTTGGTTTCCTTCTTTGCACTTCTAGACCTTGTGGAAGCTGCAGGGGTACCAAGTAAAGGGTTAGGCATAGCTACTGGTTTGGGCTCAACTTCAGCTGAACTATTGATGAGTTTTAAGTATTTTTATCCAATTTTCTTTGGTTTCCTTTCACGTTCAACAATGGATTCACTGGGCTCTATGTCACTCATGCTTGTAGCACAAATGGAGACTAGGGTTTACAATTTATTACGGCCAAACAAAACCCTTCACAATTATGACAGGATAAAAATCTACTATTGAATAGGACACCTTTCTTCACAATTTATATAGTGCTCAATCATCAAATTGAAATCACCAGAAAATACTAAGTGTACTTTCCACCAATTTTCTTATTAGCTTTCAAGGGCATTCACCTTCCTACCTCAATTAAAAAGAAGTGTCAGTTTTTCTTACCCATATGAAAGCTATGTTAACTGAGTTGCAGATAATTTATGGATCTTTCCTTGAAAATTATTTGATCTCTGGTATTCTCTCTGCCAGCCAAGAATTAGGATGCACGATAAACTAGATATCTACTTCCTATTATGGCTAAGAGGGGAGCATGTCACCATTAATATTTGATAATAAGTTTGCGCGAGCGAACTGATAATAAGCCATTTAGTTTTAAACCTTGATTGTTGATCCTTCAGCTTTAAAACTGTATCAATGGTTAATAATCCATCTTGATACTTCTCTTTCTACTTTATGCGAAATCCTTAGGATTGCACCACATTGCCTGTTCATGTAGCAGTTGTTGCCAATCACTAATTCACTTTTTTCTTGTCCATCTTTATCAGCGATGCAAGTGCCTCAAGTGACAAAATCTCATCCCTTCAAATCTAAGGCTAGTTTCTTGATCTCATCCATATCCATCGCTCCTGGCTAATTAAACTTTGCATCTTTACTTACATCAACGACAAGAGATGTAAGCACCACATTTTGATGTGTACACCTACATAACAATCAATGGCACAAAAGATATCACAAATAGGATGTAGTCAAGTTAGCAAGAGAAAAATCCTCATAAGGGACCATATCGCTCATTACTAATCATAACCTTAGTGCTCAAAACAAATCCATGAGATGTGATACAATTGGGAACTCATCATCTCACTCATCACTAATTGCAAACAATCTCTTCACAATATATTGGGGATGTGTGATGCAACTATGATCATAAAGTGAGAGGTCATCGCTTATCACTATTACAGCTTTAGGAATTCAAAAAATATTAGTGATATGTGATTTCTTAAGAACCTCTCTCATCGCTAATTTCAAACAAAATTTCAAGGATCAATTCATGATGAACGATATCAAAAGATATTACCTCATTGCTCATTGCTAATTTAAAACATACATTTCAAAAGTGATCAATGATGAGCAATAAAGACTTAAGGCTAGCTGTACTTAAGTGAAAGCTTTAATGCACGTGCTCAATAAGTTGTTTTTAATGGAGGAGACTTCCTAGGATGATATGATAGATAAATAAAAACTTAATTAGAACCCCAAAACCATTAAAACAAAGCTTTCTAAACTCATGATGAGGGAACTGGTTGCCTAATAGAAAATATTAAAGTAGTGACAAACAACGAGCAATAGGGAGTCAACAGCAAAATAGAACACTCAATTGATTTTAAGAAAACAAATCCTAAAACCCTTATAAATGTATCAACGGTTTAAGATGGGATATAAGAATTAAGGTTCCATCAGTCTCCAAGAGAGGACAAGTAATATAAATATCACACTCTTGGAAGAAATCAAACCTAATGGCAGAATCAAGAAAAGGACATGTTAGCTCTAAAAAATGCAGGCAGGATGCCTCAATAGGCTGCCAATCTCGGGTAACAGACAAGGTCAAATGAATTAAACCTTCTACTCTTCAGGTGCTGCCAGACCTAGGTGGGTGTACCATTCTGAATGAAGCAGACTTGACTTATGATTATCCTTCTTACAATAATTCGTCCACAATGGCAGATGGAAGTGAACAAATGAAATCAAACTTGGTGAAAATTGCAATAGCAATCTTCTTGATCTAAATCCTAAAATGATCAATTAACAGATGTAAAGAAACTAAATGAATGCAAATGATGAAATGTAGAGACCAGTGCCTTATTGGGTATGCAGAGTCGAATGAAATAGAAATGGGCAACTTATCCTGGCAGAAACTCAAATTGCTGGCATATGTTCTATTTATAACTTGTATAAACATGCAAGACTGTAACTACTAAGCTCTACTTTAATAATCCAAGTGAATCTCCCTTATTACTGTGATCAAACAAAGGGATTTAATCTCTCATTGAGAGAACCAGTTAATTAATCACACAGATACAACAAATGTGCATTGATAAACTAAAAATTAAATTGTTATATCAATTTAAACAACCAGAAAGAATCAACTTGGAGACAACTTAGCAATATTTTTCAATGAACTCAACAGACAATTGACACCCAAAATAAACTTCCACACCAACTGATTTTCATTGACATCGCCATTTGAAAACATGCGTCATAGTCTCTGATATGAGAACTTTACTCTACTGTATCCATTCCTAATCTACCTACTGTGATAATCTAAAATCTGATGCTTCATTTACAATCGGGAATGCATATTTATACATTTGAGTTTGAATGGACACATCACTTCATATTCCATGCAGGCCAACTGTAATATTTGGGAAAATCCCATGTTGGCCCACAACTATATTTAGCAATTCTTATGTTGGCCACAACGCTTGAGTCTTCGTTAATCATTCGATGAACAGTCGCCATGACATCTCAGTAAGTATGCCGAAGGCAACAATATCGCTATCAGTTGCCCCATGCTCTCTGTGATGTCAGGGAGACCTCTCGTAGACCAAATTATGTTTCACCGAAATCCCTTTATTCACCTTGTGTGTCGCTATGACCTTCAACTATTGGGGATACATTATATAGAGTTCCCCTTGTTATACCAAAAGCCCCGAGCTCACACCTGTTTACCAGGACAATATTACATTCATACCGAAAGAGGCCTCTTTGTATTCCATCGGCGAGACCGGAGGTCACTCGCCAAGACCTTACATCGAAAACACATAAGTCTTACCGAGCAGTTCCTTCTATTTTATTCACCTTCGCCGAGACAAATTGATTTTCTCATTGACAAAGACCTTTTTCCTTTTATCGGTGAGACCCAACGAAGTCGCTAAGACCTCCCTCTGAATGTCAGTAAGTCATACTGATATAACCTTTTTGTGTCAAGTCGGTAAGACATATGGAGATCGCTATGACATCCTTTCGAAAATGATTTCCTTCGCCGATATGCCTTTTCCACTATCGGTCGGTAAGACAAGAGGTACTCACTGAGACCTTAGCCCGAAGATAACATTCTCACCAATATGATTTTCCCCAATCACTGGGACAATGACAAATTCCTACCGAAAGCCACCTACATGAAAACTTCAATCGCTGTGACATGAAATGAGTCTTGCCGATAGGCAACACAAACTCATGCATGCAAAAATACAATATGAATCGAGAAACCCTTGACCATCACATGTCGATATGAACAAGAATGTGGAAAATGCAGACATAGATGATTTATGGGAAAAATATGGGGAGAATGAAATGAAAATAGACCCATGTGTTTATGAAAAGGATTCCAATGGAAACCTAGGGTTATGGAAAAAAAGTGAAAATGCTCAGAAATTTATAGTTCGAACAGTGGCTCCGTCTGGGGATGAATGATAGTAAGATCATTGCAAGGATCCAAAATCTTTGGGTGAGCAGACCAGACCAAACACAAAATGAGAAAAATAGAAATGGACAAGCAACATGATGGAATGAATGCAAAATGAATGCAAGATGGAGGTGAACCAAACCCTAAACAACTGTGCATGGAAAATAATTTTAGAGAGGATGAGCAAGAGTTGTCCATGCACTGGCAATCCTCAATCCTCTGTGTTTTAACTTCACCTTTCTTGAGCTGTTACAATCTAAAACTCCAACCATACTTTCCCCTGTCAAATACCTGGTTTTTTCTTGATTTGATCAGCTTCTTCTTGAAGACACAGATGCAATCTTCCCTATCACTGAAAGTTTTTAGAGAATCACTATGCTCAGCTTGGCCCAAATTCCCTACATCATTCTGCAATTTATATTCTTCATCATCAAACAAATCTCTGTTATCTCCAACATACAAAATATACAGAAGTTCAATGCAAAATTCCTCATTATCTTTCTTACTGTTGTGTACTATAAAACACTCTCTCAACTATATTAAAAATTCATCATCAAAGTTCCTTTCTTGAGAAACAAAAAGTTTTGTTACATCAACACTGTCTGAAACACACAAATCTGGAACCTTTTGCACCTCTTCCAAATCGCCATTTGGAGATAATATTAGATTATAACTCACATCTCCAGTATCTAGCATATATGAACCAATCAAAGCTGGAATTCTATCATCCTTGGCATGCAAATAAACATCTTATCCATATGAGCTAGGAATTTCAAAATCACATACCTCATCCTGAATGGACACAGACTTTTGATCAACACCAAAATTTTCACCATCATTCCAAGAAATGCACAGGGAGTCATAAGAATCTTTACACAAAGATCTTTCACTATCAAAACCAATGTAAGCTGGACACAAATCTTCAAGATCACCTTCATGTGCACATCCCTGGTATTTAGGAATTAACAAATCTAAAATATTGCCACTGTTGAGCGAACAAGTCTCAATATTTTCATCACTACAGTTGTACTTTCATTTTTATCATCATCAAAGAGAGGTCCAAAATCATTAGAAACATTACTAGCGCAATCATTTATTCCATCATTTTGCTTGTCTGAAATTATCTCCTCTTTATCATAAAGTGGATTTGAAAATACCTGAAGTTCATTCATGGGCATACCTCTGTAAAATATCACCTGATCTTCTTTTAACTCTTCATTGTATAATAGGTTTGAAAAAGTTCAGAAGTCATTTTCAAGTGTACAAACCTCTTCTTCATCAGTTGTATCTTCATAGCTTTCAACTGTAGTTGGATGTATTATCTACTTACTATCAACATTTCCCATCACTTCTTCACCTTGATCTTCATAAGAAGTAGAAGAATCCCATGAATGCAGATCAAAATCCTCATGTTCATCATCAAAATCTGAATATTCACTGGATGCACTACTTTCCCTGTCACAATCTGTTATGCAAGAGAAATCTCTTGTATCATCATCCTCATCATGCAAGCTATCATATGAGTCATTCTTACTTGCACATGTCCCATCTCCTATTGAATTAATCTCCTGATGCTCATCAGTGATATCACCATCATCTTCATATCTTTTCCCCTGGGATAACACTTGCATGAAGTTAAAAGAGGAGCCTTCTTCCTTAGTCCTTCTCTTCTGCTCCAATGTTTCTCCTTTTTTTTCTTCCTTTTGATCAGTCTCTTGTATTTCTTTGTGCAGCTCTCTAATTTTCTCCTTTTGGACAGGATTTTGTTCACTTTTATCATACTGTCTATTTTTTGCTTTCTTCTCAGACCCTTGTGTCACCTTCTGATCCTTCATAAAATTTCCTCTGAGGACACCTTTCTTCTCATTTACTATCCTATTTCTCAACTAATAGTTACTCTTTGCTTCCTCAACTGCAGCAACAGTCAGTCTCTCTATCTCCTCTTCAGTAAGTCTCCTCATACTGCATTGAGCAGGCAACTCAATAGGATGGGGCTCTGTATAATCTTCTTCAAAGTCAGAAAGGACCTGTTGTTCAGGCATATGAACATTGTATTTCTGATCTGAAACATCATGTTGATAACCTTCATCCTCTGAAGATGAGTACCTCTCCACAACATGGTGAAAAGTGTTTGAAGTCAAATATACAGTGTGATCTTCTCTATTGTTTCCCATCAACATTCCCTCCTTTTGCATTCTTTGGGCTACAACACAATGATCTGGGGAATGTGGCTTATCACAAAATTCACAGAAATAATTGTTACTTACCATATAGGTTCCCTTCTTGCTCAATGGATCAGGAGTGTCTTTGCTTCAAGGCCTAGCTGTTATAGGCTTTCCGTCCTTCCAGTCTATATTATAAGGCATTTCATGCAACCTCGACCTCTCATTTCTATAAGTATTCTCCTATCTATACTGATAATTGCTGATTTGTTGATGAACCTTAGGATTGTCTCTTTTATCCATTATCCCTGCAACCCTCCTATTGTTTTCAATTGTTTGTGCCATCTTTTGAGACTCAGCCAAATCTCTCGAGAATCTATTTCTCAATTCATACCCTCTTTTAGGATCAAAAGCATTCAAATAAACACTTAGTACTATAGAATCTGGTAACTTTGATCCATGAGGTATCTTATTCTACAACTTATTGAATCTCTGATTAAAATCATAAATTGTGTCATTTTGATCTTTTTGATTCTGTATTAATTCATGAAGAGCAGCATCTAGTGCACTTGGATTCCCATATTGCTCAAGGAATTGATCCTGAAACCTTTGGAAAGAATCAATAGAGACTACTGGTTGGCTATTAAACCAATCCTTGGCATCTTCAATAAGTGATATCATGAATAGCCTCATGCGTAAATCTTCATATGGCACACCCAAATCTTGGATGAAAGAATTGAAACATCTTAAATGCTCTTCAATAGTAAATGCATTACTCCCTATAAACTTTGGATCAAAACTTCTCCAATTGCCATCAATTGGATAAGGGGATAGCTAAATCCATTCCAAATCAAACTGTATGATCATTGTTGTGTATTGATTAGGGGGGGCACCAGGTGGGTACTGATGCTGGTACTGTGGAATATACTATTGAACATGAGGTGGCTGTGGTGAGTATATATTTTGTCAAGTGCATGATATACATTGGCTCCATTGTGAGAATTTCCAATTGTACTATCAGGCATTTGAGGAATCCAATGCCTGCCTGCATTTGTGTACTCATTCATTCCATATACAAATTCCATTCTTCATCAAGTTTTTTCCAGAGTTGCCACCTACTTTTCCAAAAGTAGGAAAAATGATTCTTTTTGATGTTCTCCCCAGTCGAATCACTCTTTTTGAATCTTCTCAATTTATAACCTTTTCTTCACTGACTTTATATGATGGTATTCAATCCAATTTTTTCTGATGTAATCCCCAATGGAGTTGTCAATTTGTTAGCTCTCAAAAATGCAGGTGGGATGCCTCAAGAGATTGCCAATCTCTTGATACGTTTTAGGGTAACAGACAAGGTCAAATGAATTAAACCTTCTACTTTTCAGGTACTACTAGACCTAGGTGGGTGTACCTTTTTGAATGAAGCAAAATTGACTTATGATTATCCTTCTTGCAATAATTCGTCCACAATGGCAGATGGAAGTGAAAAAATGAAATCAAACTTGGTGCAAATAGCAATAGCAATCTTCTTGATCTAAATCCTAAAATGATCAATTAACAGATGTAAAGAAACTGAATGAATCCAAATGATGAAATGCAAAGACCAGTGCCTTATTGGGTATGCAGAGTCGAATGAAACAGAAATGAGCAACTTATCCTGGTAGAAACTCAAATTGCTGGCATATGTTTTGTTTATAACTTGTATAAACATGCAAGACTGTAACTACTAAGCTCTACTTTAATAATCTAGATGAATCTCCCTAATTACTGTAATCAACCAAAAGGATTTAATATCTCGTTGAGAGAACCAGTTAATTAATCACATAGATACAAAAAATGTGCACTTATAAACTGAAAATAAACTTGTTATATCAATTTAAACAACCAGAAAGAATCAACTTGGAGACAACTTAGCAATATTTTTCAATGAACTCAACAGACAATTGACACCCGAAATAAATTGCCACACCAACTGATTTTCATTGAAATTTCCATTTGAAAACATGCATCATAGTCTCTTATATGAGAACTTTATTCTACTATATCCATTCCTAATCTACCTACTGTGATAATCTAAAATTTGATCCTTCATTTACAATCAGGAATGCATATATATACATTTGAGTTTGAATAGACACATCGCTTCATATTCCATGTCGGCCAACCGTAATATTTGTGAAAATCCCATGTCCGCCCACAACTGTATTTAGCAATTCTTATGTCGGCCACAATGCTTGAGTCTTCGTTAATCATTCGTTGAACAGTCGCCAGGACATCACTAAGTATGCCGAAGGAAACAATATCGCTATCAGTCGCCCCACGCTCTTTGTGCTTCACTCTGACTCTCTGATGTTGAGGAGACCTCCTGTAGACCAAATTACATTTCACCAAAATCCCTTTATTCACATTGTGTGTCACTATGACCTTCAACTGTCGGGGAGACATTATATAGAGTTTTCCTTGTTATACCGAAAGCCCTGAGCTCACACCTCTTCACCAAGACAATATTATTTTCATAATGATAGAGGCCTCTTTGTATTCCATCGGTGAGACCAGAGGTCACTCGCTGAGACCTTACATTGAAAACACATAAGTCTTACCGAGCAATTCCTTCTATTTTATTCACCTTCGCCGAGACAAATTGATTTTCTCATTGACAGAGGCCTTTTTCCTTTTATCGGTGAGACCCAGCGAAGTTGCTAAGATCTCCCTCTAAATGTCAGTAAGTCATATCAATATAACCTTTTTGTGTCAAGTCAGTAAGACATATGGAGATCGCTATGGCATCCTTTCGAAAATGATTTCCTTCACCGATATGCCTTTTCCACTATCGGTCGGTAAGACAAGAGGTACTCACTGAGACCTTAGCCCGAAGATAACATTCTCACCGATATGATTTTCCCCAATCACCGAGACAATGAAAAAGTCCTGCCGAAAGCCACCTGTATGAAAACTTCAATCATTGTGACATCAAATGAGTCTTGCAGATAGGCAACACAGACTCATGCAAGCAGAAATACAATATGAATCGGTAAACCCATGACCATCACATGCCGATTTGAACAAGAATGTGGAAAATGCAGAAATAGATGATTTATGGGAAAAATATGGGGAGAATGAAATGAAAATAGACCCATGTGTTTATGAATAGGATTCCAATGGAAACCTATGGTTATGGAAAACAAGTGAAGGGTATGTGCAGGATCATGATGGGCCAAAAAGTGGCAATATAATGGGTATGTGGCTAATGGCTATTTTTTTACCCAAAATTGATGAAACGAAAAGGGTTTTTAAAGGATATTCTCAGCTTTCCATCGATATAAATTATGCTTTACTTTGAATTTAATAAGTAATTATTATTCCTTTTCTATTAAAATTACGACTAAAGTCCTTATTGATAGGCTAATTGAAAAACATCTATAGCTTTCAAATGGTATCACATTTTTTGAATCCAAAACATGCATCACATTCTATGTTTTGCATACTATAGGATTAAAAAAAGAAAATTTGAATTTCATGAAGTTTTGACCAAGTTAAGGTGGTCAGACATACGAGTTTTTAAATTTTTTAAAAAGTTGTAATAAAAAATTCATAACTAATTATTTACTAAGAAAAAAATTACAAAAAAATATGCATCACATCGGGGCATGAGACCTCTACTTATATCTAAAATCTTATAAAAAAATATTATCTTTTTATTGTGGTTAGGGTGGTCAGACAGACGCCTACTTATTTTCTCCCTGAAATTTAAGTACCACTGCTTTGAAATTTCAAATTTTCACCAAATAGATTTTTTTTTAATTTTTAAAAACCTAGTATTTTAGAAACTACATTCAACTTTCTATAGATTCTATTCTTACATATTTTTGAAATAATATAGATAACTTATTCAAATTTTTACATCAAATTTCCTAACTCTGATTTTTCTGAATTTTTTGCCACTTAAGGGCCTATTTTTTCCATGATGATCCTGCACATACCCTGAAAATGCTCAAAAATTTATAGTTCCAACAGGACGCATCACAAGAAGAAATAAAATCGCACAATGCAACATGAGTGTCGATGTATGTCCCCACCTTAAAGTGGTTGCTAACACCATTACTATGAGAAATTGCTTTAAATTAGAAGAAGACGTGAGATCTTATTCAAAAATCTGTATTCCAAGTCATATGTTTTGAATAAGCTACATCATGAAAAGGGTTGCCCCAAAAACTCAATATGTCACATTCCAGCCAACTTAAGGCATGTCATCCACATCCCAAGCTTTATCTTATATATACATGAGAGGTGGTCAACTAGCCAAAAGAGATAATGACAAGTGACATATCATGACAAGGCTACCTAACCCCTTGCCCCAACCTAGTGTAAGGCAAGGATGAGCTGGGATGATTGATGAGAAACATGCTAGAGTGAAAATCATTATCCATTAGAGGAACAAGGTGCTTCAAAACAAGGAAGAGCACCACAATCCTTAAGATATTAAATTTTATCAAAGTTTGTTGTATAATTTGTTTTTTTTTCTAATGTGGTTAAGGTGGATGCTTTTGAAGGGTCTTCTAACTTTTTTTTTGAAATTATTGGGCTTTCTTTTCCCTTTTAAGAGTCTTTGTTTATGATTTTTTATTCTTGCATGGATGATGTGAGATCTAAGGAACCCCAATCATTTTCTAATAACTTTGTGACTTCCCCAATATGTTTTTCTTATTTCTCTTCTTTGATAGGTTCTATGTTTGAAGTTTGAATTAATGTGATCAGAGGACTTGTCATTCCTTTTTCAACTTGTAAGAAACTTTTAAGCTCGAGGTCTATTTAAACTTGGTATACTTTATTATTATAGACATTTTTCATGATACGATGAAGAGTTGAAGGCACCACATGCATCTCATGAATCCAAGGTCTCCCTAAAATTAGATTGTATGAAGGATCATTAGGAATAAAATGAATAGGAGTTTGTAAGGTTTGCTTTCCAACTGTAATATGAAAAGTAATCACACCAAGTAGTTGCTTTCCTACATTGTCAAATCCTCAAATCAATAAGGAATTAGGTTCAATTCTTGATTTATCCACACCTAGTCTATCAAAAAGGGTCACACTACACACATTAAGGTTGGAGCCATTGTCAATGAGGGTTCTTTTTATTCCCCACCCGTCATAGATGGTTATTATCATGAATGCATCATTTTCCTTTCTTACTTCCAAAGGAGGAAGCTCATGTTGACGAAAAGTAATGTCTACATTCTTCAAAGTTATAGCTTGAATTTGGGCTACCACATCATTTGATTGAATATTAGGGGGGTGGGAACTTGTTGTAAATAACTTTGAATCATGTTGTGATAATGAGGGGAGGCTTGAATAAGGTCCCATAATGATATCTTAGTAGGAGTATTCTTTATTTGTTCAACAAGATCATACTTCTTTCCACTGTGAAGACAAACAAGGAGGGCTAAGAAAGATAGGGTTAGGAAATGGGAGGGATTTTGGAAGTTTTGTCTTGGTTGTAGATTGTTTCTAGTGTTATATGTATGAGCAATAGTATTATTACTTGACTACTGCAAAACATTATTCTTAGGTGGGTAAAGGATAAGTTCAAGTTTGTTTTGAGTTTGAGGTTTTCGTGAAGGTGGGTAAAATATGAGTTTAGGTTAAATAATATTAAATTCCATTAGTGAAGGAGAGTCTAATGTCACTTCATCATCTTCATCTAAGGAAGCCTAATTACTATTGTTTGAAAGACGTGTGAATGTTCTCATTTTCTTCCACCATGATATCTTCCCCAAGAAGATATTTTTTAGGATAACTACAAGCTAGATGTTCATGACATTCAAAGGTTTGTTGTGGGTATGTTCAGGATCATGATGGGCCAAAAAGTGGCGATATGATGGGTATGTGTAGGGTATGTGGCTAACAACTTTTTTTTCACCCAAAATTGATGAAACAAAAAGGGTTTTTAAAGGATATTCTCAACTTTCCACCAATATAAGTTTTGCTTTAATTTGAATTTAATAAATAATTATTATTCATTTTCTATTTGAATTATGACTAAAGTCCTGATTGATAGGTTGATTAAAAAACATCTATAGCTTTCAAACGGTATCACATTTTTTGAATCTAAAACATGTGTCACATTCTATGCTTCGCATACTATAGTATTAAAAAAGATAAACTGAATTTTATGAAGTTTGGACCAAGTTAAGGTGGTCAGACATACAATTTTTTATCTTTCTAAAAGTTGTAATAAAAAATTTATAATTAATTATTTACTTGGAAAAAAATTCCAAAAAATAAGTATCACATCAGGACATGAGTCCTCTACTTATATCTAAAATCTTATAATAAAATATTATCATTTTATTGTGGTTAGGGTGGTCAGACAGACACCTACTTCTTATTTTCCCTTGAAATTTAAGTACTACTGCATTGAAATTTTAAATTTTCATCAAATAGATTTGTTTTTTTTAAATAAACCTAGTAGTTTAGAAACTACATTCAATTTTCTACAGATTTTATTCTTACATGTTTTTGAAATAATATAGATAACTTATTCAAATTTTTACATCAAGTTTCCTAACTTTGATTTTTTTTGAATTTTTCACCACTTAAGGGCCTATTTTTTCCATGATGATCCAGCACATACCCTTGTTCCAAAAATGACTTCATTGCAAGTGAGAGAGTTATCAATGGTTACATTGTCTTGTTTATCAATATTTGGGATATTAGGATAAGGCTCTATTTGATTGTTATGATTATTCATGACTTTATCCTTTTTCTCTAAGATCTCATTATCTTGTGCCATACTATCTACCCTAGTATGGAAGATTTTAAGGTTTTTGTCACATTCTATGGTTATATTTTGTAAATTAGCTTCATCACAAATAGGGGAGACATCAAGAGAAGGGAAACTGTGAATTTCATTCTTACCAAATGAATCTTTCCAAATGGTAGGAGCATTAGGGAAGGGAGGAACAAGATTCTCATGAATCTCAATAGGTGCATCTTCTAACACCAAATTATCTTCTTTGTATCAATGAGGGATATTAGAAGAAGGACAAGTTTGGTTGTCATGGCTATCAATGATTCCATTCTCTTTCACTAAAAAATTATCACAAGGGATGAATGGAGACTAGGTAAGGTGATGTTTAGAAATGTGTTTATGATCTCATCTTCACGTGCCATAATATCTTCCCTAGAGGGAGGAGGAGAGAGAAAACCAAGAATTTCACGATTCTCAGTGATTGTGTCTTTTTTCACCAAGATACCTTCATCAGTAGTAGGAGAGGTATTGGGAGAAGAATAATTATTGTTTTTAGGATTGTCTATGATTTTATCATTTTGTATCATATCATCCTCGCCAATGGGAGACATAATAGGGTTTGAGATAGGCAATATAATATTAAGGATTGTGTCAATGTTTTGATCCACATGCTCTAAAATGTTCCCATAACTATGAAAGATAGTGGAAGGATGACTAAATTTTTTCCTAATGACCTCACTATTGTACTCTAAATTGAAATCATAAGAGGGGATGTTGTACTTATGCAGTCCATTTTTAACCATATCAAAACCACATCTCTTAAAAGGAAACATGTTATCATAAAAAAAGGTAAGCTATCTAAAGTATACAATGCTTCAAGTAAAGTGCAATGTAATGACCTAAAGTGAAATGTGTAAATGAAATTTTCAAATTTGAAACAAGGTAATTTGCTGATGACAATATGAAGCAATCTAAAGATGAAAGGTTGCAAATGTAAATTTGAAATTAAGAAATGCAATTCTGGAACCAAATTAAGCTAGATCTAGTGAAATGCATGTAATAGAAACTCAACAAACAGAAACATATAACTAATGACAACAAACAAAAGTGAAAAATAAAGGTTTTCAATGCTATAAAAGGTAGTTTTAGGGCTGATCTAGGACTAATTTTCCCAAAGGGACATATGAGTCCCATTCATGGATTTTCAAGGGTTCAAATGTTGAAAAATAGACAACATAGAAATCCCAGAAAGTAGGAAAAACAACCTATACTAGGACTAAATTTCCCAAAGGGATGTATGAGTCCTAGATTAGGGTTTTTGAGCCATTTTCAGAAAATTATGTGTAAATTTTATTCTTTTTGTTTTGGATGATGTCTAGAGACTAAGTGCAGATACAGTTTTTAGGTGAAATTCAATGACATAAGATGCAAAAATGTAACATATATACACTTTCACTAATGCAAGATTTAGAAACCCTAGACGTCGATTAACTAATGCAAAACCTAATACAAATTCAATGAAATCTAGATATAGGATTAAGATGCACTCCAAATAAGAATTAAGGTGTTATAAATGCAGGTTCACCAAAACGAGAGGTAGAAAATTGTCATTTTCTATAGTTTAGGACATAGACTAACAATCTTCTACACTTGTCATTCAAGGAAACCCAAGGATGGGAATGAGGGAAAGAGATATGAAATAGTAGTTTCCTATTATTTTATTAGAGATTGAAAAGGGGTTCACCACCAAGGTAGGGCTTGGAAAGACAAGAAATGAATGCAAGATGCAAACTACCATGAAAAACCTAACCAAATGACCTAGGAAATGAAATTGAAAATGAGGATATCAAACTAGAAATTAATAGAGGTGCACCTAGAAGAGTGATGAGGTCAATACAAGCTCCAAAACCTTGAAAAAATGTTGTTTTATGTCCACTGGGACTCATATGCTAGTCTGGGAAATTTAGTCCTAGACTGGGTTTTTTGTGCAAAACTAGAATCTAACAAAACTTGATCTAAATCTCCTAAAACTTAGAAAATGGAAATACTAGGTTCCATACAACAAAAGTGGTGTATTTGTCTTGGTATGATTTTTTAGATGGTTAAGACCTGAATCTGCTCTCATATCTTTTCTCTTCCTGTCACACTTTGTTTGTAGGTCTGAAAGTCTGATTTGCAATCTACAAGAGATTTTTTGTGATCTTCCTAATAAGGAAACAACTAGGACAACTTTCTTCAATATTGCAACTTAGTTTTCAAATATCCGTCAAGCTCCAAGACATCCAAATCTGCAATCACACATCTAGAGAGAGAAAAACTTGTTGATTGTTAGGGAATATGGGTTTTTCCTTGTCAAACACCTTTTAGGTAATTAAATTCGATAATGAAATAATGAAATGAAACATGAAACATGGAACATGAAATATGAAAAATGATACCTTGAATGGTGTCTTGTAAATTTGAAATCTAACATGAGGTGGCTATGAAGGATGTAGATCTAGATCTTGAAATATGTGTAGAACAATGCTTAATCTTGGATCTTGAATGCAACATCACAACACTAGCTCAATAACATGCTTAATACCTGATAACCTTTACATGATGATGGATCTTGAATTTCTGCAACAATTGATGAAGAAATCTGCCCTTAAATGCTTTAGAAATGTTATTGTAAACTCTATTGATGCTCTTATAAAGTCTTAGAATTCTTAACTCTTGATAGCTTATTTTGATATCATGAAGGCTTAGTGAAATAATGATTTGAGAGCTTGTTTATATAGGAAATATATCCAATTTATTGTTTATTAGATAATAGAGGATGACATTCATTAAATTTGAACTTAAAACCATAATTTCCCACTTAAAACCCTAAAAAGGGGCAAAATGGGACTCATACACCCAAGGTGGTGTATGGGTCCTACCAGGCCATTTTAGGTGGAGAAAATTTTGGGGAGTTGAGAAATTAAGCTTATTTGTTGATCTTGTTAATATTTTGGTTGAAATATGCCTCGAGATACATAATATAGGGTCTTTGAGGCCTATTAATGATTATATAAGGTCACAAATTCAAGAGGGCCAAAAACTCAATGTGAAGGTGTAAATAAATATACTTTACAACAATAAATTAAGGAAACATTAGGTCAATTTAGCTTAAAAGAGCCCTTAATCTAATGTGAATGTGTAAAACACATTACAACACTAGATCCAAGGTGACATTAGGTCCATTTAGCTTGTGAGGGTCCTAAACTTAATGTGAAGTTGCAAATGAATACACTTTACGACACTAAATTAAGGCGAAGTTAGGTTCATTTAGATTAAAAGGGCCCTAAATCTAGTGCGAATGTGTTAAACACATCAAAAAAATAGATCAAGGTGACATTAGGTTAATTTTAACATTAATTATTCCTTAAAATTAGGTGTGAAAATTTAAGTGATGAAATTTTTTGACACTACACCCTCATACACATTCATATCCACATTCATTCATCAAAACATTAAATATATTATGATGATTTACCATAAAAATTAAATAACATAAACTGAAACAACATAACACCATACACAAGAGGACATCAAATTTACGTGGAAAAACCAAGTAGGGAAAAACCATGGTGAGGATTAGCTCACATTACAAGTAATATAAATATCGAATACAATAGGGCTCATTGCTTGAGGGATAACTTCCCAAAAGAATAAAGGGTCATTGCCAGAAGAGAAAAGAAGATAGAGAAGAATTTTCTCATTGAGAAAAGCATCTCAATGCAACAAAAAATCCACCACAATGACATCAACAACTTCACAATATGATTGAAGAATTGTAGCCACCTTCTTCTCACTACATGCAGTAAACTAACATATGAAATATTGCAGTCCACTTCTCAATTTCACACTCTAATACTCTACATCTATCACATGTACTTTCACATCCCTCATCACCTCAACTCATACTCATACCATCTTCAACCTTGAAACCATCTCCAAGGTCATCTATGTAGCTCAAATGTGCAAATTAAAATTAGGTTAGCAAAAAAACATTCCCACAATGTAAAGAAATGAAGGTGGACCACAAAATTCCTTCACTAGGACCTAAATCCATCTTCACTTTTTTCCAACACTTAAGAGGTTATTCCTTAAACCATTAACATAGTAAATATCATCAGTATTATGGTTGTCATCAAAACTGATTGAAACTATTTCACATATCTTAGCACCTGAATCATCACCAAATCTAACAAGTCCTCCATCATACTTTTCAAGTTTAAAAAACTTACTCTTTTCTTCGATCATAATATTAGAGCATCCATTTTCAATGTTCCAATAGTTCTTATCCTATCTAGCATGAAAAGAAGATATCCAAGTACCTTTAATCTTATCCTTTCTCTCCAAAGGGTATTCCTTCACACATCTTTCAGAGTTACAAAAAATAAATTCCTCTTTTAAAGCCATAAACAAGCATTCATCAACATCTTCATAATAAGATTCATCTTTAGACATACTTGCATCTTCTCTAACATAATAGATTTTCTTAATCATTTTAACTTTCTTCTCTTTATTTTTTTCATTCACAAATCTATTTGGACATCTTGAGGCATAGTGACCTATCTTTCCACAACTGAAACATTTGAAAGGATACTTACCTTTGTATTACCAATGCCATTTTTCATTCTTCTCACAAAGTTAGCTTCCACATCATCAAGATCATCCTAATATGATTCTTCAGTCTTTCTTTGATTTTCCAACCTTAAAAGTAGGCTCAACTTTTGCATCATTATTAGTACCAAATTCTCTCATTTTGAATGCAGTTAGAGAATGATATGATTGATATCTAGTATAATGATCTATATTTTGAGATTCCTCAATAGTGGAAAATTTATGACTAAGATTTAGGAAGGGTTCTAATAATTTTCTTTACCACTTTTGGTTCTTTAACTTTTCAACCAAGACCTCTGATCCAACTAACCACTTCATCTACCCTTTGCCTATAGCTTGTAATTTCTACATCCTAAGACATCTATAAGTTCTCAAATGTGATATTTAAATTATACATCTTAGTTTGTTTGACCATATCATCTCCTTCATAAATATTTTCCAACTTTTCTCAAATTTCTTTAAACCAATTTTCAAATTCATAACTTTCACTAATCAAGAATTTGTAAGACTACTCAAGAGACCATACCTTGCTTTGCTATTGATTTCATAGGCCTTAAGCTCAACTTTAGTGCTAAGACCATTTGTAGGAATAGTGTATCCATTATGAACTGATTTCTAGACATCATATCTTAGATAGTCCAAAAAGCCTTACATTCTTTTTTTCTAGAATGAATAGTACATTTCATTAAATGGAGGGATCTCCTTCTTGTGCACCATTCAAAATATACCTAAAGAAGTTAAGCTTTCTTGCAAGGAACCTTGCTCTGATACCAGTTGTTGAATGTATAAGACAACTAAGAGAGGAGGTGAATTAGTTGTACCTTAAAACTTCAAAACCTTCATAGACATTTAGATCCACATTCACTCATTAAAACCTTAAATCTATTATGATGATTTAGTATGAAAACACAATAATAGAAAATAAAACAAATTAACAACATACACAAGAGAACACCAGATTTACATGGAAAACCCAAGAAGGGAAAAACCATAGTGAGGATTAGCTCTTAATATAAGTAATATCAATACCAAATACAATAGGGCTCACTACCAGAGGGCTCACTACCCAAAAGAATAAAGGCTCACTATCGAAAGCTTCACTGCCATAATATAAAAGAAGATAGACAAGAAGTTTCAAATAAATAAAATCATCTCAATGCAACAGAGAATCCACCATAATGACATCAATACCTTCATAGTCTAGTTGAAGAATCTTAGCCACCTTTTGCACATTGCATCTAGTAAACTAACACATAAAAGATCACATTGAGATTTTCAATTTCATACTCTAATACTTTGAAATTCATATCATTTGCATCTCTCACATCTATCATCACATTATTCATCAACTCAACTCTTACTTATACCATCTTTAACCTTGAAAAATTCTCCAAGGTTGACTATACACCCCAAATGTGAAAATTTAAATTAGGTCAGAACCAAAATATTCCCGCAGTGGAAAGAAATGAAGGTAGACAAAAAAATTCCTTAGCTATGACCTAATTCATCCTCACATTCCTCGTTATGCTTCCACATACAACAAAGCATCTTTCTAAGTAGTGTAAACACTAGTTCGGTCAATACCCATGCAAACAACACTAAACTTTTAAAAACACACTTCCTCTAACCCAACGATGACTTGCAAAAAATAGCCCATGTAAGACATGAAATATGACTGCAAAGAAACACAGAGAAAAAAAATTTCTCCTAAACACCTCTACAAAGCATATTTCATGCACTGCTGAAAACAAATTCTTCTGTACAATGATTTGGTGCACCAACTCTTGAATATAACACCTCTAAAAACCTCTCATCAATATATTTGAATTGCACAAAAAGATATTAAACCTCAAAAAAATGTGGAGGAAAACTAGAACACAACTCTTTCACCCAAAACACCATTGCAACACATTGTTTCCTCTTTTTATCAATTTTTATCAAAATCACTTGGAAACCAAGCACAAAAGACACATCCTCATAATCTTCAACACTTCCTCAACACCACTAAGCCAACAAAAACTCAACCATAGATCAAAAACACTTGTCACAAAAACTCTAGAGGTTGACACTAGTAGCTTTATTAATGAAAAAAAAATACAAGCAATTAAATCATCAACTTCTCATAGTCTCACCCAAAAATAGAAATCAATGAAAACACAAGCTTGTTCACATCAATGACTACACCAATTCTTCATACTAGCAACATCCTTTTCAAAGGTACAATTCTCATTAATTCTTGAAATTAAAACAAATCCATTCAACATAGGTTGAATTCACATGAAACATCTCAAATGATGAATTTGTGGGATGGTGCTATCAAATTATTTTGGTCATAGAGCATACCCACTCCTTCAATTTCATTCAAGGGTAACCCTAAAGATCTCAATGCAAAAGGGGAAAGAAATCTTATAGTAGGGTTGTGCTAGAGGTTGAATGCAAACTACTAAGGGGTTCACCACAAAGTTTAGACTTGGAAAAGATAATAAAATGCAAGATGCATCTCTAAACCCTAACTCAATGTGATGCACTATGAAATGACATATAAAAGTGAACAAAATGAAATATAAAGTTGTAAAATAGAATGTGTACACTTGGAAAATCTGAAGATGACCTAGATGAGCTTTGAAATTCTAAACAATTAGATTTTATGACCTAGTGGGACTCATTCACCATTATGGGTGAATCAGTCCCAATTCTTGATTTTTGCATGGAAGGTTGTTTCAGGAAAAAGGGTATCTAAATCTGCAAACAGATTTGGAAAATAGCTGCAGTGGCACTCATTCACCACTATTGGAAAATTAGTCTTGCTCCACTTTTTTGCGAATTTAAAGTTATAATTTGAACTTCAACACCTACTCTTTCCTTCCAATTTGAGTTCTGGATCTGAATCTATGAAAACACCTACAAAACCGAGTATAACTTGATTTTCTAATGGGGGGTTTTCCTTGGTAAAACCCCTACTTTTATAATTAAACCTTTAATGGAAATAACGAAATATGCATGCAAACCCTAGCCTTAAGTGCGTCTAAGAATAAGAAATATGAAACATGATGTAATCCTATTCTAATGTGTAAGAACAAGATGCATAGATGAAACTTGAATAATGCATATACCTTCCTTAGGATGAAAGTAGAATGACAATGGAGGATGGAATCACTTATAAAACAAGTCCTTAGGCTTGGCTTGATGGCTAGCTACATCTACCCAACCTAGAATTCTTCATGATTCACCATAGACAACTATGAGCAACCCTTGACAATGTTATATCTTGAGTTAAAGTGAGCTTGAAGACCTACCAAAATGCTTTAATTATGCTCCAAAGCTTCAACTTTACTGGCTTTTGAAACTTAAATTCTCTTGCTTGAAGACTCTTGATACTTGTCTCTTGAATTTTTCTCTTGAAAATGCTTGCTGAAATTACTTAGATTGATAAAAATGACTTGAAAACTTTCTTATATAGGAATTAACACCTAATTGACTATTATTTAGATCTCAAAGGATGACATCCACCAAAAATTTGAATTGAAATGGTGAATTTCCCACTCAAAATTGAAAATGACCCCAAATGGGACTCATTCTCCACCCTTGGTTCATGGGTCCCACCTAAGGGGACTCATTCACCCAAGGTGGCGAATGAGTCCCACCTTAGCTTTTTGAGGTGGGTTTCTTGGATTTTTAATATTTTCAGTGATTTTATGATATTTTTAGTTGAAATAAGTCCTGAGATCTGAAATAATGGGTCTTAGGGGCCTATAAATGATGAATTAAAGGGGTAATTAATGCAAAGGTACTAAAATAGGTCCATATTAAATGATAAATTTCCCTATCACAAGAAAGGGGGTCAATTTTTGTCATTACATCTTTTTCAAAGTTTTTTTAACTAGTTTACTCTCAACGTTTGATTGATTGATCCTAAACACCATTTGTTTAATTTTGAATTTCACATAATTGATACTTCATATGAATTCAACCTATTTTGAATGGATTTGTTTTAATTTGAAGAATTAATGAGAATTATACCTTTAAAAAGTATGTGATTTCAAGAATTCTTGCATAATTGAGTATAAATACAATGTCACTAAGGTCTGTGACTACCAAATCCCTTGGGACCTAGTACTCACATTTTTTAGGTAGTAGTCTATCAGAATACTATGGTATGGAATTGTAATTGCAATCTATTGAGTTTACTAAGAGAAAATTGTAAGCCCCACACCTTTCGAAGGACCTCTTGATGCTCCCCTGCTATCTAATCTCTCTTCACCCGTAGTCTAGCTACCTCAGACTCTAGTCTCTCGAACTCTAAAAGGGCCCAAGATGACTATGCATCCTAGGATGCATCAATTTAGTGGATGCACCTAATAGGGTTCATGATCTAACCTCTAAACCCTAACTCAATGTGATGATAAGGAAAATATTGAAAATCTCCTTGAAGTTGGTTTTATCAGACCTATAGAATATTCTCCTTGGATCTCAAACATTGTCATAGTCTCCAAACTAGATAATCATATTAGGATGTGTACGGAATTTTGTGATTTGAATAAAGCATATTTAAAAGATGACTTCCCCTTCCTAATATCAATATGGTAGTAGACTCAACTGTTGGACATGGTTTGTTGTCATTCATGGATGGATTTTCTGGATACAATTAAATCTTTATCAACCCTTAGGACCAATATAAGACAACATTTATAGTAGCTTAGGGAACATTTTGTTGGGTAACGATGCCTTTTGGATGGAAGAATTCTGGTGCGACATATCAATGAGTGATGATAATGATATTTCATGATTACATACATATGATATTGGAAGATTATGTTGATGATATCCTCTCCAAATCTTTACAAAGACAAGATAATGTGAATTTATTTTGGAAAATCTTTGAGTGAATGGAAAAATACAATATGAGATTGAGTCCTAAAAAGCATGTCTTTGGGGTAGATAGTGGAAAACTTCTAGGTTTTATCATATCTCATAGAGGCATTGAGGTGGATACAAAGAAAATTGATGATATAGTTATTATGCCATGTCCTAGAAACATCTCTCAATTACATACCTTACAAGGAAGAATTCAAGCTATTCATCATTTTGTGGCATCTTTAGCGGATCTAACATTACCTTTCGCACATCTCATTAAGAAAGAAGTTCAATTTAATTGGAAAGTAGATTGTAAACATACTTTTGATGATTTGAAAGACTATTTCACTACTCCCTCGATTTTACAATGTGCCATGTAAAACAAACCATTAATCCTTTATATAGCAGCATCAACCCATGCTCTTGCAGGATTGTTGGCTCTAGAAAATGAAACCTAAGATAGCCTTATTAGTTAAGGCCGAGATTGAAAAGCTCCTTGAAGCTAGTTTTATCATAACTATAGATTATTCTCCTTGGATCTCAAACCTTGTCATAGTCACCAAACCAGACAATCGTATTAGGATGTGTATGGAATTTTTTGATTTTAATAAAGCATCTTTAAAAGATGACTTTCCCCTTCCTGATATTGATATGATAGGAGACTCGAATACTAGACAAGCTTTATTGTCATTCATGGATGGATTTTTTTTATACAATCAAATCTTTATCAACCCTCAAGACCAATATAAGATAAAATTTACAACAGCTTGGGGAAAATTTTGTTGGGTAATGATGCCTTTTGGATTGAAGAATGCGGGTTCAAAATATTAACGAGCAATGACATTGATATTTCACAATTACATACATAAGATTTTGGAAGATTATGTTGATGATATCCTCACTGAATCTTTATGAAGACAAGATAATGTGAATGTCCTTCAAAAAATATTTGAGCGAGTGCAAAAATACAACATGATATTGAATCCAAAAAAGTGTGTCTTTTGGGTAGATAATGGAAAACTTCTAGGTTTTATCATATCTCATAGAGGTATTGAGGCGGATACAAAGAAAATTAATGCTATAGTTAATATGCCACCTCCTAGAAATATCTCTTAATTACATACCTTACAAGGAAGAATTCAAGCTATTTGTCATTTTGTGGCATCTTTAGTGGATCAAACATTAGCTTCCACAGATCTCTTTATGAAAGAAGTTAAATTTAATTGAAATACAAATTGTAAATAGGCTTTTGATGATTTGAAGGACTATCTCACTCCTCCCCCTATTTTACAACCTGCCATGCAAAATAAACCATTCATACTTTATACAGTAGTAGCATCCCATGCTATTGCAACATTGTTGGCTCAACAAGATGAAAATGGTGAGGGGGTATGTGCAGGATCATCATGGAAAAAATAGGCCCTTAAGTGGCAAAAAATTCAGAAAAATTAGTGTTAGGAAACTTGATGTAAAAATTTGAATAAGTTATCTATATTATTTAAAAAATATGTAAGAATAGAATCTATAGAAAATTGAATGTATTTTCTAAACTACTAGGTTTATTTTAAAAAAGAAAAATCTATTTGGTAAAAATTTGAAATTTCAATGCAGTAGTACTTAAATTTTAGGGAAAAAATAAGAAGTAGGTGTCTGTCTGACCACCCTAACCACAATAAAATGATAATATTTTTTATAAGATTTTAAATATAAGTAGATGACTCATGTCCAAATGTGATGCATATTTTTTTGTAATTTTTTTCCAAGTAAATAATTAATTATGATTTTCTTATTACAGCTTTTAAAAAATATAAAAACTCGTATGTCTAACCACCTAAATTTGCTCAAAACTTCATGAAATTTATTTTTTCCTTTTTTAATCCTATAGTATGTGACACATTTTTTATATTCAAAAAATGTGATGCCGTTTGAAATCTATAGATTTTTTTCAATCAGCCTATCGATCAGGACTTTAGTCGTAATTCTAATAGAAAATGAATAATAATAATTTATTAAATTCAAAGTAAAGCATAATTTATAATGGTGGAAAGCTGAGAATCCCCTCTAAAAACCCTTTTCATTTCATCAATTTTGGGTTAAAAAAAGTCGTTAGCCACATACCCTACAAATACCCATAATATTGCCACTTTTTGGCCCATCATTATCTGCACATACCCGAGGAACACCCTATTTACTACATTAGCTAAACCTTGATAGATTATGAGAAGCGAAACACAATGATAGAGAAATAATGTAATGTTGTAATGAAGGAAATTGACCCACAAATTAAACAATGATAGAGAAACAATGTAAAGATGTAATGACGAAAATTGACCACCTTTCTTGAGATAGGGAAAATTCTCATTTAATCTAGACCTATTTTAGTACCTTTGCATTAAATACCCCTTTAATACATAAGTTATAGGCCCCTAAGACCCATTAACTCACATCTCGAGACTTATTTCACCTAAAAATCTCATTAAATCACTCAAAATATCGAAAATCCCGTAAACCCACCTCAAAAAGCTAAGGTGGAACTCATTTGCCACCTTGGGTGAATGAGTCCCCTTAGGTGGGACCCATTCACCAAGCGTGGCGAATGAGTCCCATTTGGAGTCATTTTAATTTTTTAGTAGGAAATTCACCATTTTAATTAAAAATTTTGGTGGATGTCGACCTTTGAGATCTAAATAATGGTCAATTAGGTGTTAATTACTATATAAGAAATTTTTCAAGTCATTTTTATTAATCTTAGCAATTTGAGAAAGTATTTTGAAGAGAAAATTTCAAGAGAGAAGTATCAAGAATCTTCAAGCAAGATAATTTAAGTTTCAAAAGCCAATAAAGTTGAAGCTTTCGAGCAATATTAAAGCATTTTTGTAGGTCTTCAAGATCACTTTAATTCAAGATCTAGAATTTTCAAGGGTTGATCATGGTTGTCTATGGTGAATCATGAAGAATTATAGGTTGGGGAGATGCAACTAGCCATCAAGCCAAGTCTAAGGATCTACTTTCTAAGTGATTCCATCCTCCATTGTCACTGTACTTTCTGCCTAAGGAAGGTCTATGCATATTTGAGATTCATTTGAAGTGATTAGAGATCTCCTATAGTGAGTCTTGCATTATTCAATTTTTATCTTTGCATCTTGTTCTTGCACATTAGAATAGTATTGCATCATGTTTCATATTTCTTGGTCTTAGATGCACTTAAGGCTAGGGTTTGCATGCATATTTAATTATTTCCATTAAGGTTTAATTACCAAGCTACAGGTTTGACCAAGGTAAACCCCCCATTAGAAAATTAGGTTATATTATGTTTTGCAGATGTTTTCATAGATTCAAATCCAAAACTCAAGTTGGAAGGAAAGAGCAGGTGTTGAAGTGTAGATCAAAACTTTAAATTCTCAAAAAAGCAAAGTGGGACCGATTCACCAATAGTGGTGAATGAGTGCCACTATAGCTATTTTGTAGATCTATTTGTAGATTCAGATACCCTTTTTTTCTGAAACAACCTCTCGTGCAAAAATATAGAAATTGGACTGATTCGTCTGGAATGGTGAATAAGTACCACTGGGTCAAAAAATCATTTTTTTTAGAATTTCAGAGCTCATCCAAGTCATCTTCATAGTTTCCAGGTGCACACATTCTATTTTACAACTTTATGTTTCATTTCATTCACTTTTATAGGCCATTTCATAGAGCATCACATTGAGTTAGGGTTTAGAGTTGCATCTTGCATTTCATTATACTTTCCAAGTCTAAACTTTATGGTGAACCACTTAGTAGTTTGTATTTAGCCCATAGGAAAACCCTACTATAAGATTTATTTCCCCTTTTGCATTGAGATCTTTAGGGTTACCCTTGAATGAAATTGAAGGAGTGGGTATGCTCTATGACCAAAATAATATGATAGCACCATCCCACAAATTCATCATTTCAGATGTTTCATGTGAATTCAACCTATGTTGAATGGATTTGATTTAATTTAAACAATTAATAAGAATTTTACCTTTGAAAATGATGTTGCTAGTATGAATAGTTGGTGTTGTCATTAATACATAATTTATAGGCCCATAAGACCCATTAACTCAGATCTCAAGACTTATTTCACCTAAAAATCTCATAAAATCACTCAAAATATCAAAAATACTGTAAACCCACCTCAAAAAGCTAAGGTGGGGTCACTCATTTTCCACCTTAGGTGAATGAGTCCCCTTAGGTGGGACCCATCCACCAAGGGTGGCGAATGAGTCCCATTTGGGGTCATTTTCAATTTGAGCAGGAAATTCGCCATTTTAATTCAAATTTTTGGTGGATGTCAACCTTTGAGATCTAAATAATGTTCAATTAGGTGTTAATTCCTATATAAGAAAAATTTCAAGTCATTTTTATTATTGTTAGCAATTTGAGAAAGTATTTTCAAGAGTAAAATTCAAGAGAGAAGTATCAAGAGTTTTCAAGCAACAACATTTAAGTTTCAAAAGCCAATAAAGTTGAAGCTTTTGAGTAGCATTAAATCATTTTTCCAGGTCTTCAAGATCACTTTAATTCAAGATCTACCATTTTCAAGGGTTGATCATGGTTGTCTATGGTGAATCATGAGGAATTCTAGGTTGGGGAGATGCAATTAGCCATCAAGCCAAGCCTAAGGACCTACTTTCTAAGTGATTCCATCCTCCATTGTAACTGTACTTTCCTCCTAAGGAAGGTCTATGCATATTTGAGATTCATTTGAGGTGATTAGAGATCTCCTAGAGTGAGCCTTGCATTATTCAAGTTTTATCTTTGCATTTTGTTCTTGAACATTAGAATATGATTGCATCATGTTTCATATTTCTTAGTCTTAGATGCACTTCAGACTAGAGTTTGCATGCATATTTAATTATTTATATTAAGGTTTAATTACCAAACTAGTCATTTTACCAAGGTAAATCCCCATTAGCAAATCAAGTTATATTATGTTTTGAAGGTGTTTTCATAGATTCAGATCCAGAACTCAAGTTGGAAGGAAAGTGTAGGTGTTGAAGTGCAGATCAAAACTTTAAATTCTCAAAAAAGTGAAGTGGGACTAATTTTCCAATAGTGGTGAATGAGTGCCACTATAGCTATTTTCTAGATTTATTTGTAGATTCAGATACCCTTTTTTTCTGAAATAACCTCTCGTGCAGAAATCTAGAATTGGGACTGATTCGTCTATAATGGTTAATGAGTCCCACTAGGCCACAAAATCAATTTTTTTAGAAATTAATAGCTCATCTAGGTGATCTTAGTATTTTCTAGGTGCACACATTCTATTTTACAACATTATGTTTCATTTCATTCACTTTTATAGGTCATTTCATAGTGCATCACATTGAGTTAGGGTTTAGAGTTGCACCTTACATTTCATTATCTTTTCCAAGTATAAAGTTAGTGGTGAACCCCTTAGTAGTTTTCATTTAGCCCCTAGGAAAACCCTATCATAATATTTCTTTCCCATTTTGCATTCAGATCTTTAGGGTTACCCTTGAATGAAATTGAAGGAGTGGGTATGCTCTATGACAAAAATCATATGATAACACCATCCCACAAATTCATCATTTCATTTTGGTGAACCTACATTTATAACATTTCATTTTTTGATTTGGAGTGCATTATCATCCTAGATTTAGCTTGCATTTAGGACTTGCATTGGTTATCTTGCATTTTAGGGTTTCAAATTGTGCATTAGTGAAAGTTCATTTAGCTTGCATTTTTGCATTTCATTTTATTGAAAATCATTGAAAATCTGCATTTTCACTTAAGATCTAGGACATACATCATAAAAAGCATAAAACATCAACTAAAAAAATAAGAAAATTTTGAAAAAATTCTCTATTGCGACCCATTCACCAGCTTAGGTGAATCAATCCCAATATGAATTCTAGACTATATTTCACAGAGTTAATTTCACTATTTTTGAGTTTATGTTTGCTATTATTTCCTTTCTATTTTAGGTTGCATACTTTCTATTACATTCAAATAATTCAAAATAGCATAGTTTAAATTCATTTCAATTGTGGATAGAACTAGATTTGTCCACTTTTCATTTTCAGGATTGTTTCATGGTTCATTCAGATTATATTACATTATATATACATTAGAAAACAAAAAAATTAAGAACAAGACCCAACCCCTAAACCACTTGGAGAAAGTTTAGTTATTTGACTATGTCAAATCTCTCTTTTCAATTTAACCTAACCCTCAAGCCTTTTAGTAGTGATGAATTTGACATGTTAGATTTCAAAGCCCTTGAGGATTTCATCTCACAAAGTTCATCCACTAAATATTAATATGAAGAACCAATAACAAGAGATCTTAGTGTGATTCAACCTCAACTCATCATTTAGCCACCTTCACATAAAACTCAACATAGAAACAAACAAAAACTTATCCTTTACCCACGTAAGAATAATTTTTTGTAGCAACTAAGTCATAATACTATTGTGCATACATACAATACTAGAAACAATCTACAACCAAAATAACCAACTATAATAACCTTACATTTACCCAACTTTGTTTTTCCTGGTGCTCCTCATTTTCCTTAAAGTATTGGAAAGGAATATTATCTTGTCGAACAACTTAAGAAAACTCCCACAAAGATATCCCTT
This sequence comes from Sequoia sempervirens, assembly GCA_007258455.2. Taxonomy (NCBI): domain Eukaryota; kingdom Viridiplantae; phylum Streptophyta; class Pinopsida; order Cupressales; family Cupressaceae; genus Sequoia; species Sequoia sempervirens. The sequence continues at coordinate 191,615,426 of VDFB02105785.1, read as the reverse complement.
TGGGACCTAATTTAGAATTCACCTATCACACTATGCTTCAAAGAAGCTTGCAACAAGTGGTAATCCCTCCTAATACAAATGAAAATGATGTGGTAGCTCTAATGCAAGGAATGAATATAGTTAATGTGGACATTACCTTTCACCAACATGATCTCTCTCCTTTGGAGATGAGAAAGAGACATGATTCCTTCATGATATTAGAAAAATTAAATAGAATAGGAATAAAATGGACCCTTATTGATAATGGTTTAGCTCTTAATGTCTGCAATGTGAGCCTCTTAGATAAGTTGTTTGTTGATAAATAAAAAATTAAATCTAACTCCTTATCAATTGGACGATTCAACAATGTCATAAAGCAACCACTTGGTGTGATTACTTTACCTATTATAGTCATAAATGCCACCTTACAGACTCCTATTCATGTTAAATGCCTCATAATATTTCATACAATCTTCTTTTGGGGAGACCATGGATTCATGAGATGCATGTGGTTCCTTCAACCCTTCACTGTATCATGAAATATGTCTATGACAATGAGGTATACAAAGTTTACATAGACCCCGAGCCTCAAAAGTTGCTTGCAACTCGAAAAAGGAGTGATAATTCCTCTAAGCACATTAATTCCAACATCCAACATAGAGACTATGAAGAAAGACAAACAAGAAATGGAAATAGTGTCAAAATTATTGGATGATGATTGGGGCTCATTGGAATTCACACCTTCATTTATGGGACAATATGTGATCACAAGGAAAGAAGATGAAAAGAAAAAACAACCAATGGTTATGTTAACACACAATGCATAAGAAAATTCACAAGAATCTACCTCATCTACTCTTGAAGAAGACACAAGATACACAACAAAATTTGATGAGATAGATTAGCAACAACCACCAAACCCAATAGAAATGGAACAACTTTATGCAAAAGGTTATGAACTTGTGAAACAACTAGGTTATAGTGGTAAAGGATGTGGAGAGAAAGAGCAAGGAATCCATGTTCCTATAGAGCCTAATATGAATGAAGCAAAGAGTGGTTTGGCATATTGCCCCTCTAATATTACACAAGAAAAAAATTAAACATCATTAAACATTCAACACCATCACGTGTCATCCTAAAACAACTCTCACTTTGAACCACCCGAAATTCATTGATATAAATTATGAACTCATTAGTATATTTTGAAGATGTTGAATCCTTGAAATAAATGATAGGATTCTATGATAAATAATCCATTACTTCTAATAATAAATGGGTTACATGTGCTATGATTAGTACCAAGAAAATAAATGGAAAAGAAGTAGTGAATTCGACATGAGAAAAAAATAATACAACCCTAAATTTTTGAAACTATTATCACCTAAATATGCACCTTTGTTGAACCCTATTCAACCACTCAGTGAAACATTAGAAGACTTCTCAAAGTGTGGGCTTTGATAAACAAAGTTCAACCTTTGAATAAGGTTGCATTCCTTTTGGTACTCAACTAGAACTAATCTATTGATCTTGTAGAGGAAAAGAGGAGAAGGAGATAACATAAACTAAAAAAAATACTCCTATGGTGATGCACCTAAACATTACTTAGACTTGGAACTAAGATTACATACACTTGTTCACAATGATTGAAACAAACTTGCACAACTTATTTTTGTATGTCTTGCATAAGTATTTTATAAACATGTCCTAATGCTAGACTCTTAGGAGGAAGAAGACTTCACAGCTAAGAGCAACTTGCATTTTTGACACAAATTATAACCTACAATAATATACCTTTTTGCATAAGGGTGCTAAACATGAGACAAAGCTATAAGGAAATAAATGATACCTAACAAATAACTTGATCAAATCAATAGTGCACACAATGAAGTAAAGAATAAGAGGGACAAACTTAAAATCACTGATATTCAACATCTTTACTAAATTTCATATCCAAAACTGAGTTACAAAGTATGCTCCAATCTACCAAAGGACTAAAAAGTTCACTAAATACAAATACATAATAAGAATAGACTGTAAAATGAGTCAAAAGTGACTATATAACATCTCCCAAGTAGTTTCACCAAACTAGGAGTTAGAAACTTCCTTGGTCATATGCCTCCAAGAAGCCTAAAAAATAGCAATGAATACTCCTCCAAAAGAGCTCCACAGTGTAGAAAAAGTCAAACTTGACCAAGCCAAACATAAAGGCACATGAAAATGATGCCTAAATACTCTCCAACTATCCAACAAAAAAAATAAAAGCTTCCTATATGCTCTCCCTTTGTCGACCAACTGATTTAATCTTTCATAAATGCTTGTAAAAGCATAAGATCTCAACTAACCCCCTTTGACCCATTCCCAAGAACATACACCACCTTTTGTAGAATAAATAACATAGTTAAAATGATTTATAAAACACCATCCTTACTATATAAATTACAATTCAATATTATGACTCAACAATATGAGTTAATGCAAAAGAAAATTATATGACTCAACCATACGAGTCAAAAACAAATTCCAAAGACTAATTCCTAAAGGACTCTATAGTCTAGCATTTACAAGAAGCAAGTTCGTGGTAATAGTTTTGCAAAATTTTAATAAAATAAAAGGAAAAAAGAATGCCTTTTACCAAATGGAATTCATTAGGGTTAAAACCCTAAAAACACAAAACCATGGAAAAAGTTCACAATGAACTTCATTTTCATCGACCCTAAAGCAAGCACTCTGTTACGCCACCATGAATATGGTTTTATCAGAAGTTATGCAACTATGGCACCACCATGTTTTAGAGTTGGATTATTTGTGCTTCTTGAAGATTCTAAACAAGAGAATGTTGTGTAAATTGCTTCTCCTCCATTTTCCTTTCACCTCTACAATTTTGGCCATGGCCATTCTAATTCTCTGATGCATTTTTCTTCTGCCAGTGGATGGACACTTCGAGCTCCATTTTTGCTCAAAGAGCAATAGGAATGTTGTATAAATTATTTCATGTACAATTCTTTTTGGTTTTGATTCTATTTCCTACTGTATAAAAGAGGAAACACTCTATGTGCCATATTTTTATTCTTCTATGCTCGATCTCTATAAGAAAAAATAAAGATTTTCCCACATATTTCTTCATTATTCTACATTACTCACTTGGAATTTGAAAATAGAAGAAAACTATTGTACTCAATGGATGCAGCCAATAACTTGTGAATTAATGACCATTCTTTGACTTGTAACATTCTCTCCATATTGAGAGCTTTTCATTCCTTTCAATATCTATTTATTTTAAAAGAAAACAATGGGTATTTTTTCTTTCCCTGAGATAATCATCTTTGTTGTGATAAGATTGAGAAAATACCATAATATGGATGAGATTCGATGATATGCTTGGTTTTCTTTGAAGAAAAATGATTTGAAAAAATTATTCAATGCCATTACATGGTACTAGTGTAACACAAAAGATCTATGCATTTTAATTCCTTCATGAACAATTCCCTTTCAATTAACTTCCAAGCCATGAGCTCCTTTCCTTTTGGTTCTCTACAAATAATAAAGGGTTTGTGTAATTTATTGTTTCACTCATGGCATCCTCTTTGTTTTAGCTATAAATTGTATCTTTTCCTCCATTGAAAATTTTGTACATGATATGCCTTATAATAACTGTGTTTATTTTTATTTAATAGTTTTACCTTTTGGGAAGGATTCCCACTACCAGTCTTCCAAATGAAGAGTTTGAGTTGTGTTAACATGTGCTCCTTGATTACCTTGTAGAGTGATTGCTCCAAAAGTATCACCTTAGCTTGTGTTGCTTGTTGACTGTGTGTAAAATCTTTCCATACTATGACTGCTATATTCACCTGATCACATATTCATACTAAAACTTATCCATTGACTATATTTATTTGCTCTTTTCTCACTTGGAATATCTAATTAATGCCCCTTTTGCATCCTTTAGGCTTAAGAACACTCATGGTCATACTCTTATGGATTGATGTCTCAAACTATCTTTTTCATCTGATAGAGTAATTACTTGAAAGTCCTCTCCGCTATCAAATGCAAGATTTAGAATTAATGCAAGCTTTATATGGCATTTCTCCCCTTCATAGTGTTGGTTATTGTTTTTAGAACCAAGCTGATCTCCAAAAATACCTAAGGACTTTGTTGTTTCCAATTATTAGTATTTCTAAAGGGATTGGACAATGAACGAATAGAAGTTGCAAGACTTTTATTCCTAGTCTTTGGGATCTATGAAACCTAGGAGGGTGATCCCACAATGTGTACTCAAACACTTCACACAATTAAAAGAAAATACATTTCCAAAAATAGATATCTCTCATAAAACCATTCAGTAATATGCATCAAATATGCTGGATACTTATTAATAAATATCATATATATTGTGGATGAGAGGATGGAACTTTAACACAAAAAAACAAAATTATCCATTTGATGGTTTATGATTTAAAATATGAGTAGCAAATGAATCAACACCGAAAAAGGAACCACAACTACTCTGCATGAATCAATGTGTTTGTCCCAAGCACAAAGTCAATATCTTCCTATGTGACCTGATAAAAATTTAGACAATAGCACCTATATCCTCGAGAAACCTTGCATTACAACATTTCTCTATGACATTCATGAATATTACAACTTATAACAATCCTAGCATCCAGTTCTAATAAGTTATTAATCTCACCCAAGCATTTACATCAATTCATTGAATCAATAAGCAAGCATGTGATTAAACATCCATCAAGAAATGATATAGACAAATGAAAGAAATCCTAGATTACTTTCACTCATAACTTATAGAACACATACAAGGAGAGATAATAGTCATGTAACATATATTACTTTGTATTATAAATGCTATATTGCTATCACAGTTACATGCATAAATATGTACTCCAAAAGAAACTTAAAATAAAACTCTAGAACTTTCTTCGTATTTGTCTTGACAATTTGATAGTGTTAACTCAAAATTTTCAACTAAATCCTACTTCTTGCCCTGAATTCCTTCTTACAGAGATGAAGGAGAAAAACAAGCTTCAGGCTAGGAAGCACACATGTCCAGATTTCATTGGACCACTCCAACAATATTCTATTTTCAGTTACACTCAAGTCTTCAGGTGAAGAAAATAAACATGAGGAAAAATTGAACTCAACTCATTGTAGAAAATAGGTCCCACCTCAAAATAAATCATTGGTTTGTTACAACAATCTCAAGATATTCTCCATGTGCTTAGAAAATTCCAACTGTGGAAAATCCAAAACAACAAAACTTACGAAGCAAGACAAGGAAAGCAGAAAAAATTCAAAATTTACTTATCCACATTAGAACCACATGCTATCCATTTCAAATTGAGGAGAGAGTTATATTTTACCATGTTATATCAAAAGCCTAATTTGTATTGTATTCAGGATATGTATTATTCTTCTCCCATCCATTATTTATCTTATTAACTAATCCCTACATAGATTCATTCTATGTATTTCTCCAACCGAGTGCTATATTCCTCCTCAATGGGCCATTTTTATATTCAAAAAATCCTGCACCTTAGTGTTGTACTGAGAATCTCTAGCATCAATTAATATCCTAGCCTCTTTAACAAATATGTCCATCTTTGTTTCAATCTCCACCATTGTGTCAATATTTAAACTGAGCAAGATGTAGTCGGTGATAGTTAAGGCCATCATAGTTGTTGCAAGCATTCCTCCCAAATATTTCTTCCAAGAGTCAAATGAATGTAGTTCACCTTTTGAACTCAATATCTGAGGCATACCATGTTTGTCCATCTCTTTGAATATCTTTAACTTACTCTGTAGTTGTATACCTAACTTTCCATGGAAAGTAGTTATCTCATTTATTGAGTCAATGATTTGTAAAATGTTAGGAATATTGGTGAGTGCCTCGGGGTCCTTGCTCATTTTGGGCATCATTTATTTTAGAGCATTTACCCTAGTAATCCAATTATTCCAATTATTCCTAAAGGCCTCTTGTACTTGCAAATACTTTGTATTTTCCTCATGAATATTCTTATATGTGGCCCAAACATCATTGGCCTCATGAACCAACTTGCTCACCCTATGCTTTAGTATATCCTCAAAATTTTCATTTGCCACCTTGACTATTTCAATTTTGGCCTGCTTGACACTTTCCTTCTCAGTAGTCAACTTACCTTTCAAATCATCAATTCTCAAGGCCAAAGTCTCCCTCTCCTTATTAGACATATCAAATGAAGAAGATGATTGATGAGTTATTGTCTTCTAAGTGGCCTGAATAGTGGCTCTCATCTTATTCAACTCATCCAAGGCCTTATTGTATTCCTTAACCAAACACTCATATTTCTTATGAGAAATATGTGCAATATCCACACTAAGCATTGCAACATGAGTAGTTAACTTAGCTACCTTGATAGAAGTTATGTCAGTAGCTCTTTTTATCACCAATGAACTAATAACTTCTTTAATAGGCATAGAAACATCATGTTTTCCAGTATTAGGTGCCATAGACCAAATTACAAGAGTATGCAACTTTGGACTATATCTAGAACCAAACACTTTATCCTCAAATTGATCTTCAAATATTAAAGCTTGAGGGTCTCTTCTCACTTCATCATATGCTATGGAAGCAGTGATAGTACATCCTGGCAATAGCATGATTCCACTATCCTTCACAATATTTCTAGCCACAGTGGGAGTAATGGCTGCAATTTCAGCCCTAATTTTCTCTTCCTCTACTTTCTCAGCTTCCTCCTAATGGGAAGGTTTAGCATTAGATCAAGTTGATTCAAGTCTCTCTTTTATCTCCTTACTCCACTGTTGAATCAAAAACTTCTAAAATTCCTTGGTCCACACAAATTTATAATCAACCAAACATTCATCACACTCCCTAATCCTAGGATCATCATCATTTTCTCTTTCATATTGCCATTTGACAATTCTATCAGGGGGGACATCTAAACTATGAGTCTCTTCAATATGGGGAGGAGGAAATTTCTGATCCACTTCCTCATTTTCTAGCACATGTTTTGTCATTTGTTCTTCCCTGACTTCTTGAACATCTACAGGCTATTCTGGGATATCCATAGCTTGTTGTTGTTGTTGTCATTCTAGAAGAACCTATTCTTTATCAGTAGCCTCCTTTACCTTTACTTTAAACTCTCTACATTGATACTCACTTAACATAGTGAAGGCTCTTTCCAAGGGGTTTGTAATTACATTGTATGGACTTCTGTAAAAAGAATTATTGTTCATGATTCTCTCCTCAATGTTCATTATAGTTGTCCATTCCTTCTTTCTAGTCATGAAAAACTCATCACTTGCCAAATTTCTTAACACATCATCTATGTACAAGAATTCATGATGTATGATGCCTACAGTTTTTTGTCTTCTTCTTCCTGCCAAAAATCCTTCAAGATCAAAAATTATGATCTCATTAATAGGCATTCTAAGATTATTCACCATAATGCGCAAATTTTCATACCCTTCAAGGGCAGTGACTTTGAAGTAAGCAAATTCACATTGGGGATGTACCACAGTACCTTTCTTGGGCTTTCTAAACATCTCATAATCCATGAAATCAATTTTCCACATGAGTCCCATAAAAAAACCAATATGTCTAAGACATATAGGGGTAAAAAATGAGGTGACACTTTAGCTCCATATGCTCTAATTAAAGTATATTTAGAATGTAAAAACGAATCTTCCTAGTTATCAGTTTCTTTTGATCATGGTATATCATTTGAGTGCATGATACTTCTGATCTCTAGAGAAAGCCTAAATATAGGGTCCACACCCAATGTTTCTAAGATACCATATCTGGTAGTATTAGTAAACAATATATAAATGTAATTGGATCACTCTTTATCCCAGATGTATGTCCACATCTATACTAGTAGAACATTATTTTCACTATCCATAAATTTTAGATCCAATTTTATTTTCCATTCATAATCACCCTCCCATAAGAGCATATGCATAAATAAAGAGTAATGGGGGGAATACAAGGGGAGCACCCCATTTTTCAAATTGATGAAATCCTCATGCATTCGTTCAACAATGAAATTGGAATAATCAAAACGAATATTTTGATTATGAACTTGTATATCTGCCACCATCACTAACAATTCAAGGGTTATCCTAACCTCAAAATCCTGAGCCAATACTTGGTTCAAACAGTAATAAGTGTTCTTGAAGTAATCTTCAAACTCTTCACACTCAAAGGGCTCAAGATCCCTAGTAGTGAACCTCTCCTTTCTCTTTCTTTGTCACACAAGCAATCTTTCTTTGTATTCAATTTTTCTCTTCTCATATTCAACATACAACTAACCACACCTAAACTTTATAGTATAATTAGGATTTAACCCAAATACATCTACCAATTTATCCTTTGTTACTTACAAAATTAAATCACCATTTTAACTTTTGATTGTCTTGACAATAGGGTTATAGTGCTTAGTCATTTCCATCATTAAGTCCACTTCTACAAACACATTCAGGACCACCATCTTCCTAAAGTTAATCCCCCATAGATAACTTGTGGGCTTGCTAGAATGTCCCCTATTGAAAGCATATCAGAACAATTGTCATCTGCTCTAAGGTTAGGGTTTTTCACCAATTTTTCCAACACTATCAATCAACCTAGTGGTCACAGCAACTTGACCTATGGGTCTTTTACCAATTCGTGACCCTCCTTTTATAGCTCTAGAGGCTTCTTTCATAAAAAAAAGTGTTTCTTTCATGGCACTTCTAGAGCTAGTGGACGTTGCAGGAGTACTTGGTGAAGGGTTGGACACTGCTAATGGATTAGACTTAACCTCAGCTGAAACATCCTAGAAGTTTTAAGTTGTTTAACCCTCTTCTGTTTTGGTTTCCTCTCTATTCTAATACTTGAATCACTGGGCTCTAGGTCACTCATGTTTACAAAGCAATGGAACTAGGGTTTATAATTTCTTACAATCAAAAGAAACCCTTCACAATTATGAGAGGACAAAACACTAACTTTGAAAAAAATACTCTCCTCAAAATTTATCTAGTGTTTAATCACCCAATAGCTATCAAAAGTGAACAAATAGACAAATCCCCAATTTCTTACCAGCTCTCTAAGGTATTCATCTCAATGCTTCATCTTAGAAAGAAATATCAGTTTTTCTTACCCAGGTGAACTTTATGCCACACATTACTGGTAACTTCTAAAGCTTCCCTCATAATTTCTTTAGCTCCCAGTATCCCTTTTGCATGCGATTGAGTTCAAGTGCATGATCAACCAAGTATCATAATTATTTTATAGTCGAGAGAGAGGCATGCCACCATTAATGCTTGATAGTAAGTTCACGCGAGCAAATTGACAATTAGTCATTCAGGTTCGAACCCTAATCATTGATCATTTAGATTTAAAAATACGTCAATGGTTATGAATTCATCTCGCCACCTTCCTCTTTGCTTTATGCGAATTCCTCAAAATTTTGCCATGTTGCTTCTTCATGTAGTAATTGTTTCTTATCATTGATATACCTCATCTCCGTCCAACTCCATCAGCGATACAACTGTCTTATGCGATGAAATCTCAGCCCTTGGATCTATGGCCCGTTCCTTGATCACATTTATTTTCATCACTCCTCGCTAACCCAACTTCACACCCAAGCTCCTATCAGTGACAAGAGATATAGTGAAGGCATCATATTTAGAGATGTACACCTGCATGAAAATTAATGGCACAAAAGGAATTGTAGATAAGATGTACTGAGATTAGTGAAAGAAACTTTTAAAATAAGGAACTTTATCACTCATCGCTAATCAAGGTTGAAAGGTTTGGAATGGATCAGCGATGAACAATAGAAAACATCGGGCCTTTACTCATTACTAATTCTCCTCATATGGTTTGCAAGTAATTAGCAATGAGAGATCATCATAGTACCAATTACATATTGCATATCACTAATATAGATCTCAGTACTTAAAAAAAATCTGCGATACATGATACAAAGGAAACCCATCCCATCACTCATCACTGATATGAAATTATCATTTCATCACATACCCATGATAGACGATAAGATCATAAGGTCGGAGGACATCACTTATTGCTATCACAACACAGAAGGATCAAAATATATTAGTGATAAGCAATCCCTCATTAATACAAAGGACACTGCTTAACGCACATTCAATTTAAGAGCTTCAGAACTATTCGTGATGAGAGATATCAAAGAGATACTACCTCATCACTCATCACTGATTTGGAACACACACTTCAAAATTAATTAGTGATGAGCGATAAGAACATAACTTAAGTGAAAATAATTTATGCATGTGCTCATAAGATGTTTTAATGGAGGGAACCCTCTAGGATGATATGATAGAAAGGGACTCAAAAATTCCTAAACCATTATAATACAAAGGATGTAAAGGCCAAACAAGCCTTCAACTTATCCTTATAAAAAATTAAGATTCCTGGACTTAGGATTTGGGAACTGGTTACTAGACGATAATGATAGACACAATAAGTTTTAAGATGATTGACAATGGGCAATAGGGAGTCAATAGTAAAATATAACATTACAAGAACTTATGAAAGATGAATTCTAAACCCTCATACATCAGCCCTACGTCTAAATGTGACAAGGGTTTAGGATGGAACAAAAAATATTTGTAGGTTCCATCACATGGTATAGTTTCCATCAATGCAGGTTTGTCATCCAAATTCTCAGTTTCTGCCTATCAAACTACCCTACTTGATTTGCACAAATTTAACATGGTCACTAGTCTTATGCTTGACTCCTATGATATACCCTACCTTACAATAGGCATTTTGAGTTTGTCTACTTCTGTGTTTAGACCTCATTAGTGATTTTGAAGAACAAATACTCCCCCAAACAAGAGTAAAAGCAATGCTTCCATGAAAGCCCTAAGAAAATTTTAGGATCTTTAATTCTCTTAGCCAACATGGAACCACTTTTGAAATTGTCTTGAAAGTTACTCATTTAAAATAAATGAATATTTTCTATTTAATCTACATTCTCAATCTCCACACCTACATGTGTGAAAGGAAATTGTAACTTCATCACTACACTATCATTCTTTGAATGTATTTTGCAATTGTCCTTAACTCGATTTACATCATAAATCTTCATGCTTTTTTCATTTACAATGTTCTCTTCTTACTAACTCATTGCTCTCATTCATGGCATGACTATATTTTTTCTTTGCATTATCATTCCAATATGTTGCTTTCCCTTCATTGTCATGTAGTAACTATCCTTTACTACTACTTATGCAAATTCTACCCCTCAATGTATCTCATAGTAATGCCACTATACTTTGAAATTATGACTCACCCCTTTGACTTGCATTATAAACAAATAGCAGTGTAAATAACTAAATTAACTATTCATAATCTCTACATAATTTGTCTTCATGGTCTGTGAGAGAGACTATCCTCTTATTGTGACTCTGTGGAGTGAAAAAATTTCATTTATGATTATGATCTCAACCAATTCACCACCATAGCTGATGAGCATTCACTCAAAGTTGATAAGACATGATTATTTACACTCTCACCCATTTCAATAAGGAAAGGGAAAGAACATGTTGGCTTCAACCCTTGTGGGAGCAACGTTTTATCCCACATGTTGTAATTAGATAAAAACAAATTAGTAACAAAGATTTCACCTAAACCTGCACAAGAAGAAAACATGTTGGATAAAAAAAAGCATATGATGGATGTGTTTGATAATGCTCTCATGTTTTCTTGGAAATGTATGGTATGCTTGGATATTTGAATGCATATGAGGATCAGATTGTATGCTTATATATATATGCACATATTCTGACCAGTGATCCTTCATTTCTCTAACAATACATTCATTTCAGATGTAGGGAACCTGGGAGCAGGAAAGAGGGCAAGTAGGACAAGTGAGAGGGAACGAGGATGGTGTAGAAAAAAGAAACAAGGATTCATCATTTAGGAAATGGCGGGTCCTATTTAACTTTATGTGCATTGTTTTATTTCTGTATCTATAAATGTATACTATTTTCCATTATATGCATCCTAATAGTCAGTCTCACGGCTTGTGTGGGACATACTACTTTTATATTATCAAGAAAGACTGCAAGTTTGAAAAGATTGTTCATTTTCTCCTACATTATATGCATTTGTATAATGCAATGTAGTATTGTAGTCTTCTGATATTTTTTATGCACATGAATGTGACATAGTAGATTTAAAATGTACCTTCTTTTAACTTGTAAAACATAACAACTCTACCTGTTTGGGCTAGTAGCAAAAATAGTTAACATTTTTGGTGACATCTACTATATGTTTTCTTGCTAAACATCTTTACTAGTTGCATGAAGCTTATCCATTGGGCACTAAGTCACCTAAAAGAAGACACAAGTTTAAAATAGTCTTGGACATTATTGTAACTCTTCAAAATAGTGCATGATACCTTGAAAACTTATCCAAAACACACCAAAACTTCAAATCAAACCTACTAATTGTGCTAAATAACACTTAGGGAATTGAAAACTACATCTAGAAACCTATTCAAACCTACCCTAACTAGCAAAGAAGTTGGTCAAGAAAAACCATCGAATGGATTTGCAAAATAACACCCCTTTCTAATCAACAACTGATGCATTATATGATTATGTATTGCTGAAAGAACATGAAACACATGCAAATATTCAATGACTATTGCATTTTTTCATGAAGGACGCAAATAAAATCACTTACACCTTGACCTTAATCATGCCTATTGTTGTCTTGGACTGGAAAAGTAAGCTAAATCTAATCACTTTCAATTGCAACTCCAAAATCAATTTTTTTCTCGATTGCATCTTCATGCTTGGGTGCAAGCATGAGCTCTGGTACTTTAATGGCCCCAAAACTAGCTAAATATCTAATAGGAAAGCCTCTAGAATGAACAAACCTTGAACTTCCATTATCGGATGCTTCTCTTTCTCTTTGTTTTTCATGGATGTTCTACTTCATGGCCAAGTTTGAACTAGAGAGAAGACAATCTGAATGATTATAAATAGCAACATTACCTTCACCTTGAATAATAAGTTTCCATATTGATTCCTCCTTCATGGTCAATGGACAATCCTCTTCCACTAAGGTGGCTAAGAACTCATCAAATCTATCAGCTCTTGGAAGGCTCATAGGGATAGCTAACTCAAGTTCCAACTCATCATTGTCATCTAAGGAAGTGCATTACAGCTCAGGCTTATCCTCTTCAATGAAGGAAGTCAAAAGGTTAAATAATGAAGAAGCCTTTTGAAAAAAACTTTCATCTAATAAATCAGCTTGAAGCTCTGTTGTACAATAGAAAGTAAGCTCCTCCAACCATCTAAGACCTTGCAAATCAAGTTCATGAGAAGTTTCTTGCCTTGAGAGAATGAACTCCTCTCTATTAGGACCAAATTACTCTTGTTGCTTCAGCACTTTCTCAAGCTTGTGAACCTATTGTTCTAGTCCAACATGATTATCAACCTCTAATAGGTCTAATTCCTTTTCAACCAACATTGAATAAAAAATTTCAATTATGCATGTGCACACCTCTTCATAAAGCTCAATATTATCCTTTTCATCCATAACATGTTTGAAGACATCAAAGCTCATATCTTGGACAATGGTTTCAGGTTTAGTTTTATGTTCAACTTTATGATTCATGGCTCCATTGTCATACTAATTGTCATCAATTAGCAACTCACTAAGATCTGCAACATCTTCTTGTTGGATTGAATCTTCATCCTTGTCAATAAAATGAGGAAACTCATCAGATGAGAAGATCAACTCTTTCTTTTGGTCCTCATCCAATTTCCTTACACCTTGCTGCTCCAACTGATCACCCTCAACTTCTACTTGCAAAGGTTTTGATTTCTTATTATCCACACCATTCATAGGCTCATAAACAACATATATTTCTTTTTCTCCCGCATAACTGACCTAACAAGTGTCTTCCACTTGAGGAAGACCTTCAATCACTTTTTAATTTTGAGAAGAGGTGATTTGCTTGAAGCTTGGAATTGTAAACACATGTTCTTCCAATTTAGTAATTTCATCATAGGTGTCCATGCTATATACAATTGGAAAGGGAATTTGAAATCATTGCAAATGGGAGATAAGGGGCTACTTTTGTACAAACATAGCCTCGTGTAAGGGATGATTTTTATCATTGGAAGGACTACTACCCATAAAACTTGGAATCTAAAATTTGGAAGACTTACTAGAGGATTCTAGAGTCTTACTTTGCTTAAAGCTTGCAAAATTGTACCTGGGAACCACTTCTTTCATATGTTGGTTCATTGATTCAAGAGATGTTGACCTAAAACTAGGAACAAAGGGAGTTGATTGGGCTTCTAGCTCTTGAAGTCGAGCAAGCACTAGCCTTATCTATTCTTCTTTTGTAGCCAACTCCCCTATAAAATCTTCCTCGTATTGATTTCCTTATACCTCCACATACTGCTAGTTTTGTTGAGCTTGGTAAGCCCACTCATTCTGCTACAAGTTACACTCCTGCTTCCTATCGACAATCCTCATCTACTCTTGAAAGCTTGACATTATGTCTTCTATGCTCATTTTATCAACATGTTGAAGTTGATTCTAGGAACAACCATGTTGAATTGAAATAGGAAGGCTTTCTTGAGGTTGATTATGAGCATGCAGAGGCTACCAACTAGGATGAGTAGGGGTTGGTGGGTGGATTTCATATGCAACTTGCTGGTTAGTTGTTCTAGAAAAGGTGTTTGGACCATTTTGGATGAGGCCAACAATATATCCATTTTGATAGGGTTGGCAAGAAGTGGCATGAACATCCCTTTCATGAAATGGGGAATGGTAAAATATATTTCCATGAAATGAAGACATGCTTTTTCATTCAACCAGTTGGAAAATCAGAAAATAAAATTTTCTTTCAATAAATTTAAAAAAATACTAGAACTGGTATTGCCAAAATTAGTGAGCTTAAGGTAGGAGTCACCAGGTATGTATGCTAGACCTCTTAAAGTCCATAAATAGTACTGCACATACCAGAACAACAGTATAATGAAAGCTAAGATAAATTGAAAATTGTGTTTCAATCCCACTAGGTCTACCAAAATTGTTTTCACCTAAATGTGGACCCTTTCTTGAACCTTGTTCAACCACTCAATGAAACATTGGAGGACCTCTCAAAGTGTGGGATTTGATAAAAATAGGTCAACCTTCGAAGAAGGTTAGCTTCCTTTTAGTACTCACCTAAAACTGATCTACTGAACTTGCAGAGGAAAAGCGAAGAAGGAGATAACATAAACTGAAAAAAATACTCCTATGGTGATGCACCTAAACATTACTTTGACTTGGAACTCAGATTATATACACTTATTCACAATGATTTAACTAGACTTACACAAATTATTTTTGTATGTCTTGCATAAGTATTTTATAAAGAGGTCCTAATTCTAGACTCTTAGGACGAAGAAGACATCACATCTAAGAGAAATATGCATTTTTGACACAGAATATAACCTGTAATAATATACCTTTTTGCATAAGGTTGCTAAACATGAGACAAAGCTATAAGGAAATATATGATACCTCACAAATAACTTGATCAAATCAATAGTGCACACAATGAAGCAAAGAATAAGAGGGAAAAACATCAAATTGCTGATATTCAAGGTCTTACTGAATTTCATATCCAAAACTAAGTTTCAAAGTATGCTCCAATCTATGAATGGACTGAAAAAGTCACTAAGTGCAAGTGCATAATAAGAACTGACTATAAAATGAGTCAAAAGTGAGTATATAACATCCCCCAAGTAGTTGCACCAAACTAGGAGTTAGAAGCTTCCTTGGTCGTATGCCTCCAAAAATCCCAAAAAATAGCAACCAATACTCCTCCAAAAGAGCCCCAAAGTGTAGAATAAGTAAAACTTGACCAAGCCAAACATAAAGGCACATGAAAATGATTGCTAAATACTCTCCAACAAACAAAATAAAATCTCCCTATATGCTCTTCCTTTGTTGACCAACTAATTCAACCTTTCCTATATTCTTGCAAAAGCATAAGCTCTCAACTAACCCCCTTTGACCCATTCCCAAGAACAAACACCACCTTTTGCATAATAAATAGCATAGTTAAAATTATTTATACAACACCATCTTAACTATATTTTACATTTAAATATTATGACTCAATAATATGAGTCAATGCAAAAGATAATTATATGACTCAATCATACAAGTCAAAAAGAAATGCCAAAGACTAAGTACTAAAGGACTCTATAGTCTAGCATTTACAAGAAGAAATTTTATTGTATTAGTTTTGCAAACCTTTAATAAAATAAAAGGAAAAAAAAACCTTTTACGAAATGACATTCATTAGGGTTAAAACTCTAGAAACACAAAACTATGGAAAAAGTTCACAAGGAACTTCATTTTAATCAACCATGAAGCAAGCACTCTATTATGCCACCATAAATAGGGTTTCATCTGAAGCTATGCAACTATGGTGCCACCATGTTTTAGAGTTGGAGTCTTTGTGCTTCTTGAAGATTCTAAACAATAGAATGTTGGTTAAGTTGCTTCTAATCCATTTTCCTTTCACATGTGGGGTTTTGGCTGCAACCATTATAATTCTCTAATGCATTTTTCTTCTGCCCGTGGATGTAAATGGGCACTTTGAGATGCATTTTTTCTCAAAGAGCAATGGGAATGGTGTATAAATTGTTTCATGTAAAATGCTTTTTTTTTTTTATTCTATTTGCTTCTGTAGAAAAGAGGAAACAATCTCTGTGCAATATTTTTATTCTTCTATGCTCAATCTCTATAAGAAAAATAAATATTTTCTTGTGTATTTCTTCATTATTCTACATTATTCACTTGGAATTCACAAATAAAGGAAAACTATTGTACTTCGTTACTGCAGCCATTAACTGGTGAATTAATGACCATTCTTTGACTTGTAGCATTCTCTCCATGTTGAGGGCTTTGCATTCCTTTCAATATCGGTTTATTTTAAAAGAAAACAACGGGTATTTTTTCTTTCCTTGAGAGAATCACCTTTGTTGTGATAAGATCGAGCAAGACCATAATATGGATGAGATTCCATGATATGCCTGGTCAACTTTCAAGAAAAATGATTTACAAAAAAAATTCAATGCCATTACACAGTATGAGTATAACATAAAAACTCCATTCATTTTAATTCCTTCATGAACAATACCCTTTGCATTAACCTCCAAGACACAAGCTCCTTTCCTTTTTGGTTATCTGCAAATAATAAAGGGTTTGTATCATTTATTGTTTCACTTATGGCATTCACTCTGTTTCAGCTATAAATTGTATCTTTAGCTCCATTGAAAATTCTATACATAGTATCCCTTATAATAACCATTTTGTTTTCTCTTTAATAGTTTTACCTTTGGAGAAATATGCCCACTACCAGCCTTCCAAATGAAGATTTTGAGTTGTGTTAACATGTGCTTCTTTATTACCTTGTACATTGATAGCTCCTAAAGCACCACCATATCTTGTGCTTCTTGTTGATTGTGTTTAAATGCTTTCCATATTATGACTAACATATTCATCTGATCACATATTCATACTAAAACTTATCTATTAGCTATCTTTAATTGTGCTTTGATTACCATTATTAGATTTTTCCTATTTTTTCACTTGGCATATCTAATGAATTCCCCTTTTGCATCCTTGAAGCTTAAGAACTCTCACAGTCATACTCTTATAGATTGATCTTTCAAACCATCTTCTTGATCTAATAGAGTAATTTCTTGACATTCCTCTTTGCTACTAAATGCAATATTCAACATTAATGCAAGCTTTGTATGGAATTTCTTCCTTTCGTGGTATTGTTTCCATCAATGGACGTCTATCATCAAAATGCTCTATTTTTTCCTATCAAACTACCCTACTTGATCTACACAAACTTAACATGGTCACTGATCTTATGCTTGAATCCTATGATATACCATACCTTGCAATAGTCATTTGAAGTTTGTATACTTTGGATTTTAGACCTCATTAGTGATTTTGAAGAATAGAAACTTCCCTAAAAAGGAGTAAAACCAATGCTTCAATGAAAGGCCTGAGCAAATTTTAGGGTCTTTACTTCTCTTAGCCAACATGTGAAAGTCAATTGTGACTTCATCACTACACTATCATTCTTTGAATGTATTTTTCCATTGTCCTTGAATCAATTTAAATCATAAATCTTCATCCTTTTTTCCTTTACACAGTCCTCTTCTTACCAACTCATTGCTCTCATTCATGGCATGACTATCCTGTTGATCTACATTATCATTCACATATGTTGGTTTCCCTTCATTTTTATGTAGTAACTATCCTTTACTATTACTTATGCAAATTCTTCCCCTAAATGTATCTCATAGTAATTCCACTATACTTTGAAATTATGACTCACCACTTTCACTTGCACTATGAACAAAAAGCAGTGTAAATAACTACATTCACTTTTCATAATCTTTGCATGATTTGTCTTCATGGTCAATGAGAGAGACTGTCCTCTTATTGTGACTCTGTTGAGTGAAAAAAATTCACTTATGATTGTGATGTCAACCAATTCACCACCATAGGTGATGAGAATTCACTCAAAGCTCATAAGACATGATGATTTACACTCTTACCGCTTTCAATAAACAAAGGGAAACAACTTGTTGGGCTCAAACCTTGTGGGAGCCACATTTTATCCCACATGCTATAATCAGATAAAAACAAATCAGTAACAAAGATTTCACCTAAACTTGCACAATAAGCAAACATGTTAGGTAAAAACAAGCATATGATGGATGTGTTTGATCATGGTCTCATTTTTTCCTAGACATTTATGGTATGCTTGGATATTTGAATGGATATGAGGATCATATTATATGTTTATAGATGTATGCACATATTCTGACTAGTGATCCTTCATTTGTTCTAATCGTCATTCAGGGAATGACATGTCCCCTTTCAGTTTATGTACATTATTTATTTTTATATCTATAAAAGTATAATGTTTTCTGTTATATGTATTCTGATAGTTAGTCTCACAGCTTGTGTGGGACATCCTACTTTTATATTATCAATAAAGACTACAATTTTCAAAAGATTGTGCATTCTCTCCTATGTCACATGCATTTGCATAATGCAATGTAGTGTTGTAGTCTTCTGATTTTTTTTATGCACATGAATGTGACATAGAAGATTTAAAATGTACCTCCTTTAAACTTGTAAAACATAATAGCTCTACCTATTTGGGCTAGTAGCAAAAATAGGTAATAGAAACAAAATGCACTTCCTTTAGGAATTACAGTGGACATTCAAATGGATATTAACAATCAATACAAGGTGAATAAAATAGGAAAGTTCCTCAATGATGAAGAGCAAGAGGACCATGAAAATTTAGTTCATGACTTCCCCAAATTATTTGCTTGGACTTATTCGGATATTCTTGGCATTGATCCTAAGATTGTAACATATAATGTAGTGCTTGTCAAAAATGCTAAACCTGTTAGACAAAAGATTCAAAAATGAACCCTAAGATAGCCTTATTAGGTAAGGCCAAGATTGAAAAGCTCCTTGAAGTTGGTTTTATCAAACCTATAGATTATTCTCTTTGAATCTCAAACATTGTTGTAGTCACCAAACTAGACAATCATTTAATGATGTGTACGGACTTTCATGATTTGAAAAAATCATATTTAAAAGATGACTTTCTCCTTCCTAATATTGATATGATAGTAGAATCGACTGCTGGACATGCTTTGTTTTCATTCATGGATGGATAATATAGATAAAATCACATCTTTATCAATCCTTTGGACCAATATAAGACAACATTTACAATATCTTGGTGAACATTTTTTTGGGTAATGATTCCTTTTGGATGGAAGAATGTGGGTGTGACATATGAATGAGCGATGAAATTGATATTTCATGATTACATACATAAGATTTTGGAAGATTATGTCAATATCCTCACCAAATATTTATGAAGACAAGATAAAGTGAATTTCCTTCGAAAAAAAATTGAGCGCATGCAAAAATACAACATGAGATTGAATCCAAAAAAGTCTATCTTTGGGGTAGATAGTGGAAACCTTCTAGGTTTGATCATATCTCATAGAGTCATTGAGATGGATACACAAAAAATTGATGCTATAGTTAATATTCCACCTCCTAGAAACATCTCTCAATTATGTACCTTACAAGGAAGAATTCAAGCTATTCTTCATTTTGTGGCATGTTTATCGGATCAAACATTACCTTTCATTCATATCCTTAATAAAGAAGTTCAATTTAATTGGAATGTATATTGTAAATAGGATTTTGATGATTTAAAAGAATTGTTGGAAAAATCGAGAAGAAAATTTCATTCTGGTACCTTTTTGTTTGTCATTGATGTCACCATGATATGTGAGTTGCAACTACAAGATCAAGACTGAAGTTACACTGGTATTCTAGTTTGGTATATGAACTAGTATTTTTCTTACATCTTCTGGTATTTTGATCTACATTTTTTCTTTGGTGATCTCTATTGCTTGTGGTTTTGGGAAAAGGTTTATAGGTGTCATAATCTTGTTCATACAATATCTCATGTATCCATTTTTTCCTATGGTGCCATCGTCGGTGTTTTATAGTTATGTTTTCTGGTTCATCTCTGGATGACTTGATAGATGTATTATGTAAAATTAACCTTTTCTATGCAAAAATTTGTGTGACCTATTTTAGGTCTCTACTGACTTGTTGAAGTGTGTGTATTATCTTTTGCATATCTTGAGGCTGACAATTGATAATAAGAAGTGCATCTAATTAGGGCAACCTAATTGATGCTTGTGAAAAAGATTGTGTATATATAATAGATAGTTAAATTAGCGATGTATGCGAGTCTGTGATGATGTGAAGTAGTACGAACATAATGAAGTGTGTCAATTCCATCTATTGAGCTTTATCTGGAGCTAAATATGCACTTATTAGGTGTACTCTGTCAATTCATTTTATGGCTAAAATCCATTCAATCGTTGTAATTTTGTAGGCAGAGAGCCTTTGTTTATGGACAGTGATTCCTAACAGTGAGCCACCCATTTTGTAATATTATATAACCAGTTATACAATATTGTGAGCTAACACTCACCGTGGTTTTTCCCATTATTGGTTTTCCATGTAAAAATCCTAGTGTTCTTGTGTGCTCTGATCTTATGTTCTCTTAATGCTTTTATTTATTTATGCTATTGTTTTCATTGGAATAATTGGATGGTATCTAATTAGAAAATATAAGCAGATAGTAATTCACCGCCCCTCTCAGTATCTTGTATCTTTAACAATTGGTATTAGAGCTCAGTTCCTCTAGTTAAGCCTAATAGCTTGAGGGAGATCCTGAAGATGGAAGAAATGAATGATAAAGGAGAGCTTTAGACTACTCTTGAGGATCTTGATAAATTTGAAAGAGAAAACAAAGATTTGAAAGAGAATCCTGAAGATGAGAATGAATGTGTGTAGAAACTTAAGGAGCAATTGAAAAAGTTCAAAGACATGAATAAGGAAGTGACTGATCAGTTGAAGAAGGCTAATGAAGATATTTTCGGTTTGAAAGTGCAAGTGGAAGATAAGAAAAGAATAGAAGATTATCTAGAAAAATTGGTAGAAATCAAGTATGAAGATTGTACTAAGCTTCAGCAAGAAATTGTGAATCTGAAAGTGGATCTGGAGAAGGTGAAACTCTGTGAAAATAACTTCAAAGCTAGCCTGGATAGGCTTGATGAATTAATTTTAGGACAAAAACCGAGTAAAGATAAAAGTGGTCTAGGAAATGATATCAGTGAGAGTTCTAAGAATGTAAACAATCAGAAGATTCAAAATAAAGGAAAGCAAAAATAAAATCCAAGGAACTCATCTAAAATACCTCTGGTGAGACAACCCAATGCACAAAGGTAACCTTATTTTAAAGGCACTTGTTTTTCATGCAATAAATTTGGTCATAAGGTAACTGAATGTAGAAGCAAGATGAAACAATTCTCTGGTCCTTTATCTTGACAATGCTTTGCATGCAAAATATTTGGACATAGGGTAAGTGAGTGCAGAACTTTGATGATGAATCAGTTTAATGAAAGAATGAACCAATCATTTAATAGATACTATTATACTTGCAACAAGTATGGACATAAAGCTAATCAGTGCAGGACAAGATTCAGTAGGATTTGACAATCTAATCAGAAAAATATTGTCTGCTATAACTACAAAAAACCAGGACATGTTTCAAGAGTCTGCAGAAGCAAGAAGAGTAAGGAGACCAATCTGGTAGAAAAGAATGAATCTACAAAGAAGATTGACAAATATGAGATTAAGAAAGAGATGAGAAAGATTTGGAGAAAGAAATGAAGACCTAGAGACAACTAATGAGTCGGTGTTGTCATCCGGTATGGACAATTTATTCACTAACTAGACCTAGCAAGGTTGTAGGGGGAGCTTTATAAGAAAATTGTAAGAACCCCCTGGATATATCGCATGTCAAAGGTTGGAACGTGGAAGAGAATTGAAAATTGAGTTTTCAAAGGATGTGTAAAAGGAACCAGTAGAAAATATGAATGAAAATTAGGGTTTATCTATGTAAAAGGAAAAGAGTTTTTAGTAGCTTTTTGGAGTCTACCGCAATAAATGTGAATTAGGGAAAATTGCTATTTTATAAAAAAAATGATCAAGGCATTTAGTTCATTTGAGCATTTGAAGAATTGGAGAAATTTTGGAGAATTCCTTAAGATAATTGGAGTTTGTGCTGTGGAAACCCTAGCTACAGTTTAGTGTGTAGAAAAAGGTATTTATAATTCCTAAGTTGTTTTGTTTTGGTGAATTTTCTGGAATTTAGTAGAATGGTAACTCTTGTGGTTGTGAAGGTATCGAAGAGGTGGAGGCCCTCTTATAGAAAATACTCTTTGAAAGTCTTTGTAGATGATTCCATGGGCTGATTTTTGTCAATTCGACATGGCGTAATACCGATAGAGGATACTAGGATGATGATTCTAAGAGTTAAGTTTGAGGAGTACAATCATGTAAAACTAATTGACCTCTATGAAAAAGAGGTTACTAGTAATAGCTTTGGGATAAAGCTTGACTATTCAAGTGTGGTTGATAAAAGGCTACAAGTCTACAACAATTTCCCTAATTTCAGCTGCAATGAAAAATTTGTGAAGATGGTTTTGAGTAGAATCCACGAAAAATTTCTCTTTGCTGATTGGCCACACTTGATAATGAAAGAAGTGACTAGGGTTGTAACTGGTCTTTGGGTTAAAGGAACAGTACCCATGTTAAAATCTGTAAAGAATGAAGTAGTGACGAAACTCGTTGGAGCAACATTTAACAAAAGAGCCCTAGCAACAAATACTATTACCAATCCTACAGTAAAGTATGCATCTCTCATGATAGGTCACAAGATATATTTCACAAATAGGGAGAGTTTTGTTTCAGCCATAGCAATCTATACTTACTATAATATGGTAGTGAAAGGTGCATACTATGACCTTTGTGAGCTTGTTCGACTGCAATTGTTAGAAAACGTAAAGAAATCAATGGAAAAGAATTATGCCTTTAAGTTTGGTTCATTGGTCATATGTTTTTTTACTTCATGAAGAGGCTTCCAGGAAAAAGTGAAGATGTATTCTAGAACCCATCCCGACTGGTGGGACATCATATTTTTGAGCACATGCATAATCTTGGAAATTTGAATGCTCAAGAGGATGCCCTAACAACTTTCTTTGCAATATTTAAAAGAAATATGAATGAAAGAGATAGAATTCTGAGGAAAATTGTGGAGAAGTATAAGCATGAAATCATATTTCATGTCTCCATTGATGAATGCATGATTGAGACCATAGAACCTTGAACTATTTGGATTTAGCCTCTTGGATATGAGATAGTAGAAGAAGAAGCTAAAGGCTATGTGCAGTTGTTTCTAAAGAATCCAAAGGACCCTAATGAACCTAGAATTGGGACATATGCAGAGAAGTATATGAAAATTCATATGGAACAACAAAAGCCTAAGATTAGGAAGAAAGTGGAGAAAACACTTAAATATGTTGGTTTTACTAATGAGGAGATTACCCTTGGAAGGGCTAAGGTGGCACAAAGAGAGGTAGAATCATCTAGTCTAAGAAGATCTGGTAGAAATACATCTGCAACTCCTGTAGCTGGGACTGAACCCAGAAAGGATGATAAAGGTAAAATTTATATTTCTTCCAGACCTACCACTAGATCTAGGAAGAGGAAAAAGACTCTTCTGGTCGCTCCTGCTAAGAGAGGAAGGAAAGAGAAGGAAATGAGAGAGAAGAATATGAGTGTTATTGATGATCAGGACAAAGAAGAAGAAGATCCTGAAGCAAAGCTAGTAAGGAGAAAAGGAGGAGGTTTACCCTCTGGTGAACATGCATCTAAAGGAGCCATTAGTTCTAAAAGAGTAAATATTGTGTCATCTTCTGAAGATGAAGAAGAACATGATTTTGGTATACATGTGCATAGCAAGCATGAATCAAAGAAGACCAAGGTAGCTGACGAAACCTTTGCTGACCAGAAAGATGAATAAGATATTCTGGTAATTTCTGGTCCTCAATATAAACTTGAGCCAACTCTTAATGCTTTTTTGACTTTTTAAAATATGCTTCAACCCACAACTCAATACTATGATGATGTCGAAGAAGAAGATAAGAAAACACTACTTTTAGCTGTTATTGAGTATGTCATTGTCTTAGAAGTAAAATGGGATAAAATAAAGAAAGATGTTCCTAAAAGCATGTGGGATGATCTGATGGAAAGAAGATTTGAGGTTGTTGTGTTTGAATAAAAGATTAGAAGTGTAACATATAATAAGATTGGGTCTTCCTTGACCCCTGATGATCTGGAATCCCTGAAAAAGATCTATGCCAAAATGTTTGAAATGAAGGGTAGGGTAAATATGTTGATGACAAGAAACAAGAAGCTGACAAGGAAAGTGAGGAAGGAAACAAATAAAATTATCTGGGAGACAACAGAAAAGTATGGTATGCTCAAAACCGGTGATGATGATGCTACTAAAAATTCAAAGGAAAATGATTCTTCGGGTATAGGTAATGAAGGTGTTCCTGACAATTTTGATGTTGAAATTAATATTGGTAATAAAGTTAGTGAGTATAATGAAGGAGAAAATGAGCCTGAAATGCATAATAATGCTCCTTCAAAGCATACTAAAGAAGAAAAATGTGAATAAGAGTAAGGTAATAAGGAAGAAAATAATGGAAATGTTGAAGGTGATGGTCAGAGAAATGAAGAAGAAAGTCAAGATAATCCTAAGAAAGAACATGAAAAAGATGAAAACAAGGAAGAGGACAATAATGAAAAAGATAATAATGATGAGGCTAAAAATGAGGATGAAGAGAAAAAGGAAGAAGAAGAAGAGGTAAGTTAGAGGAAGATAGAGAAACATAAAAGGGAGAGGAAGAAAAGATAGTTGGGGAATCCTCTGAGAAAAATGAAGAAGAAAAATAGATTGCAAAATATTTGAAGCATCTCGGTGATTCATCTTATGGTAGTGATATATTGAAAGGTTTGTTATCTAAGCAAATTATATTTCAAATAATTATTCCCTAGGAACTTTTGAAACTTCTTGTGATTGAGGGTTACATTGATGTGGAAAAGATGTCTTCAGTTCATAAAGTTTTGTTGGGTGAGGCAATGCAAGCACCTGGAAGAAAGCGCATCATAAGGGAATGTAACTAATAGAAGATGCTCTGAAAGCATTATAGGAAACTATACCCGGTGTATCCATTGACACATCTCTCACCCCTGTTGAAAATATAAGATTATTTTTAAACTCCTTCAAAGAGTATTCCTTCAGACTTAATGAAAATAAAAGATAAGAGATGGAAGAAAACATGGCAGAGAAGAGGCTATTGTATTTGGATTTGCATGACAAATGTGCTCTGGCACACTCTTGTGTCGAGAAGAGTTTGGAAGCTATGAAAGTGTGTGAATCTGAAGAAGATGTTGTTCTATCTTTCTGCTTGAAGTGGTTGGATTCCACTCAAAATATCAACATTGTCATGGACTCCATTGAGTCCCAATTATCTACTATTTCTTGTACTTATAGTGTTTCTAAAGATAAATACAAATCAATCTGGAAGGCCATCATTACCCATAGAGAAAAAAAATTTTCCTTCCAGAAATAGAAAGAACAAATCATCAATAAATTCAGTCTATGAAGTGATATTATAAGAATGGAATACTCTCTGGTTGGAGAAGCCTTGGTATACACTGAAAGGCTTGAGAAGATAAACCCGATTCTTGATACTCCATATGGTGTTGAAGAAACTCTGATAGAGTTCGAATCTCTGAATAAGGTGTTGACTACAACAAAGGTTGGCTGGGAAAAAGGAAAAACAATCTAGGAAGGTATTATGAAGGAGCTTCAAGGCTCATAATCTTCCAGTTAATATAAATTTATTTTTTTTCTTTCCTTTAATATTTTTTTCTATTGCCACACCCTTTGTCCTTGATGTCAAAGGGGGAGTGAAGTGGTGAAATGTCAGTGTTAGGGGGAGAAGTGATGTAAATAGAGAATCATGTATATATTATTTTTAGTTTTGGCACATGTTTCCATCAATGACAAAGGGGGAGATTTTTGGAAAACTGGAGAAGAACATTTCATTCTGGTACCTTTTTATTTGTCATTGATGTCATCGTGATATAGGAGTTGCAACTACAAGATAAAGACTAAAGTTACTTTGGTATTCTAGTTCGGTATCTGAATTGGTATTTTGCTTGCATCCTCTAGTATTTGATGCAAATTTGTTCTCTGATGATCTCTATTGGTTGCAGTTTTTGGAAAAGGTTTGCAGGTGTTAGAAGCTTGTTCATACAAGATCTCACATATCCATTTGTTCTTATGGATCCATTGTTGGTGTTTTGCAATTATATTTTTTGGTTCATCTTTGGCCAACCTGATAGATGTATTATGTAAAATTAACCTTTGCTATGCAGATGTTTGAGTGACCTATTTTAGGTCTATGCTAACTTGTTGAAGCGTGTGTATTATATTTTGTGTAGCTTGATGCCAATAGTTGATAATAAGAAGTGCATCTAATTAGGCTGACCTAATTAATGCTTGTGAAAGAGATTGTGTATATATAATGGATAGTTTTTGGAGAAGATGTATGTGAGTGTGTGATGATGCGAAGTAGTGCGAACATAATGAAGTGTGTCAAGTCTAGCTATTGAGCTTTATCTGGAACTAAATCTACACTTATTAGGTGTACTCTATTAGTTCATTTTCTGGCTGAAAGCCATTCAATCGTTGTAATTCTGTAGGAAGTGAGGTTTTTTTCTAGACAATGAGTCTTGGCAGTGAGCCACCCATTTTGTAAAATTCTATAACCGGTTATACAATATTGTGAGCTAACACTCACCATGGTTTTTCCCATTTTAGGTTTTACACGTAACAATCTTGGTGTTATTGTGTTCTCTGATCTTATGTTTTGTTAATGCTTTTATTCATTTCTGCTATTGTTTGCATTGGAATAATTAGATGGTATCTGATCAAAAAAATTAAGAAGATATTGATTCACCCCCCCTCTCAGTATCTTGGATCTTTAACAAGACTATCTCGCTACTCCCCCTATTTTATAATTTTCCATGCAAAACAAACCATTCATCCTTTATACAACATCAACCCATGCTCTTGCAAAATTGTTGGCCCAAAAAGATAAAAATGGTAAGTAACACACTATTTACTACATTAGTTGAACCGTGATAGATTATGAGAAGTGATACACAATGATGGAGAAAGAATGTTTGGTCCTTGTATTCTCTACTAGTAAGTTGCGATACTATTTACTGAATGTAGAAATACATGTGATAACGAAATTTGATCCTCTAAAACATCTTTTTACTAAAACAAATCTATCAAGATGATTAGCTTAATGGGTTATGTTGTTGACTAAGTTTGACCTAAAAAAAAATTCATAGAAAGAAATCAAAGGAAAAGCCTTGACTGACGCTTGTTCCCCCTTAGCATTACCTAATCAAGAATCATTTCTTGATGAGAATGTGTTTACAATTCAAGAGTGTGAAAAAGAATGGGAATTGTATTTCAATGGATCAAAATGTAGACTAGGGTCTGGTGTGGGATTTATAATCACTCTTCCCAAAGGAAAACCTATTCCCTTATCCTATTTATTGAATTTCCTATGCACAAACAACACTGCAAAATATGAAGCGTTAACTATTGGATTACATGCCAAATTACCTCTAGGAGCTCGAGACATCAAAATATTTGGTCATTCACAAATAATCATTAAACAAATAAACAAAACATATCAAGAAAAGCATGATAAGATGTCAAAGTACAAAGATCTTACAATGACCCTATTAGAAATTTTTATTTGTTTACCATTGATAACATCCCACTGAAAGATAATAGACATATAGACATAATGGTGAGCATAGCTTCTCTAATATCCCCTTAGGATCCCTCAAAATATTTCACATTTTTCATCCACACAATTATGAAACCCTCAATCAAACATAAAACAAATGAGATATTAGAAATCACCACAGAACACTCTAGCAAATTGTATACGATGATATTTGATTATCTAAAAATTGGCACCTTCCCTGAATCCAAAACTAGGAATATTGAATGACACCTTTGGAGGCTTGCATCCAAGTATATAGTTCCTGCTGAAGTTTTGTATCAAAGTTCCTTTGATTGTCTCTTTATCAGGTGCCTTAGAAAATATAAAATACCTATAGCACTTGAAGAAGCTCATTCAGGTGCTTGTGGAGGACATTTTGGAGGAAGATTGCTAGTACAAAAGCTAATTCATATAGGATACTATGGAGAAACATGGAGCAATATTTATGTTCATATGTTAAGAAATATCATAAACGTCAAGAACATAGTAGACTGATTCACGCTCCTACTTCTAAACTCTGCACACAAGTCCCTATCTGGCCTCTTTCAGTGTGGGCCCTAGATATTATTCAAAAAATTTCACCCCTTCCTATACTAGACATACATTCATAATCACTGCAATGGATTATTTCATGAAGTGGGTGGAAGCAATATCCCTTCATTCAAAAATTATTGATGCAATATGTCCATTCATATTAGTACACATTATTGTTCATTTTGACTCCCTTCCACCTCAATTTTAGACAATGGGAGACCATTTGAGAATAAGGATGTGAAGAAATTCTTATAAACATTTAACATACAACATTGCTTTTTAACACCTTATTACCCACAATCTAATGGTCAAGCAGAGTCAACTAATCGAACACTTGAGAAAATCCTAAGTAAAACAATAAAAAATAACAACAAAGATTGGAATACATAGCTCACATGTGCATTATGGGCTTATCATACGAATGTTAGATCATCAACTAGACATACCCCTTATAACCTCATCTATGGAACTAAGGCAATAATGCCTTTGGAGTTATAGATTCCTTCATTGAGAATCACTCTTCAATGGATTATTGATGAAAAAACATATAGAGAACAATGGTTGCATCAACTTGAAATGCTCGATGAACAATGCATCAACATTGTTAAGCACCTTCAAGATTATTCTATAAGATTTCAACGTAGTTACAATGGTAATGTAATTCCTCATTCATTTAATAAAGCCAATTTGGTGTTATCTGAAAATCAGTGCAATGTCAATGTTGCTGCGACAGAGAAAGGAAAGTTCAGCCCTAAATTGTTAGGCCCATAAATAATCAATGAAAATTATGGATCTGGAGCTTATACATTAATAGAAAAGGATGGTATGCCTCTCAAAGATTCTATTAATATTGCGCATCTGCACCAGTATTATGTCTAGTCTGTTTGAATAGTGTGAATGGTAAAGTAGTGACGTTAGAGTTACTAGACAATATTCTATGTGCTCTTGCATTGCTTCATTCTTGAAAAATAGTTATTTCTATCTCTTCAATACTAAAGTGATTATTTAATTCATTTTTAAATAATTACTTTAGATTTCATGCTATTCGAGTTCATCTTACAGTGTGTTGTGTTAGATTAGATCCTTATATGTATTTAATGTTCTTTTATTAGACCATATGTGCATTTAATTTAGCATAACATACTTAAATCACAATGTTGCATCTAAGAGAAACTAAAATTAGTTTTAATTAGATCACATAAACATGTTAAATCATGGAGATATTCATTAAATGGTCTTACAAAAATGGTTTGTGACTTCTAGATCCCTCGAGACATGGTGCTCACATCTTTTTGGTAGCATTCTATTGGGAGACGGTGGTATGCAATCATGATTGTGATACGCTGAGTGTACTAAGAGAAAACTATTAGCCCCACACCTATCCAATGGCCTCCCGATGCTCCCCTACTATCTTCTCTCTCTTCCTGTAGTCTAGCTACCTCTGACTCTAGTCTCTCAAGCTTTGCATGGGTATGAGATGACTGTACATCCTGGGATAAATCAGCTTGGTTGATGTGCCTCCTAAGACTCATATATGCTACCTGCAGTCTAGCATACGACCTAAACAACTCTAGGTCCTAATTCACGATGGGTGGGAGCACATATTCTGAGTCAATGGCCTCCTCATCAATTGATGGGGGAACTATCTTTGCATCCACATGATGATAGAGATCATGAAGATCTCTCACAGATCCTGGATATAGAAAAAAAATCTAATCAATACACATGTCATGATATATATATATATATATATATATATATATATATATATATTAAACCATAAAACATAAGCATGAGCATAAAGCATAACAATAAATAAAATGTCATTTCCCATCTCTCTAGCAAGTCGTGTGAAATCAGCCTCGTCACATGCAGGGGCCATGGAGGATGTGCTAGCCTCTCCATGCATGTGGGTGCTAGTGCTTGTTACATATGTTGCTCGTGATCTAGTAACATGAATGGGAGATGGATCTCCCCACTCGTGCATGCTAGATCCTCATCTACTACCTCATCACCCTCACTCATGGATTTATCCTCCTCCTCATCCTCCTCCTCGGCCTCCTCATCATCCATATCCTATTGGTAATCATAGTCAGGATCGACATCCTCATCATACTCCTCGTCTATCAGATCTACAAATATGTTTGTACCCCTATAGCGTGTCTCCTCTCCCTCATCTGGGAGTGGCCCAGCATCACCTATTGGATCGTCCATCAGAAATACGGGAGTAGGTCATGATACTATCCACCACTCATAGTCATCTATGGTATTGAAATCATTAGCATCAATGACTAGATGCATATCGTGATTTGAGTACTTAGAGTCATTGTATACAACATCCTTGGTAGTGAACCGTCTACCATCACCAGGTTTATGTGCACTCCGTACTGACCTCCTGAAAAGGGTCATGCCTTGGGTGCTATCTGAAACTAACCAAACTATCACATGACATGATTGTAGTAGAAAGGTCGTACTATGTAGTCATGTCTACCAATCAAGAACCTGCCCATCTACAATCGCCTCATCTATCGAGTCTCATCCCACAACTATAGCACAAGCTGATAAGGCCTCCATAAGATCTCATCCTCCTCTAGCTGATCAAATAAAACTCTCCAAAACTGAAAATCATCATACTGCTAAAACCACTACAAAGGATAGCTGAAATCTCATGGATACTCCAAGGCTATCGAACACGGGAACCCTGTTGGCCTAGTACACGTGATATGCTCTAGGCACAAACCTGTAAAAGTGTATAGTGTACCATGTTGTCTACCTCCTAAAATACAAATCATCCAAGATCATAGTAGTGGTGCACTAGGATAATACACCCCTAGGCATATACTATCCTATGCTTTGCCATCCCTCATATTAGGTGTACTAGTCCCCCCTCTAGGTGTGCTCCCTAGCAATTAGGGACGAGTACTAGTGCTACTATTAGCATCATAATCTATCTAAGCAATGGGGCCCATGAATACAGAAGTATTGCAAGATCTATATGTGGCATCACTCTCTCATCATGCATTGGTCAACAAAGGCAATAATGTATGTCATATTTCATCTCACAGAATGATTGCTCTACGAGGAAGCATACTCGCTAACCCCAAATAGGAACTCAGTGTATGTGGTGCATGTCCTCTAGTGTGATAGTCATCTCTCCAGTAGGAAAATGAAATGTACATGTATCGGCGTCCTAGTGCTCTGCTAGTGCCATTAGGATCAGATCATGGTACCTCATGGGGGGCATGAGGTATGCCCAATATAATCCTATATTTTGCAAAAGCTCTGAATCCCCCATTGAAATAGTGGGGGATAAATCTCAAAGAAAGCTAATCTGTTGGCCACCTAGACACTGTCACAAATGGGTGGGAACCTAATAAAAGAGAAAAAATATGTCCTATAAGCATAATAGTTAATTAATTTTTATTTTGAGTTAAATGGAACTCATCCCACAAATTAATCAATTTCCATCATTAATTAGGGTTACTCTTGGTTCATTTTTAACTCTAAACCCAAAATCAATGTGGTGCATTCTAATGTATGGTCTGAACAGCTCTGGGACAACCCTACTAACTGATGCATCCCAAGATGCAAAGTCATCTTGGACCCCTACAAAGTTCAAGAGACTAGAGTTTGAGGTAGCTAGACTATAGGCGAAGAGAGATCAGATAGTAGGGGAGGATCAGGAGGCCCTTGGATAGGTGTGGGCTTACATTTTTCTCTTAGTACACTCAGCGGATTGTGATCACAATTGCATACCACCATCTCCCGATAGACTACTACCAGAAAAATGCGAGCACTAGATCCTAAGGGATCTGGTAGTCACATACCTTAGTGACATTATATTTATACTCAATTATGCAAGAATACCTGAAATTACATCCTTTTCAAAGGTACAATTCTCATTAATTCTTGAAATTAGAACAAATCCATTCAACATAGGTTGAATTCACATGAAATATCAATTGTATGAAAGTCAAAATTAAACCAATAGTGTTTAGGATCAATCAATCAAACATTGAGAGTAAACTAGTTAAAAAATCATCATTTTTCTTCTACCTAATATAAGAAGATCTGATTCAAAGCAATCGCTAATTCCTTTTAAAAATAGTAGCTAAGAATGTATCCACCATCAAAAATAGCTATGTTCTTTCATATAAAATTTTGTATAGATTTGTTGTGTATGCCTTTTCCATTACCATTTTATAAAAAAATATCATCTTAATAGTGATGGATGATTGAATGTGATTAGAAATATTGATATAAAAATATAGATAAAAAATGTAGAAGCAATCATATTTCAACAAGAACTATGGGAAACTAATATTCACTTAGTTTTTTCCTTTTTTAAATTTCAAGATTTCTTGATTTCATTTCAAGATATTTGCTAACCCTAACTAAAATTAATTGACTATCACATTAAACAAATATAATATTAGTAAATGAATTCAATGTATTTGAATAAAAATCTCTACCCTAGTTATCATGATCAAGAAGATTATCATCTTGAATATAAAATGTCTCTAATAAATCATGTGTGTGATTAACTTTTCATACATGGTATCTATTGGAGAAAAAAATGATATGGTAAGGTTTATCTATTTGATATATCATAAATTTGGTTTTAGCTAAGATAAAATTGATGAAAGATCGAATGGACTTTTAATTTGATACAATAAGATGCTAATTATTTATGAGAGACAATTACATAATTATTTACACTAGTCAATTTCACCACCAGATACTGATTATTCACTCGAAGATGTTATTTCATATCATTACTAAAACCCATATTAATTGAGGATATTTATTTCATCACTTCTTTAATTAGTCGATAGGCTATTATAGGTGGGAAACCCACTCGAAAAGTCTCCTGTCTGATGCTGGTAAATTTTCCAAGTCTCTCGCTGCTGGATTTTGGATGTCTTCACTACATATCCCAAAGGTACATACGATATCAATTGTTTTGTACACTTGACCCCTCACTTTTCAGAGGGGTCCCTTGTCCTGTGCACACCTATGTTTGAATAGAAGTCGGCTAGGACAGATGTAGCTACAACATCTAATAGAAAATTTGTCCCCCCTAATTTGTATGCATTGATCAATGTCCATACCCAATTTGAAAGAAACCTCTACCGTATTTTTTGGCTTACAGAAGCAAGCAAAAAGGCACACAAAAATCGTCGGATGCATTAGGTAGAGCGGCACCTGTAAGTACTTGAAACGAAGAACTCATAAGCTCGCTTATGTCATAGGTATGGCTCAGGCAGACGTTCCACACCATTTTTTGGGTCGCAATTTTAATAGTTCACCAAAACTACTGTGCTTACAATAAATGTCTACCAATGTTAAATATCTCTCACCTGGACACAAGCCACACAGAAGACGGACGAATTTGGCTGCTTCTTTCAACTGCGTGTGGCTTTTAATAGGCATTTTATACATAGTTTTGGATTTAATTTTTCAGTCAAGGGAAGAAGCGAGAACGTTGGGAAAATGCCTTCAGAGATTTGGAAGTGGTTTAGTTCCTATTGTTGCTGACCAGTTTGGGTGAGGAGCAACCTCCCAATCTCGCATCTTAAGGCTATTCAGATATGCTTTTTGGCTGCTAAGATATTCTGTTTGGCTTTTTCAACAATGGAGTGGAGGCATTGTACCAGCTTTGCACGAAAGGCATAGAAGTGACACCCAAAACATGCTCCTTCTCATTTGGCAAAGCTCACTAATCAATAACCCTCCAATACCAGGTTTACATCTCAAATTTTTGGCTCTTACTTTTAAATTTGGAAATTATGCTTATTTTGATTTTCGTATGAGAGCGATGATTGAAATTGTAGATTGTGACTGTAAACACCCATGGCATCCAATTACCTTCTTTATAATTGCTTGAGCTTTTTCCAGATTTAAAAACTGCCATGATGTAGATTACTTCTTGTTCCTCTACTTAGTTGCCATGTATCCTAGGGAACATTTAAGACGTTTAAGAGTATGGCTAGAAGATCGCCCAATCATTTCAATCCTTTCCTATAGTTAAAGAAAAAATGTTTGCTTCTATTAATTCTATAGGAAGTAGGAAGACATGAGTGGCCATGGCACAAAAGGTAAAAAAAAATATCACAGCCTTGACAGGACGAAAGGTGTAGACAAGTATATAGACTGCTTAATTTTTGCACCAATGTTTTGCTTAGTAGCTACACTCTGAATGATAAGACTATTTAATCTTTCCATCTAACATTACTTTAGTGTCCTTACTACACTCAGTTGCAATGGTATCAATGCACGCTCATGTATGAGCAATTTTTTTGTCATAAGCAACATCATATTTCTCTTCCATCAATGTCTTGTTTGTTAAAATATTTGATTATATTGGTCTGCTGTAGGTTATTCCCAGCAAAAGTGGCTTCATTGCTCAGTTGAATGAAGGACACCATCTCAAAAAATGTCCCACTGAATTTTGAGTGGACAAGGTGCTACATCCTTTTGATCCCAAGAAATTCAACTTCACTAAAGTAGGCTAGGAAGAGGTTCTTTTTCATTTTGAAGAGAGTGAAGAAAATAAAGTTTAGTATTTAGACAAAGCTCCCATCTTGGACAGTCCCAATGTTATTGCTATCAATGTAAGCAAAATTAATGGACATGATAGTATTTCTTCCATGTTAATGCAGTCTTGTAAAGTGTTTTTTGTTTTGGAAGGGGAAGTTATTTGGTCATTTTTGTCCTTCCATAGGTGAGTCCAATTGAATATGGACATGTGCTCCTTGTTCCTCAAGTGCTAGACTGTTTGCCTCAGTGCATCGACCCATATAGCTTTCTCTTAGCTATGCACATGGCTATTGAGGCTGGCAGCCCAGCTTTTCGTCTTGGTTACAATAGCTTGGGGGCTTTCACTACCATCAATCATCTACACTTCCAGGTATAAGTAATTTTATTTTGTTAAACATTATAGTGTATTTTCAATCATTACGTGCTTTTGGGCTGGTTATGTGAGTTAGTCTAATAATAGGAGTTGATTTCAGGGTCAAAGTTTCCCTTTTATACTTTCAAGAGAAGGGACACTCATCTTATCTATGAAAAGAATGCAGAGGACAATGTCTTAGGAGAGGACATTTCTTTCCTTGACCCTGGCACACACCCAATACAATTTATATTTTCTTCCTTTCAGTTTAAATCTAATTGAAGGGTTTTTGGATGAAAATTGTATTTAAGTTTTAAATCAGGTTTGAAAACATATTTTGTGATTTTTGAAATGAGATAGAAAGTTGATTTGAAAATTGATTCAGAAGTTCATATTTTTGTAAATATAATAATTTTAATTTAGATCTATTTGAAATTAGATTGTCTGTAAGTTAATAATACAATTGGCATACATGTAAATAAGCTTATATGTAAAGTTGTGCATGGAGTAGATGCAAATCGCCTGTGAGTGATGAAAGAGTGTACGTTCTTCCCTTGTGATAAAAAATATATATTTTTCAAAGATTTTCCAAAAAATAGCTATTTGGTGACAAAGAGCCAATAAAAATATAACATTAAATTAAACATTCAAGGAGGGAAATTTAAATTTAGGTGCCAAAGGAATCATGATTTGCAAAGAAAAACAAAAACATGATAGACCATACCGTACATAGACAGTTGACACACATGCAAAGCATTATAGGTTGTTCTGACAAAACAATTCATTTTCCTTCAATCATAAGGGTTGTATCTAAGTTGTAAAATGGCATGGGAAATCAAACACTGTCTCATGTTCGGCTTTGAATTATTGTCCACAAGTAACCAAAGCAGATAAGCAAAGTAGTTGTATTAGAAAATCAAGGGGCTGTAGCAGATGATGGTTGATCAGAATCCCTTCATAGTTGTCCATAAGAGAGTGAACAATCAATAGATTGGCATAGGGGAGAGAACTTAGTAGTTGAGCGCCCTAGCTTTCTTGGCAAGTCTCTTGCTTATAATTAAAGGTTTCAAGGGCACACCATCAAGTATGATGCCACACTAGCATGCTTTTTGTCAAGGTGTCCAAAAAGACCCAAAAAAAAAAAAGTGAGACCGATACTTGTGCACTAAATCATGTTTTATTGGTGCGCTAATGTGACATTACATGATTGATCCAATATTGTTAAAAATATTGGACATTACAAAACTCTCATTACCAATGGCAACTAAATAATGGAGTGAAATAGACAAATATAGATTTTTTTCTTTAAAAAAATTGAGTATTGTTTGATTTTGACATATTTGCATGTAAATTTAAAACATTAAGCAATGCAAATAAAAAAGAAAAGTTGCCATCAAATTGAAAAAATTATTGCAAATGAAAATAGAAAGTTCCCATTTAGCTGGAAAATCAATTTGTATGTGGCTTTTACATGATAATTGAGATTTTGGAGGCTTTCACGTGATATTTTGGAGGATTTTACTATTAAATGCAAGCTGATTTACCATTAAACGAATGAAAAAGAAAAGTTGCCATCAAATTAAAAAAATTATTGCAAATGAAAATAGAAAGTTCCCATTTCATTGGAAAATCAATTTGTATGTGGCTTTTACATGATAATTGAGATTTTGGAGGATTTTACTATTAAATGCAAGCTGATTTACCATTAAACGACAACTGAAACTTGTTTTCTAGCAACTCAATAGTGGTTTGCAGGCCTGGAGGATACCAATGAAAGAAATGAGGAGGTGGATGCTAGCATTTCTAAGAGAACCAGGGCCAACATGACGAGAAAGTCTACCCCCACTCTGCATATGATTCAAACTTTTAAGAAGGGGGTTCATGATATGCAAAACCTAGAGGCCGAGACAAAGACTGTCCTGAAGACGTCGGGTTAATTGGTGTCATTTTTAGCTGGCCTTTTAGCTTGACCTTTCTAGTCTTTTGCGGTTGGTTGTTGCTTATTCCGGTTTTTATCTTTTGTGCAGCTGGTTGTTTTTGTTGGACTTCTCTTTTCTTTTATGTTGTATACTTTGTGGTTTCGGGTCCCTGTAAAACCCATTTTACGCTTTATCAAAAACAGTGGTTTGTAGGCGTGTAACTTGTTTTCTGGCAACTCAACAATGGTTTGCACATGTGAGACTTGTTTTAGGCTGAAATCCCACACTATATGTAGCTTATCGCTAATTAATAATAAATAGGATTTTATATAGTACAAATCAAACTAACATATAAAAAATCTAATATAGAGACAATCATATATATATATATATATAGAGAGAGAGAGAGGTAGATATACATAAAGAGAGAAACTCAAAAGATAGAGAATGAAAGGAATATAGAGATTTAGATAGATATATAGCGAGAGACAGGGAGGGAGAGAGAGAAATAAAGAGACAAAGAGAAAGAGTAATAGAGATATAAATAGAAAGTGAGATATAGATGGAGATAAAGAGAGAGAGGAAGGGAGAGAGAAATAAAGAGATTGAGAGGAGGAATAGAGATATAAATAGAAAGCGAGATATATAGATGGAGACAAATATTGAAAGAGAGACGAAGAGACAAGGAGAGATAGAGCATAAGAGAGAACTATCAAAGATACAAAGAGAAAGAGAGATGGAGAAAAGTGAAACTAACTTTTGATTAGTTGTTTCATGTCAAGAATCCAAGGATGACATGTGTCCTTGGCGAGTTATACTCAAGGTAGGATGTCATTTTATTAAGGATATGATAGTTCACCTTTAAGACCTCTTTAGTGTATCCTTTGCACACTTAATATAATTTATCTAACATTCTAGCATACCTCTCTCTCTATCTCCCTCTTACTCTATCTCTCTCCCTATCTCTCCATCTCTAAGTATCTCTCTCTCTTCTCTCTATCTCTCCCTCTTCTACCTATCTCCATTTCTCTCCCTCTCTCTCTCTGCATGCAGTTTTCCATTATGTTACATTCGGCTACAAGGTATATCATTAACCAACAACAACTATACTTAATCCAATCGATCTTTTAAGTCACTGAGCTTCTTCCATTATACAAAAAATATTATGTTGTAAAACCATTTAGCATAGCATACCGATTTAAATAAAGTTTCATTTGTTAATATTCAAATCTTCTCCCATCGCATCATCAATTGACTTTCGCTATAAATAGTTAATCGTAAGAAAAACAATTAACATTTTCTTGCACTTTTTCCCATGCCCTTCAATATATTGCCATAGTATATCCTGCTATCAGCATAACCATTGCATGTCGTTGAGGTGCAAGCGCTAGTATAATTGAAGGGCTACTCAGTAAAAGCTTCTAGTTTGAATAGCAAGCTCTACACGAAAATGAAGTCATTGAATGAAAAATGGATACACGTTTAAGGAGAGAATCAATTTGCGTCATCTCCAATACGCCATACGACTTTGAATATCTCACTGTGGAAGAAATTATTTCAACTATATTTGTTAGTTATGCCTCCCATATAAATGGGTCGCAATGATGCATTGAATCCCATCTCAATCTTCATCTACATACTGATTATTAAGATTTTTCTCTGCATTTGAGTATTTAAACACTCTCAACCCTAAACATGGGAAGTTTGGTGCGGATGAAAATAAACACATTGCTTGCCGTCCTTTCCCTTATGTTCATACTTGATGTTTCTGCTCCATATAACCTGCCAAATATTCGAAAGAACAATAATGCGCTTCCAAATATTGAGCAGTTGCCTGTTTCAGGTCCGGACCCTGGTAATTCTCCAACGAACAATAATGCGCTTACAAATATGGAGCAATTGCCTGTTTCAGCTCCGGACGGTGGTCATTCTCCAACGAACAATAATGCGCTTGCAAATATGGACCAATTGCTTGCTTCAGGTCCGGACCCTGGTCATTCTCCAACGAACAACAATGTGTTTACAAATATGGAGCAGTTGCCTGTTTCAGCTCCCGACCCTGGTCATTCTCCCACGAACAATAATGTGCTTACAAATATGGAGCAGTTGCCTGTTTCAGCTCCAGACCCTGGTCATTTTCCAACGAATAATAATGCGCTTACAAATAGGAGCAATTGCCTGCTTCAGGTCCGGACCCTGGTCATTCTCCAACAAAAAATAATGTGCTCACAAATATGGAGCAATTGCCCGTTTCAGGTACGGAGCCTGGTCATTCTCCAAGCCTCTCATCACAAGTAGATCACAAAAAAATTGTTTTACCAAACCACAACTGGGCATATAAGGGGCTCTCTCACAATGTCAAAAGCGCCGCTTCAGCGTAAGGACACCCACTGAGAGACATTTTCAGTTCTTTTCTATTATAATCCGCAGACGCTAGTAACCCCATACAAATATAACATATTTTCTGCAATTCCTTCCTATGACTATTCATGTTCATTCATTCAGCAGATTGTAATAAATTTGCGTCGTCTTTCCATGGAATAGAATATATCTCTGATTAACACAGCAACGAACTCTTGGATGGTTGCATTGTTTGAACATATCTTGTTTACTGTTTAGAGGGAAGTTAGACTCATATTGTTAACCATCTCCTAAGGTGA
Organism: Sequoia sempervirens; assembly: GCA_007258455.2. Classification (NCBI taxonomy): domain Eukaryota; kingdom Viridiplantae; phylum Streptophyta; class Pinopsida; order Cupressales; family Cupressaceae; genus Sequoia; species Sequoia sempervirens. The sequence goes on along the minus strand of VDFB02105785.1, from coordinate 191,575,011 downwards.
AATAGTATTGGACCAATGAAAACATTGTAAACGTCATTACCAGAAGATATATAAATGAATTAATGAATAGATTAAAAATTGTTGTATGGGATGAAGTAAAGTGAGAAAGATCTTTGACTATGGAAGAAGAAAACTGACGAAACATGCATCACTGGAGCTTTGTTTGCCTCATCCACAAATTAATTAGAAATAGAAACTTACTGTCAACGTAAAAAATATTTAAATATATGTTACGCAGTAAGATGGATGTAAATCAAGAAGTAATAATATATCATATATGCTTATACTAGCAATTGCACCTTGGTGTGCAATGGGTACGCCGAAGAGGTGTGGAAGTTAAATTTTGGAAAAAAAAATATTTTTTTTACAAGTTTTCTTTCTTTCTCATGGTTTTTTCTCATATAATTATACAATTTATATAAATTTTCTCTCTTGAAGTTTCATATAAGTATATTAATACTATACAAAATATATATTTTATCTTTTGTACTATATGTATATGTTTATTTGGTTTGTATTAAATAAAAAATATATTAAACAATAATTTTTTTATTAATTTATATTTAATAGTTGTTATTATAAAATATAATATATAATATAATTTGCATTATATATAATATATAATATACCTTTTTTAGGTAAATATATATAATATATTAATTATAACACAAATTATATAATATTTATTGATATTAAATAGTGTATTATATTTATATGTTAATTTTATGTGTATTATATTAAAATATATTACTTTTTGTTATAATAATTTTATAATTGTATTGAATATATATTTATTGCAAAATATAATTTCTATATAATATATATTATAAAAAATTATAATTGATTATTGATTATATGTATAATATATTGTATATTATGTATATATAATCATTTCTATCATTAAAAAATAATTTATTTTAATAAATATCTATATTAATATTTTAGAAATGAATTCTATAATTAATGTAATATATTCTGAAATGGCGAGCTCTTAACAACTACGAAGTGGAAAGATCTTTTGGGCAGATGATTTTTAATCTACTAAGAACCCATGTCAGGAGCATGGAAGGCCTCCTGATAAAATACAACATTCAGAACATTTTTCTCACTCTGGTCAAGAATTTTCAAAGGGGGAAAATTTTCTTCCAAAACCTAACCCTAATGGCAAGGGAATTTTGGAAACCCCAAAGCAAGACTCTTTTCATGGGGGAAATTTCCACCCAAAATTCAACCCTAATGGTAAGGGTATTCTGGTAACTCCTAATATGGATTCTTTTCAAAATGCCTCTAATCCAACTCAAAGGAATCATAATATTCCACCCAAAACATCTATTCCTCTAGGCAGGAATGCCCCTAATTCACAATAATCAAAATGGTCCAAAGTATCTAAGGACCCGTTTGCATCAAGAACATTTTCAAACTTCTCCATTCTCTTGCTCGTCTCCCAATTGTCTATCAATCCAACAATCCAATCACATTCCTAGGATCCCTCACTATCAGAGGTAAAATGAATGGCGCCTGAATCTATGCAGAAATTAGAGCTCTTTTCAAAGCCAAGGGAGAAAACCCTCGCTTTCGAAAAAAATAAATGAAAGGAACAGATTTACGGGTCCCAATAATAAAAATGGTGACTCTGGCATGCGTTGTTTTGGTGCAACGATTGGAAAGGAACGAGAATGGAGACCAGTTCCTAGAATTCCCTTGTTTCTTGACAATCAATATGATGATTGTGAGTAGAATGACTTCTTTGTTCAACTTTGTGGAGATGATATGCCGCTTTCAAAAATAAGAACATGGATTCGGGAGAACTAGTATGAGTTCTTTGACTTGTTTGTGGTTTTTGGATCTTCTTTCTTTATAATATTTAAAAACCCAACAATCAAAGGTAAAATTATGAGAAAAGGGCCCTTCTGGATTGAAAATTCCTTTTTAGGGATTTTAAATTGGAAAGAAAATTTATCTTTGGAAACCCTAAATTTATGCCCTCAACCTATTTCTTTCTCTCTACCTTTTCTTCCAGTTGAATACCTGGACTTACCATCCACTAAATTTTTTTAAATCATTTTGCATTATTTCTTCTTCGTGAATTCTTGATTGTTAATAGTAAACCCTCGAGTAGGGTTTGGGATCTGACAGAAAAATCTTTTGCTTCCCTTCCTCTTAAAAACTGACTCTCAACTAAAAAAGGAGAGTGGATTGAACAAATCAAGTGGAAAACCTCAGCATGGAAGGAAGCTAACCTTGTTATTGATTCCAATGTCTTTGTTAAGGCGGAAAATCCTCATCTAACTGCTCTCTCAAGGGTGTTTGGCCTGAACATGCATTCTCAAAAGGCTTAACCAAGTTTTCCCTCGAGTTCCTCTTCCTGTCGTGCTTCCCCTCATCGAAATCCCGAGGAATCCATTCGGGTTACTTATGTTAGTACTCAACCTGTTGAGGGTAACAAGGTACCCTCAACCACCTTACCCATTAACAATGACCTTTCCTCTTTTTTGGACCAGTCTAATATCTCTCAGTCTTTGAGTGGGAACAATGCTCCTATAAAAAATGACATCACATTTTCAGAATATCTTGAGTGGTTTACAAGAAGATTTGTTGAAAATTGTAAATGAAGTTAGGAATAAAGCAATTGAATAACTTATTGAGGAAATAGCTAATGAAGTCTTAGAAGAAGATGGTCAAGACATTTATACTCCGACTCCTCCCATCACTCAATCAACTTCTAAAAGAAATCTTGATTTCAACATAGCTGTAACTTCTATATCTTCTCATCCATCTTCTTCTCTTCTAGTCACTTTGGATCCTCTCTCTTCGCCTCCTATTTCTCAATTAGATTTTGAACTCAAGGCTTCAATTTCTCCCAAAACTAAACGAGGCAAAAAATCTAACAAAGAAAAAAAGAATTTGGAAATTGCTACGGGTCTTCGATCAACTTTGGAAATGAATCTCCGATCTACTTCTAAGAAATTTGTGGGGCTACATACCTCCCCTAAATGTTGGCAATGTGATTCTACTATGGGGACAAAATCCTCAGGAATAATTAAAAAAAAGAGGAGAGAGGAACTCTCTCCTCAAGGACAATGAGGGTCCTCTCTAGGAATGTTAGGGGCTTAAATTCCCCTAACAAGAAATGCTTAATTAAGCATCATCTATTAGGTACTCTTTCTGATATCATTCTTCTTTAGGAAACGAAGCTATCATGCTTCAAAGAGCCATGAAAGAGAGAGATTTTGAACAAGCACAATGGAGATAGAATGTGTAAACTCAACCTCATATTATTAGACAGTCAAGGGTATCCTTATAAAGGAGAAATATCACAGAGCTGAAAAAAATATAAGGAAAATATCAAGAGGGAAAAATATCAGGTAAATATCTAGAAAATATCTAGGCTATGTCAATGAGTCATACAACAATAAATGCCTAAGTAGGCTTAGGTCAACCTATGTGTATGCAAGCATTTAATGTATACATTGACACTGCCCCTTAAGCATAACTTAGGTAGGTAAGGATAAAATGGGTCTCGGCTACTAGCCTGGTGAGGTACCCATGTACAAAGTAATGTATCATGAAATGGAGAAAAGTAGAAAACCTTGTGGGAAAAAACTACCCTCCAAAAGAGAGAAAATATTCATGAAAATTATACACATGAAGAAGTACTACTTCTTTCACTAAGTAAAATATATGATTTTCTCCACAAGAGAGAAAATAATAGAAGGTCTATGAGACCCCCCCATAATACATGTCAAACTACATTAAAGTCGGATAGTCAACAAAGGATGTAGATGTAGTTCCAAGAACACTTCACAATGTTCCTTCGCTTAGGAAGAAATAAAACCAACTAAATATGTAAGATATCTTCCCATGTGAGAATATGTATGTAAGATCTTGAATAGAGTTGAAGCTCATCCAAGAATGATGATGATTGTTTCCATGACGTCTTTGAATTTTTCTCAGGAATCTACAAGCCAATGCTGACATGTCACGAATACTGATGGAATGTATCAAGTATCATAGAAGATTCTATAACAGGGACCACAAGAACCATAGATGTATGGGGATAACTGGAACCATAAGAATCTGACACTGTCACTATAGAAGTCAATGTAGGTGAAGTAAGAGCAATCACATATGAAAAAGACAAGAAAAATGCAACTTTACTGAACTTGTCATCAAAAAGAAGACTGATGTCCTCAATGTGTGCTTCCCTGTCATTAATGCGGGACTCTACGAAAAAACATGAAATGTCAGGTAGATATGCATCCCAATGAACAATGCTAGGAAGACTAATATCCTATTGGAAAGAAATGTTGGAAGCTCTTGAAGAAACAACTCTGAAATCCGATGAAGCAACAGGAGGAGGTGGAGGAATGATGATTTCCTCTATGTCAATTGGATGCTCTGTGTCTAAATCATGATGCGGGAGGTGAGTTTTGATCATAGCAGGATCATGCGGGTAGGGAGAAGCATTGGAGTATCCATATATTTTGCAAATTTTGATCCATAATGCATGTGGACATTCAATATCCATGATGACATACAAAGAGTCATCTGGAATATGTAAACAGATTAATCCACAAATATGATCATGAATATTAAACCATTTATCCTTCTGAGATTGTTTACCTGGTTCAGGGATAAGTTCATACAGATATGGCATGAAATTATGGAAACTGAGATGTTTTAGGATTCACTCACACCAAGACTTATAGTTTCTCGGTTTTAGGTTGATTACAGAAGAGTGGGTTTCATATCCCATGATTACAAATAAGTTAATTCCTTAAGACAATAAAAAATCAACACATTAAGAACCTCTAGATTTGGTACTTTATAAGTTAGTGCATTTTACAATCATACGATCTTCCTTTTTGCCAATTATGACAAAATAGAAAAAAAGACCCCTCCTTTGCAAAATTTTTAAATGATCAATCTCTTATCACTTCCCCTTTGTCACATTCATTTCAAAATGAAAAATACATTCTTCTTTTGCAAATTTTTTAACTATGAGTAAAAATAACCCCTTTTTACAAATTGATTGCAAAAGAAAATTGACTCCCCCCCTTGTTCAAACTTTATGATAACCAAGTTTGACTGTTACCATAATTGTTAGCACAAATTTGAAGCAAAAATTATAATTACAAATAAATGCTTTAATTCCAAACATAAATTGTAACTTGAGAGATATGTGCGAGGTCTTTTACTGGGTCAAATGGAAACAAAAAATAGAGTTCAATTACAATTAGAACTCATAATGGGAGGTGAGAATAAAAGACGTATGGGAGATGACGTAGCTTAGCGTGAGATAGGATAGACTAAGTCAATGGTTGATCAGTCGCTGCCTTGTGCCATGTCAAGGAAGAGCTTTCCCTTCACTCCATGCTACCAAGAACTCCATGCAGAGATGTAGGGCCGAATGGTTTCCAAATCAAGTGTGAATGGTCAAAGCTTCCCCTTTAAAATGCAAACATGGATTTATCTCTAAGTTTTTCCTCTATCCCTCCAATTTCTCTTCACAGATGAGTAATCGCAGGAAAGACTTGAGTTTTTTAGGCTACAGTGGAGGGCAGGAATATGGAGGAAGCGTAGCAATGGTGCACAAAAGGGAGGAATAGCTGCAGGATTGTTTAAGAATTCACGTGCCTGGAAAGTTCCCAACAATCTTGGCATGGTCCTACCATGAGATTCACCCTATCGGTTGCTTGGTATTGATGCCCGCTCTGCCGAATGAGGGTTGAAAACACCTCACCTGATAATGGAATCATAATTCAAATCACCTCGCCTGAGAATGGAATAGCGTGAGGCTTGGGTAAAACTTTGACGTTTCCCCCACTATGAAATGGATGGAGTGCAGATTGTCTTCACTTGCAGATCAAAATCCATATAACCGCAACCTTTGGTGAGGACTTTGTGGCACTAAATTACCTTTAGCAGATCGCATCGTGCTTAGAGGGGTGTGAGTTGCCTTTAATAGGTCGTGCCCTACTTAGAGGGATGCATTATAAGACACAAACCACCACACACAACATAGAGAATGCCAGACACAACACAAAGATTCATGCCAGACACAACACAAAGATTCATGCTAGCTCTCAAATTCCAAAACCCAATAGGGGTGGGGTCGATTTAATGAAGAAAATAGCCACAAAGTCAAACGATCTGCAACAAATTTTGCCTCCGTAAGTAGAGGTGTCACAAAAATTTTGAGCAGAGATATGCAATAGGGGTGGATCGATTCTTTCTTGAAGTGTGCACGTTGACTCCAAATAGCCTCTCAAATTGCTTTAGAAATGCCTAACCATCAACCCACAATTACACACATTGCAAACAAATTCAATACAACAGATTTGTTCTAACTTTGGCTTGCACTACCTCTCCCTAAGCTCCGATACCATGGTTCTCCGATACCATGAAAGAACCATGAAAGACAGGGATTTTGAAAAAGCATAGTGGAGATAGAATGTGTAAACTCAACCTCATATTATTAGACAGCCAAGGGTCTCTTTATAAAGGAGAAATATCCAAGAGCTGGAAAAAATATCAAGAAAATATCAGGAGGGAAAAATATCAGGTAAATATCTAGAAAATATCTAGGTTATGTCAATGATTCATACAACAATAAATGCCTAAGTAGGGTTAGGTCAACTTATGTGATGCAAGCACTTAATGGATACATTAATAATGCCAATCAACAATAGAAACTTTCAGATCTTGGAATGATTGGGATTTGGTTGTTTCCCCCACATTTGGTGCTTCAGGGGGTGTAGTCACTCAATGGAATAAAATCTATGTAAAACATGACTCATTAAAAGTTAAGGAAAATTTGATAAAGGTTTCTGTTAGATGCTTAAGAAAAAACCTTCATTTCGTAATTTACAATGTTTATGGTCCTTGCTCATTGGCTAGCAAAAGACAAGTTTGGAGACAATTTTTTGCAAATTTTGAGGATGATGCATTGATCCTTAAAATTATAGTGGGTGATTTCAACGTGATCATAAGTTCTTCAGAAAAAATGGGTGGCATAACTCCCCCATCTGCTTTGTTAGAAGACTTTATTAACTTCATCTTATCCAATAATTTATATCACTGTGGGCTATCAAAAATGGAATGTATACTTGGACAAATAGGCGTAAGAATTTTTTCTGAATTGTAGAAAAACTTGATAGTATTTTGCTCTAAAAAAAATTGTTGGCAACACCTTGGGATTTCTTTTTGATCATTCATGCTTTACCGAGTTGAGATCACTTCCCAATTTCTTTCCCCTTTTCTAATGTAAGAAATAAAACTAAACTTCCTTTCAAACTAGAGGCTATGTGGTTCAGAGGTCCAATTTTTTTTTATTTAATAAGAAATTGGTAGCTTTCCATTCCCTTTTTTAAGGGAGCAAGAATGTTCCAACTGAGTAAAAAGTTACGCCTTCTTCAAAGTAAAATCAAAGATTGGAACATTAATCATTTCAAAACATTTTCTCTTAAAAACTTCGGTTAGAATATGAGTTTTCTGATAGTTATGAAGAGTTCATCAAAAAGGGAAATGATAGCTCTCTTTTTCTAGGAAAAAAAACTCAAAGTTGATTTAGAATAGATCCTAGCTCAGGAGGAGTGCTATTGGGAACAAAAATCAAGAGAAACTTGGCTGAATGAAGGAGATAAGAATACTAAATTTTTTCATGCCTTGACCAAATTACATCATCAATCAAATAAAATTCTCTGAATTTCTTCATCTTCATGGTCTATTCTTTCTTCTAAAAAGGATATTGCATTTGAGGAGGTGAATTATTTTAAAAATATTCTTTCTTCAGATGCCCCTTACAATTCTCATGGGGAGAATGAGATACTTCACAATATCCCAGAACTTATAAATGCAGATCATAATAGTATGCTAATATCTAAGTTCACTCTTGACAAGATCAAGAAAGCTGTCTTTTCGATGGAACTTGAGAAAGCTCTGGGTCTAGATGGATTTACAATTATTTTCTTTCAAAAATGTTGGGATATTGTGGGTGTTGATGTATTTCTTTCCTTAGAGGAATCGAGAATATACAAAAATGTATTAAAGGATTTCAATTCCACTTTCATTGCTCTTGTCCCCAAGATTTTTGCTCCTTCCTCTTTTTAGGATTCCAGGCCTATAGCTCTCTATACCTCAATTTATAAGATCTTCACAACAGCTATAGCTTCTAGATTGGGAAAGGTATTACGTATTATCATCTCAAAGGAACAAGGTGGTTTCATTCTTGGGAAGGATACTCCTGAGGGTGCCATTGTGGCTCATGGAGTTTTGCATTCAGTCTCATTTGAAAAAATGCCATCTATGATTTGCAAATTAGACATGTTAAAAGCATATGACAAAGTCAATTCAGACTTTTTATTGAAGATCTTGAGAAAATTTGGTTTTTCACAAGCTTAGTGTAAATGGATTCACTCGTGCTTCTCGGGAGAAATATTTTCAATTTCGATCGATGGTTCTCCTCATGGCTTCTTTTATTCTTCTTAGGGTGTGAGAGAAGGGGACCCTCTTTCTCCTTCCTTATTCATCCTTTTAGCAGAAGGCTTAAGTAGATCAATCATTTCTATGCAAAATGAAAGGATTGGAAAAGGTATTTCTATTTGGTCCTTTCCTTCCCCAATCACATATTCACTTTTTTCTAATGACACTCTACTATTGGGTCAAGCCACCATGGTTGAGGCTAAGGTTATGAAAGAAAATATTTCAGCTTACTATTCATATTCTAGTCAAATATGCAATGCTGCAAAGTCGAAGATATTTTCTTTCTAAATGTTGACCCTTTAATTGAAAGAAAACTTCTTATGTTTTGGGGTTTTCAACTAATGAAAAAATCATCATTTTTCTTCTACCTAATATAATAAGATGTGATTCAAAGCAATGGTTAATGCTTTTTAAAAATAGTAGCTAAGAATGTATCCACCATCAAAAATAGCTATGTTCTTTCATATAAAATTTTGTATAGATTTGTTGTGTATGCCTTTTACATTACCATTTTATAAAAAAAAATCATCTTAATAGTGATGGATGATTGAATGTGATTAGAAATATTGATATAAAAATATAGATAAAAAATGTAGAAGCAATCATATTTCAACATGAACTATGGGAAACTAATATTCACTTAGTTTTCTCCTTTTTTAAATCTCAAGATTTCTTTATTTCATTTCATGATATTTGCTAACCTTAACTAAAATTAATTGACTATCACATTAAATAAATATAGTATTAGTAAATGAAATCAGTGCATTTGAATAAAAATATGTACCCTAGTTATCATGATCAAGATGATTATCATCTTGAATATAAAATGTCTCTAATAAATCATGTGTGTGATTAACTTTTTATACATGGTATCTATTGGAGAAAAAAATTATATGGTGAGTGAGGGGTGATAGAAAGAACTATAGAGGAATGGGGGAGGGAGAGGTCTAGAGAGGTAGAATGGTAGGGATAAAGGGAGAGATAGAGAGGAAATAAGGGAGACATGGAGGGGTTGGGAGAGAGAGGTAAGGTTGAACAAATAGAGGGAGAGGTAGGTATAGAGAGTGAGGGGAGATAGGGAAATTAGAGAAGGAAGTGGAGAGAGAAGTAGATAGAGGGGGGAAGCTGGGAAGGAGGGAGATGTAGTTAGAAAGAGAGGTGGGATGGGATGGATTAAGAGAAAGGTAGGTAGAGAGGGACAGAGTGAGTGGAGATAAAGGGAGGGAGGGAGGGAGAAAGAGGGAAAGAGGGAGGAAGGTAGGTGTAGGTAGAGAGGTAAGGGTGTGTGTGAGGGAGGGAGGCATGGAGGGAGTGGTAGTGTGGGACGGATAGAAGGACCCAAAATAGACTTAGTAGGAGGGGGAGATGTGATGGTGGATTGTGAGACATAGGCACCCAAATTGGATTTATAGCGTGGAGGAGGGATATGGATAATGTTTTTGGGTTGGTATGGTGGAGGGGGGTCATGACAAATGGTTTGGAAGAATGATAATACATAATCTATTGACTCAAGAGATTCTTCCTTCTCTTGAGAAGTTGAGGAAGGAGCATGTGCACTATGTGCAATGGGAAAATGGAAATATAGAACTAGAGGCAACATGTACTAGAATGTAAAAAATTAAAAAGGAATATGCTCTAAAAACACATGAAAAGAAGTATACCAAAGTGAATGTGATAGATAATGCATTGATTGAAGACATGATTCTCATTCTTGAGAAGTTGAGGAAGGTGTGTATGTCATATATGCAATGGGAAAATGGAAATACAAAGGTGGATAAATTGAAGAGGTTTTATAGTATTGTTTATGAATTTGTGCAAGCAAAGAAATTGAGAGATGATTATATAAGTGGAGTTGAACAAATGAACCCAAAGATTCTTGAACTTAAGAGTTCCATAGAGTTAAACTTTTACGACTTTCTTGTATATATGTTATACTTTTATGGACATATAATGGTGTATGCCTGGATTTTTGGGTAATACATTTTTTTTACCAATGTTAGATTCATATTTTCATTATAAACTATTAATTGAATAAATTGAATAATGAATTGATGAAACTCTAAATTATTAATGTTATCCATATTTACAATATAATTGATTATTTAAACAATTGAAGAAGGCTCTTTTTTACCATGCAATTGATGCAATCATCATAATTAATCATACATAATTTTCCTCAAATGTGTTTATAAGGCATGTGGATGATAGTTTGAAATATTCAAATGTCTTATAGAAGCTATGAATTATTAAAGGAGAAAGTGATAGAGAAACTATAATTTTTTAAAACAATGATGGTATTGATAAAGATCTAGTACAAAGGAGAAGTCTCTTTAGAAATATATACAAGAATAAATATAAGTGTTATAAATTAATTATAAACAATGGTAGAAAAGAGAAGTAGATAAAGATTGGGAAAGTAGAGACGGAAAGGGAGAGAGAAGTAGATAGAGGGGGGAGGTTGGGAAGGATTGAGATGTAGGTAGAAAGAGAGGTGGGATGGGATGGATTCACGGAAATGTAGGTAGAGAGGGAAATGGTGAGTGGAGATAGAGATAGGGAGGGAGGGAGAGAGAGGGAAAGAGGGAGGTGTAGGAAGAGAGATAAGGGTGTGTCTAAGGGAGAGAGGGAAGGAGGGAGATAGGGGGTGGTAGGGTGGGAGGGATAAAAGGACCCAAAATAAACTTAGTAGGAGGGGGATATGTGATAGTGGATTATGGGACATAGGCACCCAAATTGGATTTATAGATTCAAGGAGGGATAGGGATAATATTTTTGGATAGGAATAGGGAAAATGTTTTTGAGTTGGTATAATGGAGAGGGATGGTGAAAAATGGTTTGGAAGAATGATAACACATAATCTATTGACTTAAGAGATTCTTCCTTCTCTTGAGAAGTTGAAATGGAAAAGGAATCTGAAGAAGTAGACCAAAGTGAATGAGATAGATAGTGTATTGACTAAAGAGATTCTTCCCGCTCTTGAGAAGTTGAGGAAGGTGCATGTGCAGTATGTGCAATGGGAAAATGGCAATGTAGAAGTGGATAAAGTCAAGAGGTTTTGTATTGCATATGAATTTGTGCAAGTAAAGAATGGGAGAGATGATGCTATAAGTGGAGTTGAAAAAATGAACTCAAAGATTATTTTACTTAAGAATTCCATGGAACAAGTACAATTGGAAATAAATAACAAGGAAAAGGAAAATTAGATCTAAGTGAAAAAAAAGAGAATCGGTTGGGTGGAGACATGAAAGGATTATCTAAGAGGGTAGAAAATTCTTGTAAAGAAATTGTTAAAAGAAACATCTACATTCTCTAATCATAAAGACACTCTCAAAGCTGGAAAAAAGTGGTTACAAAGCTACATAAAAGTATTCAAGACATTGAAAACTCTATCCAAGAAAGGGATGTTTCTATCCTAAGAGTTGATGAGGGAGCAACTGATCTAAAGATTCTAGTAAAAGATATGAAAAAATGTTAGAAGATCGTGACAATGAATAGTAGGGGGTGTTAACACGTAAGAGCAATGGAGATGAGGAAAAATTTGTGTTACACCTTTTCCTCACTCTCTCTACCTACTTCTCCCTCTATTCCTTCAACCTTGCCTCTCTCTACCTACCTCTCCATGTCTCCCTTATTTTAGGCTAATATGCATCTAAGAATGAGGACAATGTTATACTAAATGCCAAATACAACAATCTCTTATTACATAACCCACAATCTCTCCTTACCTCTTTCTCTCCCTCCTATCCTCCCACCCTACCACTTCCTATCTCCCTCTCAAGTCTCTCTCTCTCACTTTCCATCTCCCTCTAAGGGCTTTCTCTCTCTCCCTCTCAATTCTCTATGTCTCTCACTCTCCATATTCGTCTTAGGTATCTCTCTCTCACTCTCCATCTCCCTCGCAGGTCTTTCTCTTTCTCCCTCTTAGGTCTCTATGTCTCTCAATCTCCATCTACAACACAAAGATTCACGCCAAACTCTCAAATGCCAAAATGCAATAGGGGTGGGGTTCATTTGATGAAGAAAATAGCCACAAAGTCTGACAATCTGCAACAAATTGTGCCTCTAAGTAAAGGTGTCACAAACTTTTTGAGTAGAGATACTCCATAGGGGTGGATCGATTATTTCTTACTGTGTGCAGGTTGACTCCACATAGCCTCACAAATTGCTTTAGAAATGCCTAACCATCATCCTACAATTACACACAATGGAAAAAAAATGAATACAACAGATTCATTCTAACTTTGGCTTGCACTATCTCTCCCTAAGCTCAGATACCATGAAAGAACCATGAAAGACAGGGATTTTGAACAAGCATAGTGGAGATAGAATGTGTAAACTCAACCTCATATTATTACACAGTCAAGGGTCTCCTTATAAAGGAGAAATATCCAAGAGCTGGAAAAAATATCAGGAAAATATCAGGAGGGAAAACTATCAGGAAAATATCTAGAAAATATCTAGGTTATGTCAATGAGTCATACAACAATAAATGTCTAAGTAGGCTTAGGTCAACTTATGTGTATGCAAGCATTTAATGTATACATTGACAATTCCGATCAATAATTTAGAAACTTTCAGATCTTGGAATGATTGGGATTTGGTTGTTTCCCCTGCATTTGGTGCTTCGGAGGGAGTAGTCACTCAGTGGAATAAAATCTATGTAAAAGTTGACTCATTAGAAGTTAAGGAAAACTAGAAAAAGGTTTTTGCTAGATGCTTTAAAAAAAATGTGCATTTCATAAATTACAATGTTTATGGCCCTTGCTCATTTGCTGGTAAAAGACAAGTTTGGAGACAAATTTCTGCAAGTTTTGAGGATGATGCACTGATCCTTAAAATTATAGTGGGTGATTTCAATGTGATCACAAGTTCTTCAGAAAAAATGGGTGGTATAACTCCCCCATCTGCTTTGTTAGAAGACTTTATTAACTTCACCTTATCCAATAATTTATATGACTATGGGCTATCAAAAATGGAATGTATACTTGGACAAATAGGCGTAAGGATCTTTTCTAAATTGTAGAAAAACTTGATTGTCTTTTGCTCTCAAAAATTTGGTTTGCAACACCTTGGGATTTCTTTTTGATCATTCATGCTTTACTGGGTTCAGATCACTTTCCAATTTGTTTCTCCTTTTCTAATGTAAGAAATAAAACTAAACTTCCTTTGAAACTAGAGGCTATGTGGTTCAGATTTCCAAATTTTTTTATTTAATAAGAAATTTGTGGCTTTCCAGTCCCTTTTCTAAGGGAACAAGAATGTTCCAATTGAGTAAAAAGTTACACCTTCTTAAAATTAAAATCAAAGATTGGAACATTAATCATTTCAAAACATTTTCTTAGAAAAAATTCAGTTAGAATCTGAGTTTTCTGATATTTATCAAGAGGTCATCAAAAAGGGAAATGATAGTTCTCTCTTTTACCAGGAAAAAAAACTCAAAGTTGAATTACAAGAGATCCTAGCTCAGGAGGAGTGCTATTGGAAACAAAAATCAAGAGAAACTTGGCTGAATTAAGGAGATAAGAATACTAAATTTTTTCTTGCCTCGACCAAATTACATCGTCCATCAAATAAAATTCTCTCAATTTCTTCACCTTCATGGTCCATTCTTTCTTCTAAAAAGGATATTGCATTTGAGGCAATGAATTATTTTAAAAATATTCTTTCTTTAGATGCCCCTTACAATTCTCATGGGGAGAATTAGATACTTGACAATATCCCAGAACTTATAAATGTGGATCATAATAGTATGCTAATATCTAAGTTTAGTCTTGAGGAGATCAAGAAAGTTGTCTTTTCCATGGAACCTGAGAAAGCTCCGAGTTTGGATGGATTTACAATTATTTTCTTTCAAAAATGTTGGGATATTGTGAGTGTTGATGTATTTCTTTCCTTAGAGGAATTGAGAAGATACATAAATGTATTAAAGGATTTCAATTCCACTTTAATTGCTCTCATCCCCAAGATTTTTTCTTCTTCCTCTTTTCAGGTTTTCAGGCCTATAGCTCTCTGTACCTCAATTACTAAAACCCATATTAATTGAGGATGTTTATTTCATCACTTCTTTAATATAATTGAAGGGCTACTCAGTCAAAGCTTCTAGTTTCAATAGGAAGTTGTACATGAAAATGAAGTCGTTGAATGAAAAATGGATACACGTTAAAGAAGGAATCAAGTTGCATCGTCTCCAATATGCCATATGACTTCTAATATCTCATTGTGGAAGAAATTATTTCAACTATATTTGTTAGTTATGCCTCCCTTATAAATGGCTCACAATGATGTATTGAATCCCATCTCAATCTTCATCTACTTACTACATACTGATTATTAACATTTTTCTCTATATTTGAGTTTTTAAACACTCTCAACCCTAAACATGGGAAGTTTGCTGCGGATGAAAATAAACACATTATGTGCCATCCTTTTCCTTACATTTATACTTGATGTCTCTTTTCGATATAACCTGCCAAATATTCCAAAGAAAAATAATGTGCTTACAAATATTGAGCAGTTGACTGTTTCAGTTCCGAACCCTAGTAATTCTCCAACGAACAATAATGTGCTTACAAATATGGAGCAATTGCTTGTTTCAGCTCCGGATGCTAGTCATTCTCCAACGAACAATAATGCGCTTACAAATATGGAGCAATTACCTGCTTCACGTCCGGACCCTGGTCATTCTCCAACGAACAACAATGCGCTAACAAATATGGAGCAATTGCTTGTTTTAGGTCTGGACCCTGGTCATTCTACAAAGAACAATAACGTGCTTACAAATATGGAGCAGTTGCCTGTTTCAGCTCCGGACCTTGGTCATTCTCCAACGAACAATAATATGCTTACAAATATGGAGCAGTTTCCTATTTCAGCTCCTGACCCTGGTCATTCTCCAACTAACAATAATGTTCTTACAAATATGGAGCACACTACAACATAAAGGGAGGTTTTAAGACGTTAATTTAAGACAAAATATTAATTTTGTCTTAAATATATATTTTATGTTTAAATTAGATTATTAATTTTCTAATTGTCTTAATATAAGACAATTAAAAAAATGTTTTTCTAAAATAAGTTTTCTTTTCCCTCTCATTCATTTCCCATGCATTTTCTTTTTCCCTCCCTTTTTTGACATGCATCCACATGCATACTAGATACCTACTGGTGCACTTCCCACAATTTACACAATAGCATAGGGTAATTGGCAGCAGAGGGAGCAGAGGGTAAATGGCAGCAATAGGGGTTAACGACAGCAACACAGGCGTGCTTCACAGGTGGGCATCGTGTGCGTGGTTGGTCTTGAGGGTTGCAAGATTGGTGTCTGGGTTTTCTTTTGGCCTTTTGTCCCTTGTCCCTTTCGAGAAGGGGAAGGAATTGTATTTTTTTGCACTTGAATGTTTGCTCTGGTTTCTCTCATGGTGGAGCGAAGGAGGAAGGCCATTACAATTGCAATAAACACACCATCTACTCATTAATGGAAGTTTATTTTCAGGGTTTTGAAACATCTGGAGTCTTGCGGGTTTTAGCATCGCAGCTACATGTATTGAAGTCTACTTAACCTTCAGAGATAGTAAAAGTGAAAAGAAGAGAGAAAGGAAATGGTGAAAGGCTACGCTAATAAAGTATGAGGGAAAAATTTTCACAGGTAAGAACCAAAATTACTACCTCATTTCCAATCAACTAGGTTAGAAGCATATTGCTATCTAATTGTCACATTTTAATTTATCAAGCTTTTCTCTTTTTCCGTAGAATCTTTTTTCTTTAAAAAAAAAGTGTTAATCCTAGTCGATCACCTAGATTTGTCTCACACTTCAAACCAGATTTAGAAAATTTATCACCCATGGCTCTACCACATTGAGATTCATAAGATATTAGTTCTTAATCATCCTCTAGAGTAGCTAACCTTGAGGAACTTCGTATTTATCCCATCATTGGCATAAAAGTCCTTATGTTCTACTAGTTTGCAACAAACTCTGACATGAAATCATGCTAGAATAATTCTTGTTGCCTCTTCCCTCACCTCATGCTCCCTTCATTACAAACATCTGCATACTCTTTAAACCATGTCAGTTATTTTAGTCCATAGGTTAAGGCAATCGTCAAGCTCATTAACCTCAAATTGTGAATGATCGATTCACCCATTTCTCTTCACACCTTAGGAGTTACATATGTCATTCATAATAGAATCACTTCCAGGTTTAGATCTGAAGCCTACGTATGGATAGTAATGATTGTTCTTGAATCTCATACCTAGTATGCAAACCACTGATCTCCTCTTGTTATAGCAAAACCGATATGATATTGCTTACCCTGCCTGAAGTTATAGACGGACGGATGCAAGGGGGGAGAAGAATGGTGGAAAATGCTCGAAAGGTTAAGGAAGGGGAGAATCTTGTGAGACCATTAGTGATTGCACCAGGTATTTAAGAATTCTATTTATTTCAATATCTCTCTACATTTATTGTATTATGATTTCTTGTATGAACATGATTTAAATTGCATGATTTGGTGTATGTATCCTTTCACAACTTGTGAATTATGGATACCTAAAATCTCATACCACTACAATCTAACAAGTAAAAGCTTCTGCTAATTAGCAAATATTTTCCTTATATGATTTATTTTAATGCATGTCTCTGCAATAAAAGAGTTTAAATGATAAATTATTATGGAGTTGATGCAAATTGTATTATAATAGTGAACCTATGATATGTTGATAGAACAGATTATTTCACATATGAACATTTCAATGAAGTTAAGCAAGTTTCAGACAGTGGTACAAAAACCTGTTCTTGATGGAATTATGCAACTATATCTACAATGTTGATTATTTCCATGTTAGAAATGGTCTGCAACAGATCCAATTTATTCATGATATTTATTGTGGGTTAACTATTTCTTTTATTTAATTTATTCATTTCTTTTTCCTCTAGATTTGTCTTGCTGGATCCCTGAGTGCCATGAGCAGGTAAATTAATGGTAAAATTTTACAGTATTCATTACTTGATGTAAAGAATTATTTCAATGTAACCAAATTCAGGAACATCATAGCCAATAAAAATCAGTTAAGATGCCATAAGATAGTAAAGCTCCCAATTCGGTGCAGGCAGGGATAATAATAGCAAAGGTCATGTGATTCGTTTGTATACTTGCCATTGTCATTTTCACGAAAGCTTTTAAATCCTTTTCAACAATTTTGTTTTGAGTGCATCCTTCAATCATTATATTCCATTAGATGACATCCCTTGGAGGTATTATGAAAAATAGTTAACCACCTTTGTCTACGCCTCAACATATTACAACAAACTTCTCTACATGTCCACATTTTTTGTATGTCAATAATGCCATGTAGGATTTCAGATGAGCTATTTTGCATTTGTTTAAATGTTTCTAAATATTTTTCATCAAATCCATTTTTGTGTGCATATCTTGCAGTCATGGCATTCCATGAGGTCACATTTTCTTTGAGGTATTTAGTCAAACAGTTTACGTGCCTTGACTATGCTTCCACTTTTTGCATACATGTTCTACCAAGGTAGTTTAACTGTAACATCTGATGAATTCTCCCTATCCCTTATACTATGATGAATATCATTACCCAGTTCCAAAGCTTCCATTTTGTACATACTAGAAGGATGTTGGCAAAGGTTGTGGAATTTGGTTTTACACCTGTATTTTGATTGTATTTGCATTTTTTTCCTAAAACATTATCAACAAATTCATTTGAACCTTCTCCATAATTATTTCATTCCATGAGATCGAAATTCTTTATTGTACTTTGTTACATAGTTGACACCATTTGTGCATTCTTCCATGTTTTGCACACAAGCTGACCTGAACGATTCTATTTAACGTTTACCAACTTTGTCAATGGGGGTAAAACTTGGAAATATGTATAATTTTTTGATTTGGTAAATTTCCCTTGCAAGGTGATCTTTTTGTTTAGATTCCATGAACAAGGGGTATTTCATCTGTCAAATTCTTCCGAGACTTCTATCTGGACTCATTCATTGTAGTATGCCACACCTAGAGAGTTGTATTTAGTGTAATATTTAACCCAATTTGAACAATTTATTGTGTCTCATGGGGGAGTTGAACCTGGAGCTCTGCTTTTGGAACTCATCCCATTTGACTAGAAATTTGAGAATGTCAAAGTATACATATTCTTGTTGTATTACCAGGTACAAAATTCATGCAACAATTTACAATCAAAATCATGTGATTGTTGCAGTATTTGTAGTGTCAGTGCCTTTTTTAGTGGCAACTTGCATCTTAATTATATACTCTTGTCTAGGCAATATTAGCCTATTTGTACTTATCATTGTTAATTCAGATGTATCCCTATTGTTTTTCTTTGTCAAAATCAATTGTAAATCCTTAACAGAATGTTCATTCTTATTCATGTAGTACGTCACTTGTTCTTCTTTTTGCTAACCCCATGATTTATTTTACTAGGGATGGTTTTCCATATGGTAATGCTTGCTTCTTAAGAATGAAATTAGTTGATGGAAATAAGCCTCGATAAAATAAGTGATACACATATTGCTAAATTCGGTGGACTCATGCCCATTTGGCTTTCTAACTGAACCTGAGCTTTTAGACCTAATTACCTGAAAGCAATTTCAAAGCTAAAATAATGTTTATGACATAGTTTATTAAGTATGAAAATTTGAATTAAGAGTGACTTTGTTTTGATGCCACCTTTTCACTTGATGAGATTATGCACCATAAAGTTTGGAAACAAGGAATATCATAAAGGCAATCATCCTGGAATAATGCCTTATTTAAGAACACCGCTAAAAGAAATTTTCCATTGTTATTAAAGTTGTGGTTAATCCACTGTTGATATATCTAAGCACCAAATTGTAATCAGTACATTATTCATCTTTATGAGCTTCTCTTAACTTGAGGTGAAAATTTATTGATATGAAATGCTCTTTTTGATGTGTGCTATAAGTGTCAATGCACAACTTAAATTGATTAAGCACATTGAATTTATGACATGGCTGGACCTTCTAGGATACTTCTCAAAGGATTTTAGTAAAAATCAGGTAAGATTTTTAGATGATTATGCATCTAAAAATTATGGTGTAGCTACACATTGAATTCCATAACCTATAGGGATCCTTTCTAGAATGTGTAATCAGAATAAATGTTGTTTATTGAATCCTTATATGATGAATTCCATGCATTTTCATTGCTGCAACTAATCATATTTTGATTCCATAGCCTATAGTAATGTATCACGATCTGCAAATTTCATGTATGGATACTCCTTTAATCTACACCTTTTTAGGTAGTGTGAGTTTACCAAAAGAAAATACCATTGTTTGGTTCCAATGTATTTGTATGTTTCCTTCTTTCCTGTTAGCCTTTTTGAAATTGAAACTCCCTCATTTTAGATTATAAGGTGCATTATTTCTATGGTTTCAATGGTAACCTTGTTTTTGATGTGTAACAATGTCGTGTGGTTTCATTCAAATTTAAAAATAACCCTTTGCCTTAGTTTGCAATATTCCCGCATCTAGTCCAAAATTGGTTAGTTACCTTATTGTTGTCAGAAACCTTATATTTTGTATGCATGGTATTCCTTTTGCATCTGTTTGACATCCTCCCTTTCTTTTAGCTTATTAGTCTTGTCTTGGAAAAAGAAGTAGTGCCTATAAATTGTTTTGGTAAGGTATATTGTATCCCTGCTTGTTCAAGTCGATTGCATTGTGCTAGCAAAGGATTAAATTTCATGTAGGTGTGTACGTATTTAAATGTTTTATCTATTTGTAAACAATTTCATCTAGTTTTTCTTAAAGGCCTTCCATCAAGTAGTCAGTCCAGCTTACATAATTTTCTTTTAAATCTCTCAAATCATATATCTTGTTTATGGAAAATTGAGTACTCTAGGTGATGCTATGTTGAGATGCAAGGACTCGTTGACAAAGGATGTAAAGGTATGTACCACTTGGAAGCTAGCAGTTGAATTCATGTATATTGGTTTTGTTAGTAGTCTCTAGAGTTCAAAACCAAGATTGGTGAAAGAAAAGAGTTAAAAATATGCATGTTTGAAAATCAAAAGCAAGTTGACTTGTTGTTGAAATATTTATGTCTGATAAACTATATTTCTTTTCAAGTCTTTGATTAATTCCTTCATTTAATGTTCATAATGCAATTTTTATTCAACAACTGTATCTGTTGCTATGAGATACTTTCTTCTCCTATTCCCACTCACATTTTCTCATCACATTTTTTTTTCTCCAAGTGATATTTTATAAATGATTAACGTTGAAAACAATTTGTGAGGGGTAGGAGAGATTCATCAAATTCTACTCACGGTGGTTAGAATCTTATATAAAATTGAGTGTGTAAGAACATCTTTGAAGAAGGCAACAATAGTTTGATAGCAATGCTTGGTTGGAATGGTCAAGAGCTAAGTATTCATATGATTGTTTATACTCTCGCTTGTACTCTGCCTCCCATCAAATTAGAATGTTGCCCCTCTATTGATTGCCTTGACTGTCCACTACAGTGTGACTGTCCTTTTCCACTGTGTATTATCTTGGGGACTGAATTGTAACCATTTGAAATTCAAATGACCCTCCATTATTAAATGCTTTGGTGTCTCACCATTGAAGTGACTGAGCTTCACTAAATAAGAACTGCCCTTTACAAACAACTATAAGGTAACTATGACATGTATGAAGATTGCCTCCTTGACATTTTGTATACTTTTATCACTGTCACTTGAACCTTTATCCTCTGCCTCTCTGCTTTTAGACTCCAACTGATGTCCCTATCTTATACTTGACATCTAGTTATCTTCTTCATCGCATGACTGTCTGAGATAACCACCTTTAACTGCTTGTCTTTATTGATATTGGATTTTGTATACAAAAATGGCAAAGGAAACTATGTATTCAAATGAAACACCTTTGGACAACAATATGCAGTTCACACAGTATATCAAATATGCATTGAAATGAAACCTTCACTGCCTTGAAGGAAAGAATGCAGGGATCACTATTGGTTAAGTTTTGTTCAAATCTATGCTTTAGCTCCTTTTATTTTTTAAAAAATCACTGTCCTCAGCTTTTGATTGAACAAGTTTCAAGGTTTTTTCATTCTTGCAAAGTGATAGCTTCAGGTTTTGGCATGTATTCATTTCAAGCTAGGGTTTTAGAGGGTTGCATGGGCAAGTCCCTGAACCATACATTGAAACCTCTTAAAAAACACTTGGTATTGCCATTATAGAAACCTTTTTTCACTTATTTCTTAAGATCTGCAAGCAAAGACAGATTAGATGAAGAGTATTTGAGCATAGGTAGCAGGTCTGAGATGACGAGAAGGGCAGAGGATAGTCACAGTCAAGTAACAAGCATGACAATGAAGGATATACAATACAAAGTTCAAAGGACATTCAAGAGTATATGGTTCTTGATTAGGGACAGTCTTAGGCAAGTTTCAAGAGGACAATATTTATCAAAATAATGTTTTAGACCTTGAAACTTGAAGGGACATTCAAGAGTATATGGTCCTTGAGTAGCAGTTGCCTTCAACCATATAGATGCATGCAGGGATATGTACATGGGAATCAACGAGATTAAGGAGCAGGTCTGTTATATTTAACCCTTTTTATTTTCATCTTCTCCATCAGAATGAATGCTTGTAGTTTTCATTGTGAGATGTGCATATAGAAACTAGGATCTTATGACCCAGCAAAGGGGTATTTGGAGAGATGATGGGTTTTGAAGTTCAGTGTGAACAACACCTTCCTCATGACTATGTGGTAGTAATTGTTGTAACAAATTTGAGAGAGCTCTAACTAGAGCAAGAAGCCTTGTTCTTGCTTCAGATCCCATTTGAGAATGAGAGGGATTTTCTTGGCATATTACTGAGGTGTTGAAGTAGCAACGTTCCCTGAAGAAAGATGTGCTTAGACAGAAGGTTGTTTTTTATGAAGTAACAGGATTTGCCATTAGGAATTCTATGTAATCACCAAGAGATATTGACATGAGTCTTGTACATGTCTGTCATTTGTGTAGGAAATTGAGAGGTTTGTTCCTCAGGAGTATTGACTATATGGGATCTCAGACAAATGCATATACCCTGATCAATATACCTTTGCTAGTGTTCTTGTTGCTTGTTCCTCTCTAGCATCTTGAGAATGTTGCAAGATGGTCCATGATCGCATTATGAGGACATGGTTTAACTCTAATTTTTCTGAGCAGAATGCCCTTGCTTATGCATATAGTAAACATGGCAGTTCATGTGCCAGTTTAGCAAACCTTAAAACAATTAAAAGAATACAGTAGCAAAGGTTGAGAGTAAGATTGCATTCATAGGCATGCATAAAGGTTGAGATTTTAGAAGATGACTGTCATAAAGAATGGTAACAAGGTTAAGTGACAAATATTAATGAAGAGACGGTGCTTAAGGCTGAAATAATGAGAAATTTCCAAAAGGAAAGAAACAAATTTGTCACAAGGAGAGCAAGGAAGGTTCTACTAAAGGGGCAGTTATTAATGACCGTGTTTAAAAATCTTGACTATCATCAGCATACATGAAACAGAGTGAACATTCCTGTGAAGAGAAGGTAGTGACAGTTATATGTATGAGAGTGGTGAGACTATAATGAAGGAGCTGGTATTGATGCTAAGAGACAAAGCAAAGTAGAGACAAAAGCATGAGTAAAGGATTGTGACTTTCAAGCAAGCTCATAGGATAGTTAAATGAAGATCACAGTCAATGATAAGAACATAGTCCACATGACTAAGGAAAAAACAGTGAATAGCCACCACAATGAAGAAAGGACAATCACATTTATTTGTACAAGTAGCAAAATGTGAGTGGCAGTCCCAAGAGGATAATGAACAAGGTTGCAAATAATGCATTTAAAACCCTAGAATGTTTCTCTTGTTGATTTCTGATCAATGAAATGTAGTCACCGAGTTTTATTTCTGAGTTTTAGTGTCATCATGGAGTCTTATGAAAAGGCAGTTTAGAGATTTCAAATGCATCTCTTTGGTTGCAAATCTTCACAGTCAATGAGCAACAAATATTCACAGTTAAAGGGAAGCAAATTTCATAGTCTATGAGCAGAAAAATGATGGGAGTTAAGAGCATCAAATAATGACAAAGAGCAGCAAGTTATATCAGAAAAATGCAGCCCCTTTTATGAATAAAAGTGCAGCTCCCTTTATGAATAAAGGACAAAAAATACAGTCAAGAAAGTTGCAGCAAGAAGACCTTTAAAGTTGCAGCAATAATGGCATGAAAAGAGCAGAAAATTAATTGTTAATAGAGTAGAAAAAAGGTTGACAAAAGGAGCTTGATTAAGGAATGAACTATGAGAGTGTTAGAAGCAGCAAATAATCAGAAAATGAGTAGCAAAAAGGTGCAGCAATTGTGGACCAAAAAGTGCAGAACATCATAGTAAAAAAGTGCAGAAAATCATTGATAATAAGAGCAGCAATATCTCATGTTAAAGAGCGTCAATATCATGTTAGAAAGAGCAGCAGTACCTCTTGTTAGGATGAGCAGCAATAATGAGTAAGAGGACTGATTTTTCAAAAGATGACAGTCATGGACAGTCCACCGTGCTTGAAAATGGTAAAAGACATTGATCACAATCATTAGACAAGGAAATGCCTAAGAACAGTCAATTAGCAACAGCAAGGGTAATGATTTTAACATTTATTGCAAGCGGAAAAGGTAGAGTTTGTAGGTCTGTGAGGATCCAGGCAGAGTTTGTAGGTCTGTTGTGCAATGTTCTGTATCTATATGGCTCCTAAACATGGCCACAATTGAACAGATTCTCACATTGAAGGGTATTATATGGTGAAGCAGATTACCTTCTCAAGGATATAAAAGAATTGCTAAAACCAGTATGCCAATAAAATTGACATGCAATCAATATGGTGGAAGTATAAATGCTTATTCACAGATAACTCGATAAGCCTTGTTCACAATTTTCATGGGTTGACGTTGTCCTCAGGTCAAAATAAGAAAGTTTAATTTGGTAAACAGTGAAGCTAAGAAGTTCTTATATTTTTCAAATCTCTACGTAGATGGCACTAATTTTTAGGCACTTTTCTTCTGCTTGGCTTCTAACAAATATAGCAGCTACCATGTTCTTATTTAACTCTGCAGTCGTCAGACCAAGGCATGCTGAAATATGCTAAGGACATCTTACTTATTAATTTCTGTTTTTGAGGCTTACGTATGGTTTCTTGTATTTGAAGATCTTAATTAGAGTTATGCTAATTCAAACCCAAATAAACTATGGTATAAAGCTATTTTCCAATGTGTTATACTTCCTTTGTATTGGTTCCATCATTTGGTTTTTCACATTCTTACTTTTTGGTCTGTCAAGCTTCTCAATTGGCCTGTTTCAGCCTCTATGTTATGGTCACTACAGAATTCTCTAGTTGGGTCCAATGCCTCCTCCCTTTGGGGAAAATTTTATTATTTAAAGGTACTGTTGTCTTGTTGGTTGATCAGCTAATCTCTTTCTCAAATTCACCTATTAATGAAACAATTATAATAAATGACAAATGCCTTGTATGTGGGTAAAGCATTTTTTTGGATTTGAATTCTCACCCTACAAGCTTAGATTCCATGACCAAGGGGTTATTTCTTACATCAAATTTACCCTGGACTTGCATCAGGTTACATACTTGGGATGCACCACACACTTTGAGTTGGATATGTTAGTTTACCCAAACTGAACACTTAATTATGGCTCTTGGGGATTTGATTTTGGGATTGAACTTTCAAAGCCCCAGTGCTTTACCACTGGAGCTCATTCCATTGCACAGACCATAAGACATTTTTTTAAACTGGAATAATGACGGATTCATTGGAACCATCACCCACGAGAAGTGTTCCCATGGCCCATACAATTTGGACATGCAGGGTAGTGCTTACAAAAGGTTATCCATACAAATTCCAAAACAAAATTCCAGCAAAAAAATATAGCATCAAAAAATACAAAATATCAAGAAACAGAATCTCGAAATAAGTCCTCTATTGATCATTCAGGCAAGAGGGGTATGCCAATATTACTACACCTCTTTCAACAAATGAACATACTTCTCAAATTAAGTCATGGTTAGTGGAGTTGGTGAACCATCATCAACCATCAATCAACAGCCTTTGACTTTATGATATACACAATTCAAAAATGAAACTAAGTTTCACCTCTACTTCCTGTCTCCATGCTATTGGGCTTATGCACTTTTCACAAAATCCTATGATGGAATAATCCTCTTGCACATGATAATACTGGAAATAATTACAGTCATGGTATTCTTTGTGTTTCCTCTTGTTTTTTTTTTGTGATAATTTTGCAAGCTAAATAGATGGGTTCTGTTTTTTTTATTGTGATAGTCTAATTATGTCTATGTGATTTTTTTGTCTTCTGATCTGCAAAAACATATTGTAATGGATGTTAGGCTTAGCATGTGTGATTGATCAAGAGAAGAGAAAAGTAGGATACAGTCACATACTTATGTGTTCACCCCCTAAAAATCATTTGAGTAATCATGAAGTTGTCCTTATCATCTACCAAGCCAACTGCCTTGATAATCATTGCTACATGACCTAGCCAATTGACAATCTAGTTGTATCTTCCTGGTTAAGTTGTCAGTCTCTTTCCTTGATTCAATGGATCATTGATTGGCCTATTAGATCAACTGCAACTATCTATATGTCTGGAAAGCATTCTCAGACTTTGCATTGGTACTCCCACTGTGTATGATGGCATTTTTCTTGGCTCCTCCAATGCATCTCAGAGCATGGACACTTGAGGATTTTGGTTGCTCATCTAGATGGTTTTCTGTTATCATCTTATGGGGTCCTCCCTCTCCTCTTATATTACTGTCATTGCATGGGGGTTTACTTTTTTTAGAGTAGATGATGTTTATGTTTGCTTTTTGTCTAGGGCCTCGTTTTTGGCCTTAGTCCTTTGCTACTGTACCTGTTGTATGTTCTAGTCTTGTTGATCCATTTTTGGTCATTTGTGGACATTAATTTTCTTTTCTTTCTCTTTCTTTTTGTAGTGATGTTAACACAAAGAAGTCAAGAAATGAGAAAAGTAGCTAAGCAATACACAATTTGTTAGAGGATACCTTCTTTTTCTCTTGCATGAAACTAAAGATGAGAATCTGCTCTTGCATTGTTAACAATGGGTATGCACTAAAGCACTTAATGCATAAGATGGTCGTCAAACTAGCTAGCCTTCCTGATGAAGGCATTAAAATAGATCCATCAACAGACCTCCTTCAAAGAATCAATTCTATGGTCAATGCTTGACCTACTTGTTATCATGTTGCACAAGGATGAAGTCTAGAAAAGACAAATTTGAGATGATAAAATTTGTATTTGGGGTTGACCGTGGAAATTTTGCGAGTTGTGGATGTAAGTCCACTGGCCAACTGTAATGAGTTTCTCTTCTATGACATGCCAAATAGGTTATGACTGGGTCTATCATGCTATGTGATGAATAATTCTATGTATTCTTTTACTTTTTTGTATCTTAGAGGTAGCTACACTTATGCTTATACACCTGCAAGTAGAAATGTTGCAGCACATTGTCACACTTGTCATGAAATAGGTTCTTGATTGTCAAACTCATTAATTGAGAAAACTACTGGTCATTTCCATCAAAAACATGTTGTTGTGTATAATCTCTCATATTAGGATGACTAGATTGTAGAGGGAAGAATTATATTTCATATTTTCCTTTAGTCTACAATCCAGTGTCTTCATCTCCTTTGTGTTATTTTGTCATGATATTAGTCTAAATTTCTCTCTTGTTGTGTGGTAATTTCTCTTCAGGTTATATTAGAATGGGAGAAGGTTGGGTGTCATTTATTATTGTTGGATAGGAAGTGGTCTTGATTTACTAATTAATGTTGTGCAAAGGTTGTTAGGATCTTAGGTTTGGCTATTAATCTCTTCTTGGAGATAAGAAGATTGTCGATGGTTGCAAAACACTACAAGGTAATTCAATGTTTGAATTGGGTGTGGGATGACCTAATCTTTTGAGGTTGTCAAAGTTTGACTTTGAACTAGTGTAAGGATTCTTATTCTCATGATAATATGTTTTAATATGTTGTTAAGACTACAAATTTCTTGGTTGGATGTAATGTACAAGGCATTCATTGCAGAAGTTGTATGGTTATTTTGTGAATATCTTTATGATGATCAGGTTATGAGTAAATTTACCTGTTTGTTTTAGATAGGGATTTTTATTGAAATTCAAAATATTGTTTTCTATAGGAATTCGGTGAAATATATGAAGCTGAAGAAAATTTGGAACTGGATTTGGAATAGTTTGAGTGAGTTGCAGAGCTCTATCGAGGTGAAGAAGTTACTAGTTACAGTTAACCAATGCCAACTTAAAGTTACACAGTTTGCAGCCCAGCTTGAGCAGTAAGTTAATATGAAAGAAAATATTTGTAAAAGTTTTTTGGCATCACATATTTTCACTTTTGGGCTATCAAATGACCACAGTGTAGTGGCTACATATAATTGGATATTTTTTTGGGGTTTGATTTGCAGATTTATTATTTTCAGTTCATGTGTAGAGACTTGTGGATTTGTGGTTCTTTAAACGAATAATGCAAATGGATTTACTTGTTAAATCTAATATTGTTTGCCTACAGAAAATTTTTTCTTTCACCCTATTGATTATCCTAAAGGAAGAATTCAACTCTCTCCAAAATTGTATCAAAATCTCGAAAGGTTGTGCTATGCTCAAAGACGATTTGGAAATCCTATCATTCATCAATTACAAAGTACATGATTTAGTGGATTGTTACAATGAAAGGTTATCAACCTTTGAGAGGACCAGACACAGACACACAAGAAGAAGAAAGTTCCCACTTTGAAGCAAAATTGTCCAGTCTAGACAATTGAGTCAACTTTTTGTCAAGCTACCTTGCCATGCTCGAAAGAGTTATGCCAGTAGTTGAGTATATTCCACTGGGTTTTAGGAAAATATTAACATTTTCTCTTTCCTAGAAATGAATCGTTTTCTCACACCATGTTATGATGTACGTGTTGCTCATGATTGTATGAATAGTTTTATAAACTATAAATAAAAAAATACTTATTGGCATTGACTTTATGAATTCGGATTATGATGCATTATTTTCTTTGTTTTTTTATGAACATTATGCTTTGCGTATTCAACAACTGTTCATTTCTCCCAGCTTCAAAATCATTGATAATTTTTGTCATAATTTTCCATCATATTTGGAAAAATAAAAATAAAAACTTCAACCAATAGGAGGACGACGAGAATTTGAAAACATTGAATGTTGAAAACCACACTAAAAAAATATTTAAAATAAATTGTTTATTTTTTTAATACATTTTTACATATTGTCTCTAGAGAGACAATTTTTACATATTGACTTTACAGAAACAATGTCTTTAATCCCAACTATTGTCTCTAAAGAGACAAAAATACTTCTATTTCATATTGTCTTTATAGAGACAATTTTTAAGACAATACTTTAAGACACTCGCTTAAAGACAATACTTGAGACAATACACAATTTTTTTTTTGTCTCAAGTTAAGACAATTTACTTGAAAATTGTCTTAAACCCCCTCTATGTAATAGTGGCAGTTACTGTTTCAGCTCCCGACCCTGGTCATTCTCCAACGAACAATAATGTGCTTACAAATATGGAGCAGTTGCCTGTTTCACCTCCGGACCCTGGTCATTCTCCAACGAACAATAATGTGCTTACAAATATGGAGCAGTTGCCTGTTTCACCTCCCGACCCTGGTCATTCTCCAACGAACAATAATGTGCTTACAAATATGGAGCGGTTGCCTATTTCAGCTCCCGACCCTGGTCATTCTCCAACGAACAATAATGTGCTTACAAATATGGAGCAATTGCCTGTTTCAGTTCCGGACCCTGGTCATTCTCCAACAAACAATAACGCGCTTACAAATATGGAGCAATTGCCTGTTTCAGGTCCGGACCCTGGTCATTCTCCAAGCCTCTCATCACAAGTAGATCACAAAAAAATTGTTTTACCAAACCACAACTGGGCATATAAGGGGCTCTCTCACAATGTCAAAAGCGCCGCTTCAGCGTAAGGACACCCACTGAAAGCCGTTTTCGGTCCTTTTCTATTATAATCCGCAGACGCTAGTAACGCCATACAAATATAACATATTTTCTGCAATTCCTTCCTATGACTATTCATGTTCATTCATTCAGTAGATTGTAATAAATTTGTGTCGCGTTTCCATGGAATACAATATATCTCTGATTAACACAGCAACGAACTCTTGGATGGTTGCATTGTTTGAACATATCTTGTTTACTGTTTAGAGGGAAGTTAGACTCATATTGTTAACCATCCCCTAAGGTGAAATAGTATTGGACAAATGAAAACATTGTAAACGTCATGAAAAAATTGTCGTATGGGATGAAGTAAAGTGAGAAAGATCTTTCGAATATGGAAGAAGAAAAATGACGAAACATGCATCACTATAGCTGTGTTTGCCTCATCCACAAATTAATTAGAAATAGAAACTTACTGTCAAGGTACAAAAATATTTAAATATATGTTACGCAGTAAGTAAGATGTAAATCAAGAAGTAATAATATATCATATATTACTCATATATGCTTATACTAGCAATTGCACCTTGGTGTGCAATGGGTATGCTGAAGAGGTGTGGAAGTTAAATTTTGGAAAAAAAATTAGTTTTTGTACAATTTTTCTCTCTTTCTCACTGTTTTTTCTCATATAATTATACAATTTATATAAATTTTCTCTCTTGAAGTTTCATATAAGTATATTAATATTATACAAAATATATATTTTATCTTTTGTATTATATTTATGTGTTTATTTAGTTTGTATTAAATAAAAAATATATTAAACAATAATTTTTTTATTAATTTATATTTAATAGTTGTTATTATAAAATATAATATATAATATAATTTGCATTATATATAATATATAATATTTATTTTTTAGGTAAATATATATAATATAATAATTATAACACAAATTATATAATATTTATTGATATTAAATAGTGTATTATATTTGTATGTTAATTTTATGTGTATTATAATAAAATATTGTTTTTCTTTGTTATAATAATTTTATAATTGTATTTAATATTTATTTATTATAAAATATAATTTCTATATAATATATATTATAAAAAATTATAATTAATTATTAATTATATGTATAATATATTGTATCTTATGTATATATAATCATTGCTATCATTAAATATAATATATAATTTAATAAATCTATATATTAGTATTTTAGAAATGAATTCTATCATTAATGTAATATATTCTTTAACTGCAATGGATTTTGAAATGGCGAGCTCTACACAACTACAAAGCAGAAAGGTCTGTTGGAAGGATGATTTTTAATCTACTAAGAACCCACCTCAAGAGCATGGAAGGCTTCCTGATAAAAGACAACATTCAGAACATTTCTCTCACTCTGGTTAGGAATTTTCAAAGGGGGGAAATTTTCTTCCAAAACCTAACCCTAATGGCAAGGGAATTTTGGAAACCCCAAAGCAAGACTCTTTTCACGGGGGAAATTTCCTCCCGAAATTCAACCCTAATGGTAAGGGTATTTTGGTAATTGCTAATCTAGATTCTTTTCAAAATGCCTCTAATCCGACTCAAAGGCTTCATAATATTCCACCCAGAACATCTATGCCTCCAGGCTGGAATGCCCCTATTCACAATAATCAGAATGGTCCAAAGTATCCAAGGACCCATTTGCATCAAGAACATTTTCGAACTTCTCCATTCTCTCGCTCCTCTCCCAATTGTCTATCAATCCGACAATCCAATCACATTCCTAGGATCCCTCACTATCAAAGGAAAAATGAATGGCACCTGAATCAGTGAAGAAATAAGAGCTCTTTTCAAAGCCAAGGGAGAAAACCCTCGCTTTCGAAAAAAATAAATAGCTCAACGAATAATGAAAGGAATAGATTTACGAGTCTGGATAATAACAATGGTGACTTTGGCTTGCTTGGTTTTGGTGCGACAACTGGAAAGGAACGAGAATGGAGACCAGTTCCTAGAATTCCCTTGTTTCTTGACAATCAATATGATGATTGTGAGTAGAATGACTTCTTTGTTCAACTTTGGGGAGATGATATGCCACTTTCAAAAATAAGAACATGGATTCGGGAGAACTGGTATGAGTTCTTTGGCTTGTTTGTGGTTTCTGCATCTTCTTTCTTTATAATATTTAAAAACCCAACAATCAAAGGTAAAATTATGAGAAAAGGGCCCTTCTAGATTGGAAATTCCTTTTTAGGGATTTTAAATTGGAAAGAAAATTTATCTCTGGAAACCCTAAATTTGTGCCCTCAACCTGTTTGTTTCTCTCTACCTTTTCCTCCAGTTGAATACCTGGACTTACCATCCATTAAACAAATTGTAAATCATTTTGCATTATTTCTTCAAAGTGAATTCTTGATTGTTAACAGTAAACCCTCGACTAGCGTTTGGGATCTGACAGAAAAATATTTTGCTTCCATTCCTCTTAAAAATTGACACTCAACTAAAAGAGGAGAGTGGATTCAACAAATCAAGTGGGAAACCTCAGCATGGAAGGAAGCTAACCTTATTATTGATTCGAATGTCTTTATTAAGGCGAAAAATCCTCATCTAACTACTCTCTCAGGGGTGTTTTGTCTGAGCATGCATTCTCAAAAGGTTCAACCAAGTTTTCCCTCGAGTTCCTCTTCTTCTCGTGCTTCCCCTCATCGAAATCCTAAGGAATCCATCTAGGTTACTTATGTTAGTACTCAACCTATTGAGGGTAACAAGGTACCCTCAACCACCTTACCCATTGACAATGACCTTTCTTCTTTTTTGGACCAGTCTAATATCTCTTAGTCTCTGAGTGGGAACAATGCTCCTGTCAAAAATGACTTATCACATTTTTAGAATATCTTCAGTGGTTCAGAAGAAGATTTTTGGAAAATTGTAAGTGAATTTATGAATAAAGAAGTTGAAGAACTTATTGAGGAAATAGCTTATGAAGTCTTAGAAGAAGATGGTCAAGGAATTAATACTCCAACTCCTCCCATCACTCAATCAGCTTCTAAAAGAAAGCTTTATTTAAACTAAGCTATAAATTCTATATCTTCCTGTCCATCTTCTTCTCTTCCAGTCACTTTGGACCCTCTCCCTTTGCCTCCTATTTCTCAATTAGATTCTAAACTCAAGGCTTCAATTTCTCCCAGGATTAAACGAGGGAAAAAATATAACAAAGAAAAAAAGAATTTGGAAATTTCTACAGGTATTCGATCAACTTTGGAAATGAATCTCCAATCTAAGAAATTTGTGGGGTTAAATACCTCCCCTCAATTTTGGCAATGTGATTCTAGTGTCAGGATAAAATCCTCAGGAAGAATTGAAAAGAAGAGGAGAGAGGAACTCTCTCCTCAAGGAAAATGAGCGTCCTCTCTTGGAATGGTAGGGACTTAAATTCCGTTAAAGAGAAACACTTAATTAAGCATCATCTATTAGGTACTCTTTCTGATATCATTATTCTTCAGGAAACGAGGCTATCATGCCTGAAAGAACCATGAAAGACAGGGATTCTGAACAAGCACCGTGGAGATAGAATGTGTAAACTCAACCTAATATTATTAGGCAGTCAAGGGTATCCTTATAAAGGAGAAATATCTAAGAGCTGAACAAAATATCAGGAAAATATCAGGAGGGAAAAATATCAGATAAATATCTAGGCTATGTCAATGAGTCATACAACAATAAATGCATAAGTAGGCTTAGGTCAACCTATATGTATGCAAGCATTTAATGTATACACTCACACCGCCCCTTAAGCATAAATTAGGTAGGCAGGGATAAAATGGGTCCTGACCACTAGCCTGGTGAGGTACCCATGTACAAAGTA
>VDFB02105785.1:191490022-191541482 GCA_007258455.2 Sequoia sempervirens | reverse complement strand
ATTCTAATGTATGGTCTGAACAGCTCTGGGACAACCCTACTAACTGATGCATCCCAAGATGCAAAGTCATCTTGGACCCCTACAAAGTTCAAGAGACTAGAGTTTGAGGTAGCTAGACTATAGGCGAAGAGAGATCAGATAGTAGGGGAGGATCAGGAGGCCCTTGGATAGGTGTGGGCTTACATTTTTCTCTTAGTACACTCAGCGGATTGTGATCACAATTGCATACCACCATCTCCCGATAGACTACTACCAGAAAAATGCGAGCACTAGATCCTAAGGGATCTGGTAGTCACATACCTTAGTGACATTATATTTATACTCAATTATGCAAGAATACCTGAAATTACATCCTTTTCAAAGGTACAATTCTCATTAATTCTTGAAATTAGAACAAATCCATTCAACATAGGTTGAATTCACATGAAATATCAATTGTATGAAAGTCAAAATTAAACCAATAGTGTTTAGGATCAATCAATCAAACATTGAGAGTAAACTAGTTAAAAAATCATCATTTTTCTTCTACCTAATATAAGAAGATCTGATTCAAAGCAATCGCTAATTCCTTTTAAAAATAGTAGCTAAGAATGTATCCACCATCAAAAATAGCTATGTTCTTTCATATAAAATTTTGTATAGATTTGTTGTGTATGCCTTTTCCATTACCATTTTATAAAAAAATATCATCTTAATAGTGATGGATGATTGAATGTGATTAGAAATATTGATATAAAAATATAGATAAAAAATGTAGAAGCAATCATATTTCAACAAGAACTATGGGAAACTAATATTCACTTAGTTTTTTCCTTTTTTAAATTTCAAGATTTCTTGATTTCATTTCAAGATATTTGCTAACCCTAACTAAAATTAATTGACTATCACATTAAACAAATATAATATTAGTAAATGAATTCAATGTATTTGAATAAAAATCTCTACCCTAGTTATCATGATCAAGAAGATTATCATCTTGAATATAAAATGTCTCTAATAAATCATGTGTGTGATTAACTTTTCATACATGGTATCTATTGGAGAAAAAAATGATATGGTAAGGTTTATCTATTTGATATATCATAAATTTGGTTTTAGCTAAGATAAAATTGATGAAAGATCGAATGGACTTTTAATTTGATACAATAAGATGCTAATTATTTATGAGAGACAATTACATAATTATTTACACTAGTCAATTTCACCACCAGATACTGATTATTCACTCGAAGATGTTATTTCATATCATTACTAAAACCCATATTAATTGAGGATATTTATTTCATCACTTCTTTAATTAGTCGATAGGCTATTATAGGTGGGAAACCCACTCGAAAAGTCTCCTGTCTGATGCTGGTAAATTTTCCAAGTCTCTCGCTGCTGGATTTTGGATGTCTTCACTACATATCCCAAAGGTACATACGATATCAATTGTTTTGTACACTTGACCCCTCACTTTTCAGAGGGGTCCCTTGTCCTGTGCACACCTATGTTTGAATAGAAGTCGGCTAGGACAGATGTAGCTACAACATCTAATAGAAAATTTGTCCCCCCTAATTTGTATGCATTGATCAATGTCCATACCCAATTTGAAAGAAACCTCTACCGTATTTTTTGGCTTACAGAAGCAAGCAAAAAGGCACACAAAAATCGTCGGATGCGTTAGGTAGAGCGGCACCTGTAAGTACTTGAAACGAAGAACTCATAAGCTCGCTGATGTCATAGGTATGGCTCAGGCAGACGTTCCACACCATTTTTTGGGTCGCAATTTTAATAGTTCACCAAAACTACTGTGCTTACAATAAATGTCTACCAATGTTAAATATCTCTCACCTGGACACAAGCCACACAGAAGACGGACGAATTTGGCTGCTTCTTTCAACTGCGTGTGGCTTTTAATAGGCATTTTATACATAGTTTTGGATTTAATTTTTCAGTCAAGGGAAGAAGCGAGAACGTTGGGAAAATGCCTTCAGAGATTTGGAAGTGGTTTAGTTCCTATTGTTGCTGACCAGTTTGGGTGAGGAGCAACCTCCCAATCTCGCATCTTAAGGCTATTCAGATATGCTTTTTGGCTGCTAAGATATTCTGTTTGGCTTTTTCAACAATGGAGTGGAGGAATTGTACCAGCTTTGCACGAAAGGCATAGAAGTGACACCCAAAACATGCTCCTTCTCATTTGGCAAAGCTCACTAATCAATAACCCTCCAATACCAGGTTTACATCTCAAATTTTTGGCTCTTACTTTTAAATTTGGAAATTATGCTTATTTTGATTTTCGTATGAGAGCGATGATTGAAATTGTAGATTGTGACTGTAAACACCCATGGCATCCAATTACCTTCTTTATAATTTCTTGAGCTTTTTCCAGATTTAAAAACTGCCATGATGTAGATTACTTCTTGTTCCTCTACTTAGTTGCCATGTATCCTAGGGAACATTTAAGACGTTTAAGAGTATGGCTAGAAGATCGCCCAATCATTTCAATCCTTTCCTATAGTTAAAGAAAAAATGTTTGCTTCTATTAATTCTATAGGAAGTAGGAAGACATGAGTGGCCATGGCACAAAAGGTAAAAAAAAATATCACAGCCTTGACAGGACGAAAGGTGTAGACAAGTATATAGACTGCTTAATTTTTGCACCAATGTTTTGCTTAGTAGCTACACTCTGAATGATAAGACTATTTAATCTTTCCATCTAACATTACTTTAGTGTCCTTACTACACTCAGTTGCAATGGTATCAATGCACGCTCATGTATGAGCAATTTTTTTGTCATAAGCAACATCATATTTCTCTTCCATCAATGTCTTGTTTGTTAAAATATTTGATTATATTGGTCTGCTGTAGGTTATTCCCAGCAAAAGTGGCTTCATTGCTCAGTTGAATGAAGGACACCATCTCAAAAAATGTCCCACTGAATTTTGAGTGGACAAGGTGCTACATCCTTTTGATCCCAAGAAATTCAACTTCACTAAAGTAGGCTAGGAAGAGGTTCTTTTTCATTTTGAAGAGAGTGAAGAAAATAAAGTTTAGTATTTAGACAAAGCTCCCATCTTGGACAGTCCCAATGTTATTGCTATCAATGTAAGCAAAATTAATGGACATGATAGTATTTCTTCCATGTTAATGCAGTCTTGTAAAGTGTTTTTTGTTTTGGAAGGGGAAGTTATTTGGTCATTTTTGTCCTTCCATAGGTGAGTCCAATTGAATATGGACATGTGCTCCTTGTTCCTCAAGTGCTAGACTGTTTGCCTCAGTGCATCGACCCATATAGCTTTCTCTTAGCTATGCACATGGCTATTGAGGCTGGCAGCCCAGCTTTTCGTCTTGGTTACAATAGCTTGGGGGCTTTCACTACCATCAATCATCTACACTTCCAGGTATAAGTAATTTTATTTTGTTAAACATTATAGTGTATTTTCAATCATTACGTGCTTTTGGGCTGGTTATGTGAGTTAGTCTAATAATAGGAGTTGATTTCAGGGTCAAAGTTTCCCTTTTATACTTTCAAGAGAAGGGACACTCATCTTATCTATGAAAAGAATGCAGAGGACAATGTCTTAGGAGAGGACATTTCTTTCCTTGACCCTGGCACACACCCAATACAATTTATATTTTCTTCCTTTCAGTTTAAATCTAATTGAAGGGTTTTTGGATGAAAATTGTATTTAAGTTTTAAATCAGGTTTGAAAACATATTTTGTGATTTTTGAAATGAGATAGAAAGTTGATTTGAAAATTGATTCAGAAGTTCATATTTTTGTAAATATAATAATTTTAATTTAGATCTATTTGAAATTAGATTGTCTGTAAGTTAATAATACAATTGGCATACATGTAAATAAGCTTATATGTAAAGTTGTGCATGGAGTAGATGCAAATCGCCTGTGAGTGATGAAAGAGTGTACGTTCTTCCCTTGTGATAAAAAATATATATTTTTCAAAGATTTTCCAAAAAATAGCTATTTGGTGACAAAGAGCCAATAAAAATATAACATTAAATTAAACATTCAAGGAGGGAAATTTAAATTTAGGTGCCAAAGGAATCATGATTTGCAAAGAAAAACAAAAACATGATAGACCATACCGTACATAGATAGTTGACACACATGCAAAGCATTATAGGTTGTTCTGACAAAACAATTCATTTTCCTTCAATCATAAGGGTTGTATCTAAGTTGTAAAATGGCATGGGAAATCAAACACTGTCTCATGTTCGGCTTTGAATTATTGTCCACAAGTAACCAAAGCAGATAAGCAAAGTAGTTGTATTAGAAAATCAAGGGGCTGTAGCAGATGATGGTTGATCAGAATCCCTTCATAGTTGTCCATAAGAGAGTGAACAATCAATAGATTGGCATAGGGGAGATAACTTAGTAGTTGAGCGCCCTAGCTTTCTTGGCAAGTCTCTTGCTTATAATTAAAGGTTTCAAGGGCACACCATCAAGTATGATGCCACACTAGCATGCTTTTTGTCAAGGTGTCCAAAAAGACCCAAAAAAAAAAAAGTGAGACCGATACTTGTGCACTAAATCATGTTTTATTGGTGCGCTAATGTGACATTACATGATTGATCCAATATTGTTAAAAATATTGGACATTACAAAACTCTCATTACCAATGGCAACTAAATAATGGAGTGAAATAGACAAATATAGATTTTTTTCTTTAAAAAAATTGAGTATTGTTTGATTTTGACATATTTGCATGTAAATTTAAAACATTAAGCAATGCAAATAAAAAAGAAAAGTTGCCATCAAATTGAAAAAATTATTGCAAATGAAAATAGAAAGTTCCCATTTAGCTGGAAAATCAATTTGTATGTGGCTTTTACATGATAATTGAGATTTTGGAGGCTTTCACGTGATATTTTGGAGGATTTTACTATTAAATGCAAGCTGATTTACCATTAAACGAATGAAAAAGAAAAGTTGCCATCAAATTAAAAAAATTATTGCAAATGAAAATAGAAAGTTCCCATTTCATTGGAAAATCAATTTGTATGTGGCTTTTACATGATAATTGAGATTTTGGAGGATTTTACTATTAAATGCAAGCTGATTTACCATTAAACGACAACTGAAACTTGTTTTCTAGCAACTCAATAGTGGTTTGCAGGCCTGGAGGATACCAATGAAAGAAATGAGGAGGTGGATGCTAGCATTTCTAAGAGAACCAGGGCCAACATGACGAGAAAGTCTACCCCCACTCTGCATATGATTCAAACTTTTAAGAAGGGGGTTCATGATATGCAAAACCTAGAGGCCGAGACAAAGACTGTCCTGAAGACGTCGGGTTAATTGGTGTCATTTTTAGCTGGCCTTTTAGCTTGACCTTTCTAGTCTTTTGCGGTTGGTTGTTGCTTATTCCGGTTTTTATCTTTTGTGCAGCTGGTTGTTTTTGTTGGACTTCTCTTTTCTTTTACGTTGTATACTTTGTGGTTTCGGGTCCCTGTAAAACCCATTTTACGCTTTATCAAAAACAGTGGTTTGTAGGCGTGTAACTTGTTTTCTGGCAACTCAACAATGGTTTGCACATGTGAGACTTGTTTTAGGCTGAAATCCCACACTATATGTAGCTTATCGCTAATTAATAATAAATAGGATTTTATATAGTACAAATCAAACTAACATATAAAAAATCTAATATAGAGACAATCATATATATATATATATATAGAGAGAGAGAGAGGTAGATATACATAAAGAGAGAAACTCAAAAGATAGAGAATGAAAGGAATATAGAGATTTAGATAGATATATAGCGAGAGACAGGGAGGGAGAGAGAGAAATAAAGAGACAAAGAGAAAGAGTAATAGAGATATAAATAGAAAGTGAGATATAGATGGAGATAAAGAGAGAGAGGAAGGGAGAGAGAAATAAAGAGATTGAGAGGAGGAATAGAGATATAAATAGAAAGCGAGATATATAGATGGAGACAAATATTGAAAGAGAGACGAAGAGACAAGGAGAGATAGAGCATAAGAGAGAACTATCAAAGATACAAAGAGAAAGAGAGATGGAGAAAAGTGAAACTAACTTTTGATTAGTTGTTTCATGTCAAGAATCCAAGGATGACATGTGTCCTTGGCGAGTTATACTCAAGGTAGGATGTCATTTTATTAAGGATATGATAGTTCACCTTTAAGACCTCTTTAGTGTATCCTTTGCACACTTAATATAATTTATCTAACATTCTAGCATACCTCTCTCTCTATCTCCCTCTTACTCTATCTCTCTCCCTATCTCTCCATCTCTAAGTATCTCTCTCTCTTCTCTCTATCTCTCCCTCTTCTACCTATCTCCATTTCTCTCCCTCTCTCTCTCTGCATGCAGTTTTCCATTATGTTACATTCGGCTACAAGGTATATCATTAACCAACAACAACTATACTTAATCCAATCGATCTTTTAAGTCACTGAGCTTCTTCCATTATACAAAAAATATTATGTTGTAAAACCATTTAGCATAGCATACCGATTTAAATAAAGTTTCATTTGTTAATATTCAAATCTTCTCCCATCGCATCATCAATTGACTTTCGCTATAAATAGTTAATCGTAAGAAAAACAATTAACATTTTCTTGCACTTTTTCCCATGCCCTTCAATATATTGCCATAGTATATCCTGCTATCAGCATAACCATTGCATGTCGTTGAGGTGCAAGCGCTAGTATAATTGAAGGGCTACTCAGTAAAAGCTTCTAGTTTGAATAGCAAGCTCTACACGAAAATGAAGTCATTGAATGAAAAATGGATACACGTTTAAGGAGAGAATCAATTTGCGTCATCTCCAATACGCCATACGACTTTGAATATCTCACTGTGGAAGAAATTATTTCAACTATATTTATTAGTTATGCCTCCCATATAAATGGGTCGCAATGATGCATTGAATCCCATCTCAATCTTCATCTACATACTGATTATTAAGATTTTTCTCTGCATTTGAGTATTTAAACACTCTCAACCCTAAACATGGGAAGTTTGGTGCGGATGAAAATAAACACATTGCTTGCTGTCCTTTCCCTTATGTTCATACTTGATGTTTCTGCTCCATATAACCTGCCAAATATTTGAAAGAACAATAATGCGCTTCCAAATATTGAGCAGTTGCCTGTTTCAGGTCCGGACCCTGGTAATTCTCCAACGAACAATAATGCGCTTACAAATATGGAGCAATTGCCTGTTTCAGCTCCGGACGGTGGTCATTCTCCAACGAACAATAATGCGCTTGCAAATATGGACCAATTGCTTGCTTCAGGTCCGGACCCTGGTCATTCTCCAACGAACAACAATGTGCTTACAAATATGGAGCAGTTGCCTGTTTCAGCTCCCGACCCTGGTCATTCTCCCACGAACAATAATGTGCTTACAAATATGGAGCAGTTGCCTGTTTCAGCTCCAGACCCTGGTCATTTTCCAACGAATAATAATGCGCTTACAAATAGGAGCAATTGCCTGCTTCAGGTCCGGACCCTGGTCATTCTCCAACAAAAAATAATGTGCTCACAAATATGGAGCAATTGCCCGTTTCAGGTACGGAGCCTGGTCATTCTCCAAGCCTCTCATCACAAGTAGATCACAAAAAAATTGTTTTACCAAACCACAACTGGGCATATAAGGGGCTCTCTCACAATGTCAAAAGCGCCGCTTCAGCGTAAGGACACCCACTGAGAGACATTTTCAGTTCTTTTCTATTATAATCCGCAGAC
Organism: Sequoia sempervirens; assembly: GCA_007258455.2. NCBI lineage: Eukaryota > Viridiplantae > Streptophyta > Pinopsida > Cupressales > Cupressaceae > Sequoia > Sequoia sempervirens. The sequence goes on along the minus strand of VDFB02105785.1, from coordinate 191,533,766 downwards.
GCTAGTAACCCCATACAAATATAACATATTTTCTGCAATTCCTTCCTATGACTATTCATGTTCATTCATTCAGCAGATTGTAATAAATTTGCGTCGTCTTTCCATGGAATAGAATATATCTCTGATTAACACAGCAACGAACTCTTGGATGGTTGCATTGTTTGAACATATCTTGTTTACTGTTTAGAGGGAAGTTAGACTCATATTGTTAACCATCTCCTAAGGTGAAATAGTATTGGACCAATGAAAACATTGTAAACGTCATTACCAGAAGATATATAAATGAATTAATGAATAGATTAAAAATTGTTGTATGGGATGAAGTAAAGTGAGAAAGATCTTTGACTATGGAAGAAGAAAACTGACGAAACATGCATCACTGGAGCTTTGTTTGCCTCATCCACAAATTAATTAGAAATAGAAACTTACTGTCAACGTAAAAAATATTTAAATATATGTTACGCAGTAAGATGGATGTAAATCAAGAAGTAATAATATATCATATATGCTTATACTAGCAATTGCACCTTGGTGTGCAATGGGTACGCCGAAGAGGTGTGGAAGTTAAATTTTGGAAAAAAAAATATTTTTTTTACAAGTTTTCTTTCTTTCTCATGGTTTTTTCTCATATAATTATACAATTTATATAAATTTTCTCTCTTGAAGTTTCATATAAGTATATTAATACTATACAAAATATATATTTTATCTTTTGTACTATATGTATATGTTTATTTGGTTTGTATTAAATAAAAAATATATTAAACAATAATTTTTTTATTAATTTATATTTAATAGTTGTTATTATAAAATATAATATATAATATAATTTGCATTATATATAATATATAATATACCTTTTTTAGGTAAATATATATAATATATTAATTATAACACAAATTATATAATATTTATTGATATTAAATAGTGTATTATATTTATATGTTAATTTTATGTGTATTATATTAAAATATATTACTTTTTGTTATAATAATTTTATAATTGTATTGAATATATATTTATTGCAAAATATAATTTCTATATAATATATATTATAAAAAATTATAATTGATTATTGATTATATGTATAATATATTGTATATTATGTATATATAATCATTTCTATCATTAAAAAATAATTTATTTTAATAAATATCTATATTAATATTTTAGAAATGAATTCTATAATTAATGTAATATATTCTGAAATGGCGAGCTCTTAACAACTACGAAGTGGAAAGATCTTTTGGGCAGATGATTTTTAATCTACTAAGAACCCATGTCAGGAGCATGGAAGGCCTCCTGATAAAATACAACATTCAGAACATTTTTCTCACTCTGGTCAAGAATTTTCAAAGGGGGAAAATTTTCTTCCAAAACCTAACCCTAATGGCAAGGGAATTTTGGAAACCCCAAAGCAAGACTCTTTTCATGGGGGAAATTTCCACTCAAAATTCAACCCTAATGGTAAGGGTATTCTGGTAACTCCTAATATGGATTCTTTTCAAAATGCCTCTAATCCAACTCAAAGGAATCATAATATTCCACCCAAAACATCTATTCCTCTAGGCAGGAATGCCCCTAATTCACAATAATCAAAATGGTCCAAAGTATCTAAGGACCCGTTTGCATCAAGAACATTTTCAAACTTCTCCATTCTCTTGCTCGTCTCCCAATTGTCTATCAATCCAACAATCCAATCACATTCCTAGGATCCCTCACTATCAGAGGTAAAATGAATGGCGCCTGAATCTATGCAGAAATTAGAGCTCTTTTCAAAGCCAAGGGAGAAAACCCTCGCTTTCGAAAAAAATAAATGAAAGGAACAGATTTACGAGTCCCAATAATAAAAATGGTGACTCTGGCATGCGTTGTTTTGGTGCAACGATTGGAAAGGAACGAGAATGGAGACCAGTTCCTAGAATTCCCTTGTTTCTTGACAATCAATATGATGATAGTGAGTAGAATGACTTCTTTGTTCAACTTTGTGGAGATGATATGCCGCTTTCAAAAATAAGAACATGGATTCGGGAGAACTAGTATGAGTTCTTTGACTTGTTTGTGGTTTTTGGATCTTCTTTCTTTATAATATTTAAAAACCCAACAATCAAAGGTAAAATTATGAGAAAAGGGCCCTTCTGGATTGAAAATTCCTTTTTAGGGATTTTAAATTGGAAAGAAAATTTATCTTTGGAAACCCTAAATTTATGCCCTCAACCTATTTCTTTCTCTCTACCTTTTCTTCCAGTTGAATACCTGGACTTACCATCCACTAAATTTTTTTAAATCATTTTGCATTATTTCTTCTTCGTGAATTCTTGATTGTTAATAGTAAACCCTCGAGTAGGGTTTGGGATCTGACAGAAAAATCTTTTGCTTCCCTTCCTCTTAAAAACTGACTCTCAACTAAAAAAGGAGAGTGGATTGAACAAATCAAGTGGAAAACCTCAGCATGGAAGGAAGCTAACCTTGTTATTGATTCCAATGTCTTTGTTAAGGCGGAAAATCCTCATCTAACTGCTCTCTCAAGGGTGTTTGGCCTGAACATGCATTCTCAAAAGGCTTAACCAAGTTTTCCCTCGAGTTCCTCTTCCTGTCGTGCTTCCCCTCATCGAAATCCCGAGGAATCCATTCGGGTTACTTATGTTAGTACTCAACCTGTTGAGGGTAACAAGGTACCCTCAACCACCTTACCCATTAACAATGACCTTTCCTCTTTTTTGGACCAGTCTAATATCTCTCAGTCTTTGAGTGGGAACAATGCTCCTATAAAAAATGACATCACATTTTCAGAATATCTTGAGTGGTTTACAAGAAGATTTGTTGAAAATTGTAAATGAAGTTAGGAATAAAGCAATTGAATAACTTATTGAGGAAATAGCTAATGAAGTCTTAGAAGACGATGGTCAAGACATTTATACTCCGACTCCTCCCATCACTCAATCAACTTCTAAAAGAAATCTTGATTTCAACATAGCTGTAACTTCTATATCTTCTCATCCATCTTCTTCTCTTCTAGTCACTTTGGATCCTCTCTCTTCGCCTCCTATTTCTCAATTAGATTTTGAACTCAAGGCTTCAATTTCTCCCAAAACTAAACGAGGCAAAAAATCTAACAAAGAAAAAAAGAATTTGGAAATTGCTACGGGTCTTCGATCAACTTTGGAAATGAATCTCCGATCTACTTCTAAGAAATTTGTGGGGCTACATACCTCCCCTAAATGTTGGCAATGTGATTCTACTATGGGGACAAAATCCTCAGGAATAATTAAAAAAAAGAGGAGAGAGGAACTCTCTCCTCAAGGACAATGAGGGTCCTCTCTAGGAATGTTAGGGGCTTAAATTCCCCTAACAAGAAATGCTTAATTAAGCATCATCTATTAGGTACTCTTTCTGATATCATTCTTCTTTAGGAAACGAAGCTATCATGCTTCAAAGAGCCATGAAAGAGAGAGATTTTGAACAAGCACAATGGAGATAGAATGTGTAAACTCAACCTCATATTATTAGACAGTCAAGGGTATCCTTATAAAGGAGAAATATCACAGAGCTGAAAAAAATATAAGGAAAATATCAAGAGGGAAAAATATCAGGTAAATATCTAGAAAATATCTAGGCTATGTCAATGAGTCATACAACAATAAATGCCTAAGTAGGCTTAGGTCAACCTATGTGTATGCAAGCATTTAATGTATACATTGACACTGCCCCTTAAGCATAACTTAGGTAGGTAAGGATAAAATGGGTCTCGGCTACTAGCCTGGTGAGGTACCCATGTACAAAGTAATGTATCATGAAATGGAGAAAAGTAGAAAACCTTGTGGGAAAAAACTACCCTCCAAAAGAGAGAAAATATTCATGAAAATTATACACATGAAGAAGTACTACTTCTTTCACTAAGTAAAATATATGATTTTCTCCACAAGAGAGAAAATAATAGAAGGTCTATGAGACCCCCCCATAATACATGTCAAACTACATTAAAGTCGGATAGTCAACAAAGGATGTAGATGTAGTTCCAAGAACACTTCACAATGTTCCTTCGCTTAGGAAGAAATAAAACCAACTAAATATGTAAGATATCTTCCCATGTGATAATATGTATGTAAGATCTTGAATAGAGTTGAAGCTCATCCAAGAATGATGATGATTGTTTCCATGACGTCTTTGAATTTTTCTCAGGAATCTACAAGCCAATGCTGACATGTCACGAATACTGATGGAATGTATCAAGTATCATAGAAGATTCTATAACAGGGACCACAAGAACCATAGATGTATGGGGATAACTGGAACCATAAGAATCTGACACTGTCACTATAGAAGTCAATGTAGGTGAAGTAAGAGCAATCACATATGAAAAAGACAAGAAAAATGCAACTTTACTGAACTTGTCATCAAAAAGAAGACTGATGTCCTCAATGTGTGCTTCCCTGTCATTAATGCGGGACTCTACGAAAAAACATGAAATGTCAGGTAGATATGCATCCCAATGAACAATGCTAGGAAGACTAATATCCTGTTGGAAAGAAATGTTGGAAGCTCTTGAAGAAACAACTCTGAAATCCGATGAAGCAACAGGAGGAGGTGGAGGAATGATGATTTCCTCTATGTCAATTGGATGCTCTGTGTCTAAATCATGATGCGGGAGGTGAGTTTTGATCATAGCAGGATCATGCGGGTAGGGAGAAGCATTGGAGTATCCATATATTTTGCAAATTTTGATCCATAATGCATGTGGACATTCAATATCCATGATGACATACAAAGAGTCATCTGGAATATGTAAACAGATTAATCCACAAATATGATCATGAATATTAAACCATTTATCCTTCTGAGATTGTTTACCTGGTTCAGGGATAAGTTCATACAGATATGGCATGAAATTATGGAAACTGAGATGTTTTAGGATTCACTCACACCAAGACTTATAGTTTCTCGGTTTTAGGTTGATTACAGAAGAGTGGGTTTCATATCCCATGATTACAAATAAGTTAATTCCTTAAGACAATAAAAAATCAACACATTAAGAACCTCTAGATTTGGTACTTTATAAGTTAGTGCATTTTACAATCATACGATCTTCCTTTTTGCCAATTATGACAAAATAGAAAAAAAGACCCCTCCTTTGCAAAATTTTTAAATGATCAATCTCTTATCACTTCCCCTTTGTCACATTCATTTCAAAATGAAAAATACATTCTTCTTTTGCAAATTTTTTAACTATGAGTAAAAATAACCCCTTTTTACAAATTGATTGCAAAAGAAAATTGACTCCCCCCCTTGTTCAAACTTTATGATAACCAAGTTTGACTGTTACCATAATTGTTAGCACAAATTTGAAGCAAAAATTATAATTACAAATAAATGCTTTAATTCCAAACATAAATTGTAACTTGAGAGATATGTGCGAGGTCTTTTACTGGGTCAAATGGAAACAAAAAATAGAGTTCAATTACAATTAGAACTCATAATGGGAGGTGAGAATAAAAGACGTATGGGAGATGACGTAGCTTAGCGTGAGATAGGATAGACTAAGTCAATGGTTGATCAGTCGCTGCCTTGTGCCATGTCAAGGAAGAGCTTTCCCTTCACTCCATGCTACCAAGAACTCCATGCAGAGATGTAGGGCCGAATGGTTTCCAAATCAAGTGTGAATGGTCAAAGCTTCCCCTTTAAAATGCAAACATGGATTTATCTCTAAGTTTTTCCTCTATCCCTCCAATTTCTCTTCACAGATGAGTAATCGCAGGAAAGACTTGAGTTTTTTAGGCTACAGTGGAGGGCAGGAATATGGAGGAAGCGTAGCAATGGTGCACAAAAGGGAGGAATAGCTGCAGGATTGTTTAAGAATTCACGTGCCTGGAAAGTTCCCAACAATCTTGGCATGGTCCTACCATGAGATTCACCCTATCGGTTGCTTGGTATTGATGCCCGCTCTGCCGAATGAGGGTTGAAAACACCTCACCTGATAATGGAATCATAATTCAAATCACCTCGCCTGAGAATGGAATAGCGTGAGGCTTGGGTAAAACTTTGACGTTTCCCCCACTATGAAATGGATGGAGTGCAGATTGTCTTCACTTGCAGATCAAAATCCATATAACCGCAACCTTTGGTGAGGACTTTGTGGCACTAAATTACCTTTAGCAGATCGCATCGTGCTTAGAGGGGTGTGAGTTGCCTTTAATAGGTCGTGCCCTACTTAGAGGGATGCATTATAAGACACAAACCACCACACACAACATAGAGAATGCCAGACACAACACAAAGATTCATGCCAGACACAACACAAAGATTCATGCTAGCTCTCAAATTCCAAAACCCAATAGGGGTGGGGTCGATTTAATGAAGAAAATAGCCACAAAGTCAAACGATCTGCAACAAATTTTGCCTCCGTAAGTAGAGGTGTCACAAAAATTTTGAGCAGAGATATGCAATAGGGGTGGATCGATTCTTTCTTGAAGTGTGCACGTTGACTCCAAATAGCCTCTCAAATTGCTTTAGAAATGCCTAACCATCAACCCACAATTACACACATTGCAAACAAATTCAATACAACAGATTTGTTCTAACTTTGGCTTGCACTACCTCTCCCTAAGCTCCGATACCATGGTTCTCCGATACCATGAAAGAACCATGAAAGACAGGGATTTTGAAAAAGCATAGTGGAGATAGAATGTGTAAACTCAACCTCATATTATTAGACAGCCAAGGGTCTCTTTATAAAGGAGAAATATCCAAGAGCTGGAAAAAATATCAAGAAAATATCAGGAGGGAAAAATATCAGGTAAATATCTAGAAAATATCTAGGTTATGTCAATGATTCATACAACAATAAATGCCTAAGTAGGGTTAGGTCAACTTATGTGATGCAAGCACTTAATGGATACATTAATAATGCCAATCAACAATAGAAACTTTCAGATCTTGGAATGATTGGGATTTGGTTGTTTCCCCCACATTTGGTGCTTCAGGGGGTGTAGTCACTCAATGGAATAAAATCTATGTAAAACATGACTCATTAAAAGTTAAGGAAAATTTGATAAAGGTTTCTGTTAGATGCTTAAGAAAAAACCTTCATTTCGTAATTTACAATGTTTATGGTCCTTGCTCATTGGCTAGCAAAAGACAAGTTTGGAGACAATTTTTTGCAAATTTTGAGGATGATGCATTGATCCTTAAAATTATAGTGGGTGATTTCAACGTGATCATAAGTTCTTCAGAAAAAATGGGTGGCATAACTCCCCCATCTGCTTTGTTAGAAGACTTTATTAACTTCATCTTATCCAATAATTTATATCACTGTGGGCTATCAAAAATGGAATGTATACTTGGACAAATAGGCGTAAGAATTTTTTCTGAATTGTAGAAAAACTTGATAGTATTTTGCTCTAAAAAAAATTGTTGGCAACACCTTGGGATTTCTTTTTGATCATTCATGCTTTACCGAGTTGAGATCACTTCCCAATTTCTTTCCCCTTTTCTAATGTAAGAAATAAAACTAAACTTCCTTTCAAACTAGAGGCTATGTGGTTCAGAGGTCCAATTTTTTTTTATTTAATAAGAAATTGGTAGCTTTCCATTCCCTTTTTTAAGGGAGCAAGAATGTTCCAACTGAGTAAAAAGTTACGCCTTCTTCAAAGTAAAATCAAAGATTGGAACATTAATCATTTCAAAACATTTTCTCTTAAAAACTTCGGTTAGAATATGAGTTTTCTGATAGTTATGAAGAGTTCATCAAAAAGGGAAATGATAGCTCTCTTTTTCTAGGAAAAAAAACTCAAAGTTGATTTAGAATAGATCCTAGCTCAGGAGGAGTGCTATTGGGAACAAAAATCAAGAGAAACTTGGCTGAATGAAGGTGATAAGAATACTAAATTTTTTCATGCCTTGACCAAATTACATCATCAATCAAATAAAATTCTCTGAATTTCTTCATCTTCATGGTCTATTCTTTCTTCTAAAAAGGATATTGCATTTGAGGAGGTGAATTATTTTAAAAATATTCTTTCTTCAGATGCCCCTTACAATTCTCATGGGGAGAATGAGATACTTCACAATATCCCAGAACTTATAAATGCAGATCATAATAGTATGCTAATATCTAAGTTCACTCTTGACAAGATCAAGAAAGCTGTCTTTTCGATGAAACTTGAGAAAGCTCTGGGTCTAGATGGATTTACAATTATTTTCTTTCAAAAATGTTGGGATATTATGGGTGTTGATGTATTTCTTTCCTTAGAGGAATCGAGAATATACAAAAATGTATTAAAGGATTTCAATTCCACTTTCATTGCTCTTGTCCCCAAGATTTTTGCTCCTTCCTCTTTTTAGGATTCCAGGCCTATAGCTCTCTATACCTCAATTTATAAGATCTTCACAACAGCTATAGCTTCTAGATTGGGAAAGGTATTACGTATTATCATCTCAAAGGAACAAGGTGGTTTCATTCTTGGGAAGGATACTCCTGAGGGTGCCATTGTGGCTCATGGAGTTTTGCATTCAGTCTCATTTGAAAAAATGCCATCTATGATTTGCAAATTAGACATGTTAAAAGCATATGACAAAGTCAATTCAGACTTTTTATTGAAGATCTTGAGAAAATTTGGTTTTTCACAAGCTTAGTGTAAATGGATTCACTCGTGCTTCTCGGGAGAAATATTTTCAATTTCGATCGATGGTTCTCCTCATGGCTTCTTTTATTCTTCTTAGGGTGTGAGAGAAGGGGACCCTCTTTCTCCTTCCTTATTCATCCTTTTAGCAGAAGGCTTAAGTAGATCAATCATTTCTATGCAAAATGAAAGGATTGGAAAAGGTATTTCTATTTGGTCCTTTCCTTCCCCAATCACATATTCACTTTTTTCTAATGACACTCTACTATTGGGTCAAGCCACCATGGTTGAGGCTAAGGTTATGAAAGAAAATATTTCAGCTTACTATTCATATTCTAGTCAAATATGCAATGCTGCAAAGTCGAAGATATTTTCTTTCTAAATGTTGACCCTTTAATTGAAAGAAAACTTCTTATGTTTTGGGGTTTTCAACTAATGAAAAAATCATCATTTTTCTTCTACCTAATATAATAAGATGTGATTCAAAGCAATGGTTAATGCTTTTTAAAAATAGTAGCTAAGAATGTATCCACCATCAAAAATAGCTATGTTCTTTCATATAAAATTTTGTATAGATTTGTTGTGTATGCCTTTTACATTACCATTTTATAAAAAAAAATCATCTTAATAGTGATGGATGATTGAATGTGATTAGAAATATTGATATAAAAATATAGATAAAAAATGTAGAAGCAATCATATTTCAACATGAACTATGGGAAACTAATATTCACTTAGTTTTCTCCTTTTTTAAATCTCAAGATTTCTTTATTTCATTTCATGATATTTGCTAACCTTAACTAAAATTAATTGACTATCACATTAAATAAATATAGTATTAGTAAATGAAATCAGTGCATTTGAATAAAAATATGTACCCTAGTTATCATGATCAAGATGATTATCATCTTGAATATAAAATGTCTCTAATAAATCATGTGTGTGATTAACTTTTTATACATGGTATCTATTGGAGAAAAAAATTATATGGTGAGTGAGGGGTGATAGAAAGAACTATAGAGGAATGGGGGAGGGAGATGTCTAGAGAGGTAGAATGGTAGGGATAAAGGGAGAGATAGAGAGGAAATAAGGGAGACATGGAGGGGTTGGGAGAGAGAGGTAAGGTTGAACAAATAGAGGGAGAGGTAGGTATAGAGAGTGAGGGGAGATAGGGAAATTAGAGAAGGAAGTGGAGAGAGAAGTAGATAGAGGGGGGAAGCTGGGAAGGAGGGAGATGTAGTTAGAAAGAGAGGTGGGATGGGATGGATTAAGAGAAAGGTAGGTAGAGAGGGACAGAGTGAGTGGAGATAAAGGGAGGGAGGGAGGGAGAAAGAGGGAAAGAGGGAGGAAGGTAGGTGTAGGTAGAGAGGTAAGGGTGTGTGTGAGGGAGGGAGGCATGGAGGGAGTGGTAGTGTGGGACGGATAGAAGGACCCAAAATAGACTTAGTAGGAGGGGGAGATGTGATGGTGGATTGTGAGACATAGGCACCCAAATTGGATTTATAGCGTGGAGGAGGGATATGGATAATGTTTTTGGGTTGGTATGGTGGAGGGGGGTCATGACAAATGGTTTGGAAGAATGATAATACATAATCTATTGACTCAAGAGATTCTTCCTTCTCTTGAGAAGTTGAGGAAGGAGCATGTGCACTATGTGCAATGGGAAAATGGAAATATAGAACTAGAGGCAACATGTACTAGAATGTAAAAAATTAAAAAGGAATATGCTCTAAAAACACATGAAAAGAAGTATACCAAAGTGAATGTGATAGATAATGCATTGATTGAAGACATGATTCTCATTCTTGAGAAGTTGAGGAAGGTGTGTATGTCATATATGCAATGGGAAAATGGAAATACAAAGGTGGATAAATTGAAGAGGTTTTATAGTATTGTTTATGAATTTGTGCAAGCAAAGAAATTGAGAGATGATTATATAAGTGGAGTTGAACAAATGAACCCAAAGATTCTTGAACTTAAGAGTTCCATAGAGTTAAACTTTTACGACTTTCTTGTATATATGTTATACTTTTATGGACATATAATGGTGTATGCCTGGATTTTTGGGTAATACATTTTTTTTACCAATGTTAGATTCATATTTTCATTATAAACTATTAATTGAATAAATTGAATAATGAATTGATGAAACTCTAAATTATTAATGTTATCCATATTTACAATATAATTGATTATTTAAACAATTGAAGAAGGCTCTTTTTTACCATGCAATTGATGCAATCATCATAATTAATCATACATAATTTTCCTCAAATGTGTTTATAAGGCATGTGGATGATAGTTTGAAATATTCAAATGTCTTATAGAAGCTATGAATTATTAAAGGAGAAAGTGATAGAGAAACTATAATTTTTTAAAACAATGATGGTATTGATAAAGATCTAGTACAAAGGAGAAGTCTCTTTAGAAATATATACAAGAATAAATATAAGTGTTATAAATTAATTATAAACAATGGTAGAAAAGAGAAGTAGATAAAGATTGGGAAAGTAGAGACGGAAAGGGAGAGAGAAGTAGATAGAGGGGGGAGGTTGGGAAGGATTGAGATGTAGGTAGAAAGAGAGGTGGGATGGGATGGATTCACGGAAATGTAGGTAGAGAGGGAAATGGTGAGTGGAGATAGAGATAGGGAGGGAGGGAGAGAGAGGGAAAGAGGGAGGTGTAGGAAGAGAGATAAGGGTGTGTCTAAGGGAGAGAGGGAAGGAGGGAGATAGGGGGTGGTAGGGTGGGAGGGATAAAAGGACCCAAAATAAACTTAGTAGGAGGGGGATATGTGATAGTGGATTATGGGACATAGGCACCCAAATTGGATTTATAGATTCAAGGAGGGATAGGGATAATATTTTTGGATAGGAATAGGGAAAATGTTTTTGAGTTGGTATAATGGAGAGGGATGGTGAAAAATGGTTTGGAAGAATGATAACACATAATCTATTGACTTAAGAGATTCTTCCTTCTCTTGAGAAGTTGAAATGGAAAAGGAATCTGAAGAAGTAGACCAAAGTGAATGAGATAGATAGTGTATTGACTAAAGAGATTCTTCCCGCTCTTGAGAAGTTGAGGAAGGTGCATGTGCAGTATGTGCAATGGGAAAATGGCAATGTAGAAGTGGATAAAGTCAAGAGGTTTTGTATTGCATATGAATTTGTGCAAGTAAAGAATGGGAGAGATGATGCTATAAGTGGAGTTGAAAAAATGAACTCAAAGATTATTTTACTTAAGAATTCCATGGAACAAGTACAATTGGAAATAAATAACAAGGAAAAGGAAAATTAGATCTAAGTGAAAAAAAAGAGAATCGGTTGGGTGGAGACATGAAAGGATTATCTAAGAGGGTAGAAAATTCTTGTAAAGAAATTGTTAAAAGAAACATCTACATTCTCTAATCATAAAGACACTCTCAAAGCTGGAAAAAAGTGGTTACAAAGCTACATAAAAGTATTCAAGACATTGAAAACTCTATCCAAGAAAGGGATGTTTCTATCCTAAGAGTTGATGAGGGAGCAACTGATCTAAAGATTCTAGTAAAAGATATGAAAAAATGTTAGAAGATCGTGACAATGAATAGTAGGGGGTGTTAACACGTAAGAGCAATGGAGATGAGGAAAAATTTGTGTTACACCTTTTCCTCACTCTCTCTACCTACTTCTCCCTCTATTCCTTCAACCTTGCCTCTCTCTACCTACCTCTCCATGTCTCCCTTATTTTAGGCTAATATGCATCTAAGAATGAGGACAATGTTATACTAAATGCCAAATACAACAATCTCTTATTACATAACCCACAATCTCTCCTTACCTCTTTCTCTCCCTCCTATCCTCCCACCCTACCACTTCCTATCTCCCTCTCAAGTCTCTCTCTCTCACTTTCCATCTCCCTCTAAGGGCTTTCTCTCTCTCCCTCTCAATTCTCTATGTCTCTCACTCTCCATATTCGTCTTAGGTATCTCTCTCTCACTCTCCATCTCCCTCGCAGGTCTTTCTCTTTCTCCCTCTTAGGTCTCTATGTCTCTCAATCTCCATCTACAACACAAAGATTCACGCCAAACTCTCAAATGCCAAAATGCAATAGGGGTGGGGTTCATTTGATGAAGAAAATAGCCACAAAGTCTGACAATCTGCAACAAATTGTGCCTCTAAGTAAAGGTGTCACAAACTTTTTGAGTAGAGATACTCCATAGGGGTGGATCGATTATTTCTTACTGTGTGCAGGTTGACTCCACATAGCCTCACAAATTGCTTTAGAAATGCCTAACCATCATCCTACAATTACACACAATGGAAAAAAAATGAATACAACAGATTCATTCTAACTTTGGCTTGCACTATCTCTCCCTAAGCTCAGATACCATGAAAGAACCATGAAAGACAGGGATTTTGAACAAGCATAGTGGAGATAGAATGTGTAAACTCAACCTCATATTATTACACAGTCAAGGGTCTCCTTATAAAGGAGAAATATCCAAGAGCTGGAAAAAATATCAGGAAAATATCAGGAGGGAAAACTATCAGGAAAATATCTAGAAAATATCTAGGTTATGTCAATGAGTCATACAACAATAAATGTCTAAGTAGGCTTAGGTCAACTTATGTGTATGCAAGCATTTAATGTATACATTGACAATTCCGATCAATAATTTAGAAACTTTCAGATCTTGGAATGATTGGGATTTGGTTGTTTCCCCTGCATTTGGTGCTTCGGAGGGAGTAGTCACTCAGTGGAATAAAATCTATGTAAAAGTTGACTCATTAGAAGTTAAGGAAAACTAGAAAAAGGTTTTTGCTAGATGCTTTAAAAAAAATGTGCATTTCATAAATTACAATGTTTATGGCCCTTGCTCATTTGCTGGTAAAAGACAAGTTTGGAGACAAATTTCTGCAAGTTTTGAGGATGATGCACTGATCCTTAAAATTATAGTGGGTGATTTCAATGTGATCACAAGTTCTTCAGAAAAAATGGGTGGTATAACTCCCCCATCTGCTTTGTTAGAAGACTTTATTAACTTCACCTTATCCAATAATTTATATGACTATGGGCTATCAAAAATGGAATGTATACTTGGACAAATAGGCGTAAGGATCTTTTCTAAATTGTAGAAAAACTTGATTGTCTTTTGCTCTCAAAAATTTGGTTTGCAACACCTTGGGATTTCTTTTTGATCATTCATGCTTTACTGGGTTCAGATCACTTTCCAATTTGTTTCTCCTTTTCTAATGTAAGAAATAAAACTAAACTTCCTTTGAAACTAGAGGCTATGTGGTTCAGATTTCCAAATTTTTTTATTTAATAAGAAATTTGTGGCTTTCCAGTCCCTTTTCTAAGGGAACAAGAATGTTCCAATTGAGTAAAAAGTTACACCTTCTTAAAATTAAAATCAAAGATTGGAACATTAATCATTTCAAAACATTTTCTTAGAAAAAATTCAGTTAGAATCTGAGTTTTCTGATATTTATCAAGAGGTCATCAAAAAGGGAAATGATAGTTCTCTCTTTTACCAGGAAAAAAAACTCAAAGTTGAATTACAAGAGATCCTAGCTCAGGAGGAGTGCTATTGGAAACAAAAATCAAGAGAAACTTGGCTGAATTAAGGAGATAAGAATACTAAATTTTTTCTTGCCTCGACCAAATTACATCGTCCATCAAATAAAATTCTCTCAATTTCTTCACCTTCATGGTCCATTCTTTCTTCTAAAAAGGATATTGCATTTGAGGCAATGAATTATTTTAAAAATATTCTTTCTTTAGATGCCCCTTACAATTCTCATGGGGAGAATTAGATACTTGACAATATCCCAGAACTTATAAATGTGGATCATAATAGTATGCTAATATCTAAGTTTAGTCTTGAGGAGATCAAGAAAGTTGTCTTTTCCATGGAACCTGAGAAAGCTCCGAGTTTGGATGGATTTACAATTATTTTCTTTCAAAAATGTTGGGATATTGTGAGTGTTGATGTATTTCTTTCCTTAGAGGAATTGAGAAGATACATAAATGTATTAAAGGATTTCAATTCCACTTTAATTGCTCTCATCCCCAAGATTTTTTCTTCTTCCTCTTTTCAGGTTTTCAGGCCTATAGCTCTCTGTACCTCAATTACTAAAACCCATATTAATTGAGGATGTTTATTTCATCACTTCTTTAATATAATTGAAGGGCTACTCAGTCAAAGCTTCTAGTTTCAATAGGAAGTTGTACATGAAAATGAAGTCGTTGAATGAAAAATGGATACACGTTAAAGAAGGAATCAAGTTGCATCGTCTCCAATATGCCATATGACTTCTAATATCTCATTGTGGAAGAAATTATTTCAACTATATTTGTTAGTTATGCCTCCCTTATAAATGGCTCACAATGATGTATTGAATCCCATCTCAATCTTCATCTACTTACTACATACTGATTATTAACATTTTTCTCTATATTTGAGTTTTTAAACACTCTCAACCCTAAACATGGGAAGTTTGCTGCGGATGAAAATAAACACATTATGTGCCATCCTTTTCCTTACATTTATACTTGATGTCTCTTTTCGATATAACCTGCCAAATATTCCAAAGAAAAATAATGTGCTTACAAATATTGAGCAGTTGACTGTTTCAGTTCCGAACCCTAGTAATTCTCCAACGAACAATAATGTGCTTACAAATATGGAGCAATTGCTTGTTTCAGCTCCGGATGCTAGTCATTCTCCAACGAACAATAATGCGCTTACAAATATGGAGCAATTACCTGCTTCACGTCCGGACCCTGGTCATTCTCCAACGAACAACAATGCGCTAACAAATATGGAGCAATTGCTTGTTTTAGGTCTGGACCCTGGTCATTCTACAAAGAACAATAACGTGCTTACAAATATGGAGCAGTTGCCTGTTTCAGCTCCGGACCTTGGTCATTCTCCAACGAACAATAATATGCTTACAAATATGGAGCAGTTTCCTATTTCAGCTCCTGACCCTGGTCATTCTCCAACTAACAATAATGTTCTTACAAATATGGAGCACACTACAACATAAAGGGAGGTTTTAAGACGTTAATTTAAGACAAAATATTAATTTTGTCTTAAATATATATTTTATGTTTAAATTAGATTATTAATTTTCTAATTGTCTTAATATAAGACAATTAAAAAAATGTTTTTCTAAAATAAGTTTTCTTTTCCCTCTCATTCATTTCCCATGCATTTTCTTTTTCCCTCCCTTTTTTGACATGCATCCACATGCATACTAGATACCTACTGGTGCACTTCCCACAATTTACACAATAGCATAGGGTAATTGGCAGCAGAGGGAGCAGAGGGTAAATGGCAGCAATAGGGGTTAACGACAGCAACACAGGCGTGCTTCACAGGTGGGCATCGTGTGCGTGGTTGGTCTTGAGGGTTGCAAGATTGGTGTCTGGGTTTTCTTTTGGCCTTTTGTCCCTTGTCCCTTTCGAGAAGGGGAAGGAATTGTATTTTTTTGCACTTGAATGTTTGCTCTGGTTTCTCTCATGGTGGAGCGAAGGAGGAAGGCCATTACAATTGCAATAAACACACCATCTACTCATTAATGGAAGTTTATTTTCAGGGTTTTGAAACATCTGGAGTCTTGCGGGTTTTAGCATCGCAGCTACATGTATTGAAGTCTACTTAACCTTCAGAGATAGTAAAAGTGAAAAGAAGAGAGAAAGGAAATGGTGAAAGGCTACGCTAATAAAGTATGAGGGAAAAATTTTCACAGGTAAGAACCAAAATTACTACCTCATTTCCAATCAACTAGGTTAGAAGCATATTGCTATCTAATTGTCACATTTTAATTTATCAAGCTTTTCTCTTTTTCCGTAGAATCTTTTTTCTTTAAAAAAAAAGTGTTAATCCTAGTCGATCACCTAGATTTGTCTCACACTTCAAACCAGATTTAGAAAATTTATCACCCATGGCTCTACCACATTGAGATTCATAAGATATTAGTTCTTAATCATCCTCTAGAGTAGCTAACCTTGAGGAACTTCGTATTTATCCCATCATTGGCATAAAAGTCCTTATGTTCTACTAGTTTGCAACAAACTCTGACATGAAATCATGCTAGAATAATTCTTGTTGCCTCTTCCCTCACCTCATGCTCCCTTCATTACAAACATCTGCATACTCTTTAAACCATGTCAGTTATTTTAGTCCATAGGTTAAGGCAATCGTCAAGCTCATTAACCTCAAATTGTGAATGATCGATTCACCCATTTCTCTTCACACCTTAGGAGTTACATATGTCATTCATAATAGAATCACTTCTAGGTTTAGATCTGAAGCCTACGTATGGATAGTAATGATTGTTCTTGAATCTCATACCTAGTATGCAAACCACTGATCTCCTTTGTTATAGCAAAACCGATATGATATTGCTTACCCTGTTTGAAGTTATAGACGTAAATCAAGCTTCAACAATCCTGATCAATCGAATCCAATCAATCCATAATCTTGGGATATCCATCCTAATAATTGTGTTGCTTAACATTATCCTTGCATTGTTATGCATCCTCAACAATTTTATCATCATCATCAATCATGATCAATCAATCCTTGCATTGTTGTGCATCCTCAACAATGTTATCGTCATCAATCCTAATCAATCAAATCCTTGCATTGTTGTGTATACTCAACAATGTTATCATCATCATCAATCCATCGATCTGATCAATCAACCTTAGCTTGGTTTTTTAGAAAAATCACCAAATAGAGCAATGATATCATATCCATATCCAAATTGTCAAAATCATGCAAAAAATCCCAAAAACATCCAAAATATCAAAAAATCCAAAAATATTCATAAAAATCAGAAAACATCAAAAACATGGTATCTAAACTACGTCGTCTCTAAGCTTAAACATAGGAAAGGCTCATCTTTGATCATCCCCTAAAACATCAAAATCCAAAAACATTCGAAAAACATCAAAATCCAAAAACATCCAAAACATCAAAATCCAAAAACATTCAAAAAAACACAAAATCCAAAAAAAAAATCATAAATCTTAGAAAACCCCAAAAAATTGCAAAATAAAAAATCAAAACATTTGAAAAATCCAAAAACCCAAAATAGCCTCAAAACATTCAAAACATCAAAATCCAAAAACATTCAAAAATCAAAATCAAAGGAGGAAAAACATCAAAATCCAAAAAACAGTCATAAAATCTCAGAAAACCCTAAAAAATTGGAAAATCAAAAATCAAAACATTTGAAAATCTCAAAAAATACCAAAAACAGCCTCAAAACATCTCAAAAAGATTAAAAAATCCAAATATTTGAAAAAATCCATCCATCTCATCTCACTTTCACTCGAAATAATCAATCATCCCTAATAAATTGATCATCACCTTCACCGTTTGGAAAAACAAATAGAAAGAATCATAGCAGTCAACAAAAGCAAGCTTCAAATCGTAAAATCGAAAGCAAATAATAAAACGTTAAATGCAAAATCAAACTCTTGATCATTTTCAAACATGTCATTCAACCTTATATCAACAGCCTATCAATCAACTTATCAAACCATCATCATCCTAAACAATGCATGTCCTAGGATATATCGTTTCGACAACGGGCATAATTTTGGATATCACTTTGGATTCTTATCCTATCAAAACACATCCCTCTAGCTGAAGGTATGAAGAACATTGGCTTGTTTGCATACCTAATCTTTTCTTTTGATTTATCTTATTGTGCTCATTCCAAGGACCTCTCGATGATATCCAAACGAAGGATTTAGCGAGATAGGAATGGGGCAACGATCATTATCCTTTTATCTATTGTGCTTGTTGGAAGTTCTTGTAAAATAACTTGGTGAATACTTGCTTTGTTAGGTACGTCCTAGCAAGATTTCCGTATTTCAAGTGTGAACAAGAATACTCCTATCTGTTTGTTGATTCAAAGTCCATCACACTAGGTACAACTCCATCCTGGTTCTTTATACCTTGATGCATCGTATCTACATGCGTTATCAAACCTAAGGTAAGTAGCCTTTTTAAAATCCCAATCCTTGATAAGAAATTCATCATCATCTATCATCATCATCATCATCTCAGCTTGTTAGAACCTCTTGTCATCATCTAATTTATTCTTTTCGCACTAACATCACGTCATGAGTAGTTAATCATCATCATTAGTGCATCCATCCTGCATCCACAAAACTTTCAGCATACCACATATCATTCATATCATAAATAATAGGAAACATCGATCATTTCACATACATTGCATTTGCATCATCATCATAATATATATATGTTAGTCTAAGCATCTGCATAAATCATGCATTGCATAATCATAGCATATGACATCATCAATCTCATCCATCTCATACATGAAATCATCATTTAAGTTGTTTAAGATAATATAGATTTGTTATTCTAAGCATCTTAAAATCATCTCATTTGCATCACCATCCATAACCATCCATTTTGAACCTCTTTATCGTGAGATCGATCCTCAAATCAAATCTTTTCACTCGATCTCTCGAGGGGGGAATGTACTAGTGTACCTCTTTCCACTGGGGCAACCGAAAAAATTAGAATTTTTTTGAATTTTGATCGCGACAAGTTTATTCTTTGAACCAACGCAACAAGTGCATTGCTTCAAAGAGGGGAAAAATGTAGACACGCAAAATTGGCATAATGCATTCGATTAGGTCATATTCATCCATTCAACAAATAAATCAAGTTTATTTATCAATCTCCTAAAGTCATCAATTTAAATTAAAAAAAATCAACTTGATCCTAACATCACCCTCATTGCTTAAATAAATCAATCATTTATTTAATTAAGTCTAAAATCACCTTTCATCCCTTTTTGATTTAAATAAATCAAATATTCAAGTCAGAGGGGTCAAAATCAGCTAATCATCACCTAAGCTAATCTAATCCCGATTAAACTAACCTAATCACCCATCACATCCTCTAGCTTTTCCCACTTGCACCAATAAATCAATTTATTGATTTATTGAAATCAACATTTTCCATCAACATGGCATCTTTGAGGAATATTCCCTCAAGTTTGAATTAAAAAACAAGTGGACATGTACATCCAACAAAGCAATTAATAAGCTCTTACATGTCCCTTGCACAAGTCAAACTCAACATTTACTCTCAAATTCAAATTTGAAATCTCCCCCTTTTTGGCACATTGGAAAAAATGTGCTCATTCCTCATCCTATCACATGATGACAAGTGGCCTCATCTGATTGGCCTAATCTTTATCCCACATTGCTCTCTCATAAGCATTCTTTCAACTTGAGAATCTTTAAATAGAGAGCTTCATTCTTCATCAAATCCTCCACAACTCCCCAATCATTCATGTAAAGTCACTCTCTTCAAGAGAACTGATTTTTCCCACCATCACTCCATCTTCAAGGCATTTCATCATTTACCTTATGTATCAAGGATTGGGAAAGGGCTATTTTCCACAATAGCACCAATCCACCATGAGATATAATTTTCTCCATGATTTATTATATGCCTTCAATTTATCTATCTTAATCTTTGTTGCATTGATTGCATTATTAGCATTTGGAGTTATCTCATAGGGATGTTGATTGTTGGTTTTGTTTTAAAATACTAATTATGCTTTGTGTGTGTTAGGATTTTAACCAAAATGCAGATTTTCATGTCCACAAATTTGTATTAAATAAAAAATATATTAAACAATAATTTTTTTATTAATTTCTATTTAATAGTTGTTATTATAAAATATAATATATAATATAATTTGCATTATATATAATATAAAATATTTTTTTTTTAGGTAAATATATATAATATATTAATTATAACACAAATTATATAATATTTATTGATATTAAATAGTGTATTATATTTATATGTTAATTTTATGTGTATTATATTAAAATATATTACTTTTTGTTCTAATAATTTTATAATTGTATTGAATATTTATTTATTATAAAATATAATTTCTATATAATATATATTATAAAAAATTATAATTAATTATTAATTATATGTATAATATATTGTATATTATGTATATATAATCATCTCTATCATTAAAAAATAAATATAATTTAATAAATATATATATTAATATTTTAGAAATGAATTCTATAATTAATGTAATATATTCTTTAACTATAATGGATTCTAAAATGGCGAGCTCTTCACAACTACGAAGTAGAAAGGTCTGTTGGGTGCATGATTTTGAATCTACTAAGAACCCATCTTAAGAGCATGGATGGCCTCCTGATAAAAGACAACATTCAGAACATTTGTCTCACTCTGGTCGAGAATTTTCACCGGGGGGAAATTTTCTTCCAAAACCTAACCCTAATCGCAAGGGAATTTTGGAAACCCCAAAGCAAGACTCTTTTCATGGGGGAAATTTCCACCCAAAATTCAACCCTAATGGTACGGGTATTGTGGTAACTCCTAATCTGGATTCTTTTCTAAATTCCTCTAATCCGACTCAAAGGCATCATAATATTCCACCCAAAACATCTATTCCTCCAGGCAGGAATGCCCCTATTCACATTAATCAAAAAGGTCAAAGTATCCAAGGACCCATTTGCATCAAGAACATTTTCAAACTTCTCCATTCTCTCACTCCTCTCCCATTTGTCTATCAATCTGACAATCCAATCACATTCCTAGGATCCCTCACTATCAGAGGAAAAATGAATGGCACCTGAATCAGTACAGAAATAAGAGCTCTTTTTAAAGCCAAGGGAGAAAACCCTCACTTTCAAAAAAAACTTTCGAAAAAAATAAATAGCTCAACAAATAATGAAAGGAACAGATTTATGGGTCCGAATAATAACAATGGTGACTCTGGCTTGCTTGGTTTTGGTGCAACAATTGGAAAGGAACGAGAATGGAGGCCAGTTCCTAGAATTCCCTTGTTTCTTGATAATCAATATGATGATTGTGAGTAGAATGACTTATTTGTTCAACTTTGGGGAGATGATATGCCGCTTTCAAAAATAAGAACATGGATTCAGGAGAACTAGTATGAGTTCTTGGACTTGTTTGTGGTTTTTGCATCTTCTTTCTTTATAATATTTAAAAACCCAACAATCAAAGGTAAAATTATGAGAAAAGGGCCCTGCTGGATTGGAAATTCTTTTTAGAGATTTTCAATTGGAAAGCAAATATATCTTTTGAAACCCTAAATTTGTGCCCTCAACCTGTTTGTTTCTCTCTACCTTTTCTTCTAGTTAAATACCTTGACTTACCATCCATTAAAACAATTGTAAAACATTTTGCATTATTTCTTCAAAGTGAATTCTTCATTTTTAATAGTAAACCCTTGATTAGGGTTTGGGATCTAACAGACAAATCTTTTGCTTCCCTTCCTCTTAAAATCTGACTTGCAACTAAAAAAGGAGAGTGGATTCAACAAATCAATTGTGAAACCTCAACATGGAAGGAAGCTAACCTTATTAAGGTGGAGAATCCTCATCTAACTGCTCTCTCAGGGGTGTTTGGCTTGAACATGCATTCTTAAAAGGCTCAACCAAGTTTTCCCTCGAGTTCCTCTTCTTGTCGTGCTTCCCCTCATCGAATTCCTAAGGAATCCATTTGGGTCACTTATGTTAGTACTCAACATATTGAGGGTAACAAGGTACCCTCAACCACCTTACCCATTAATAGTCACATTTATTCTTTTTTTGACTAGTCTAATATCTTTCAGTCTTTGAGTGGGAATAATGCTCCTATAAAAAATGACTTATCACATTTTTAGAATATCTTGAGTGGTTCAGAAGAAGATTTTCTAAAAATTGTAAATGAAGTTATGAATAAAGCAGTTGAAGACCTTACTGAAGATATAGCTGATGAAGTCTTAGAAGAAGATGGTCAAGGCATTAATACTCCAACTCCACCCATCACTCAATCAGCTTCTAAAAGAAAGCTTGATTTCAACGAAGTTGTAACTTCTATATCTTCTCGTCCATCTTCTTTTGTTCTAGTCACTTTGGATCCTCTCTCTTCACCTCCTATTTCTCAATCAGATTCTAAACTCAAGGTTTCAATTTCTCCCAGAACTAAATGAGGGAAAAAATCTAACAAAGAAAAAATGAATTTGGAAATTGCTATGGGTCTTCGATCAACTTTGGAGATGAATATGTGATCTACTTCTAAGAAATCTATGGGGTTAAATACCTCCGCTCAATGTTGGTAGTGTGATTCTACTTTGGGGACAAAATCCTCAGAAAAAAATGAAAAGAAGAGGAGAGAGGAACTCTCTCCTCAAGGAAAATTAGGGTCCTCTCTTGGAATGTTATGGGCTTAAATTCCCCTAACATGAAATGCTTAATTAAGAGTCATCTATTGGGTACTCTTTATGATATCATTCTTCTTCAGGAAACGAAGCTATCATGCCTGAAAGAACCATGAAAGACAGATTTTGAACAAGCACAGTGGAGATAGAATGTGTAAACTCAACCTCATATTATTAGACAATCAAGGGTCTCCTTATAAAGGAGAAATATCCAAGAGATGGACAAAATATCTTGAAAATATCAAGAGGGAAAAATATCAGGTAAATATCTAGAAAGTATCTAGGCAATGTCAATGAGTCATACAACAATAAATGCCTAAGTAGGCTTAGGTCAACCTATGTGTATGCAAGCATTTAATGTATACACTGACACCCGGGTCATCCCACAATAATGGGTTACACTTTTTGGCCAAACTTGACATTGAAATCAACATTTTGAGTGAAAACTTCACTTTCTAACACTTATAGTAGGTAAACTATTAGGAATTTGAAAATGATGTAAACTAGTGATTTGTGAGATTTTGTCTCTAGATTTTAAATGTTTTTTTTTTTTTTTAAATTGAAATTAAATTTATTTTTTTGTGTCTCCTTTGATAACTAGTTCCTAATAGTAAACAACATTTTTAAAATTATAGTTGAGCAGAACAATAGAATGGCAAGACACAATGCCATCATCATCAATGCCATGACTGAGAAATTGGACAAAGCTCAATAGGGGTCTTTGGTGGTTGATCTGGAAGAGGTCAATGATAAAAACCAAGATGAGGATGTTGGTATTTCAAAGAGAACTAGGGCCAATTTGAAGAGGAAGGCTCCTCCTACGCCGCAGATGATTCAAACCTTGAAGAAGGGAGTTCAAGACATGCAGAACCTGGAGGTTGAGACCGAGTCTATTCTGGAGACTCTGGGTTAGTTGCGACTAGTCTTTTCATTGGCTTTTCTACTGGCTTTTTTTGTCTAACCCTCCTGGTCTTTTGCGGGTGGCTACTACTTGTTCTAGTTTTTTCCTTTTGTGCAACCTATTTTTTCTGTTGGAAATTTTTGTCCTTTCTCTTTTAATGTAAACTTGGTGGTTTTGGGTCCCTGTAAAACCCGTTTTTCCCTTTATCAAAAATATTTTTAAAAAGTGGTGTGTACTTCGGCTCACATAACGTTTTTTCTACAAGGGATAAAATTTTAATTCTTTTGAATTTAGGTTAGAAACACAAGTATCTAGTGCTTTCATTTTGTTTCATATTATTTTGTTGAATATTTTTCATTTAATTAAGTTTTGAAGTCAAAACATTTATAATTTAGACATAGGTGCACTTCGTCTCGCATAAATTTTTTAGTATGTATTGAAATTAATTTTTTCTTTTTTTGTTGGAATTAGGACATCAATACCTAATGTGTGTATATTTTTCAAAAAAATTCCTCAAATTTACTATTTTCCACAATGATTTTTCATTGAACTTGATGTTTGGTAAAAAACCTATGTACAGTAAAACTAAAAAATAAAATATAAAATAAAAACAAAATATATTAAATTTATAGTTGTTGGAAAGCACATTTCAATCACTACAATCATCCAACTTGGCTTATCAAGTGGACTCCATTTGCACCTCCTTCCCAAGCTTTGATAGTCTAAAAAATGCATAAATTTTGAAATGGTGGAGGGGAAGGTGAAAAAAGGGGGTTCACTAGAACCCCCCTTCTAATGAAGGGGATTCATTCAAACCCCCTTCATTAGATGGGGGGTTCATTCAAACCCCCCCCTGTATGGTGCAAGAGGGGGTTCATTAGAATGGGGGGGTGTTCATTCGAAGGGGGGGTTGATTAGAAGGGGTGTGGTTCATTCAAACCCCCTTCATTAGAAGGGGTAAACCATTTTAAAATTTTTGATGGGAATTTCTAATTTTATTCATTCAAAAAATTGTAACCCACTATTGTGGGTTTACCCACACCCATTAAGCATAACTTAGGTAGGAAGGGATAAAATGGGTCCCAGATACTAGCCTAGTGAGGTACCTGTGTACAAAGTAATCTCTCATGAAATGGAGAAAAGTAGAAAACCCTGTGGGAAAAAACTACCCTCCAAAAGAGAGAAAACATGCATAAAAATTATACACATGAAGAAGTACACTTCTTTCACTAAGTACAATATATGATTTCCTACATAAGAGAGAAAATAATAGAAGGCCTATCCCCATAATACATGTCCTGCTACATTAAAGTTTGATAGTGAACAGAGGATGTAGATGTAGTTCCAAGAATGCTTCACAATTTTCCTTCCCTTAGGAAGAAATGAAACCAACTGAAGATGCAGGATAGCTTCCCATGTGATAATATGTATGTATTATCTTGAATAGAGGAGGACCTCATCCAAGAATGATTATTATGGTGCCCATGATGTCTTTGAATGTTTCTCAGGAATCTCCAAGCCAATGCTGACATGTGACAAATACTGATGGAATGAATCAAGTATCATAGAAGATTTTGTAACAGGGACCACAAGAACCATAGATGTATGGGGATAACTGGAACCATAAGAATCTAACATTGTCACTATAGAATTCAATGTAGGTGAAGGAAGAGCAATCACATTTGAAGAAGACAAGGCTAATGCAACTTTATTGAAGTTGTCATAAAAGAGAAGACCGGTGTCCTCAATGTGTGCTTCCATTTCAGTAATGTGGGACTCTACAAAAAGACATGAAATGTCGGGTAGATATGCGTACCACTCAGTAATGCTAGGAAGAATAATATCTTGTTGTAAAGAAGTGTTGGAAGCTCTTCAAGAAATGACTTTGAAATATGACAAAGCAACAGGAGGAGATGGAGGAATTATGATTTCCTCTATGTATTTAAACTGGATGCTCTGTATCTAAATCATGATGCAGGATGTGAGTTGTGATCATAGCAGGATCATGTGGGAAGGGAGAAACATTGGAGTATCCATATATTTCCCAAATTTTGATCCATAATGCATGGAGACATTCAATATCCATGATGACATACAAAGAGTCATCTGGAATATGTAAACAGATTAATCCACAAATATGATCATGAATATTAAACCATTTATCCTTCTGAGATTGTTTACCTAGTTTAGGGATAAGTCCATATAGATATTCCATGAGATTATGGAACCTAAAATGTTTTAGGATTCATTCACACCAAGACTTATAGTTTCTCAGTTTTAGGTTGATTACAGCATAGTGGGTTTCATATCCCTTGATTACAAATAAGTTAATTCCTTAAGAAAATAGAAAATCAACAGATTAAGAACCTCTAGATTTGGCACTTTATAAGTTAGTGCATTTTACAATCATATGATCTTCCTTTTTGCCAATTTTGACAAAATAGAAAAAAAGACCCCTCCTTTGTAAAAGTTTTAAATGATCAATCCCTTATCACTTCCCCTTTGTCACATTCATTTCAAAAGAAAAAATCCATTCTTCTTTTGCAAATTTATTAACTAGATGACAAAAAAAACCCCTTTTTACAAATTGATTACAAAAAAAAATTCACTCCCCCCCTTGTTCAAACTTTATGATAACCAAGTTTGACTGTTACCATAATTGTTAGTGCAAATTTGAAGGAAAAATTATAATTACAAATAAATGCTTTGATTCCAAACATAAATTGTAACTTGAGATATATGTGGAAGGTCTTTTACCTGGTCAAATGGAAACAAAAAATAGAGTTCTACTACAATTAGAAATTAGAACTCATAATGGGAAGCGAGAATAAAAGACGTATGGGAGATGACGTAGCTTGGTGTTAGATAGGATGGACTGAGTCAATGGTTGATCAGTTGTTTCCTTGTGCCATTGAACTACATGTCAAGGAAGAGCTTTCCCTTCACTCAATGCTACCAAGAACTCCATCCAGGGATGTAGGGCCGAATGGTCTCCAAATCAAGTGAGAATGGTCAAAGCTTCCCCTTGCAAATGCAAACATGGATTTCCCTCTAGGTTTTTCCTCTGTCCTTGAAATTTCTCTTCACGGCGGAGTAATCGTAGCAAATACCTATGTTTTTCAAGCTATAGTGGAGGGCAGGAATATGGAGGAAGCATAGCAATCGAGTGAAGAAGGGAGGAATAGCTACAAAATTCTTTAAGAATTCACGTGCCTGGCAAGTTCCCAACAATCTTCGCATGGTCCTAACATACGATTCACCCTATCGGTTTCTTGGTATTGATGCCCACTTTTCTGAATGAGGGTTGAAAACACATCACCTGATAATGGAATCGTAATTCAAATCACCTCACTTGAGAATGGAACCGCGTGAGGCTTGGGTAAAACTTCGACGTTGTCCCCACTATGAAATGGATGGAGTACAAATTGTCTTCACAATGTTTATGATCCTTGCTCATTGGTTGGAAAAAGAAAAGTTTGGAGAAAAATTTCTTTAAGTTTTGAGGATGATGCACCGATCCTTAAAATTATAGTGGGTTATTTCAACATGATCAGAAGTTCTTCAGAAAAAATGGGTGGTATAACTCCCCCATCTGCTTTGTTAGAAGAATTTATTAACTTCATATTATCCAATAATTTATATGACAGTGGGCTATCAAAAATGGAATGTATACTTGGACAAATAGGTGTAAGGATTTTTTCCAAATTGTAGAAAAAACTTGACTGTATTTTGCTCTAAAAAAATTGGTTCAAAACACCTTCGGATTTCTTTTTGATCATTCATGCTTTACCAAGTTCAGATCACTTTCCAATTTCTTTCTCCTTTTCTAATGTAAGAAATAAAACTAAACTTCCTTTCAAACTGGAGGATATGTGGTTTAGAGGTCCAATTCTTTTTTATTTAATAAGAAATTGGTGGCTTTCCAACCCCTTTTTTAAGGGAACAAGAATGTTCCAACTGAGTAAAAAGTTAAACCTTCTTAAAAGTAAAATCAAAGATTGGAAAATTAATTATTTAAAAACATTTTCTCAGAAAAACTTCGGTTAGAATCTGAGTTTTCTAATATTTATGAAGAGGTCATCAAAAAGGGAAATGATAGTTCTCTCTTTCACTAAGAAAAAAAACTCAAAGTTGAATTAGAAGAGATCCTAGCTTGGGAGGAGTGCTATTAGAAACAAAAATCAAGCGAAACTTGGCTAAATGAAGGAGATAAGAATACTAAAAAATTTCATGCCTCGACCAAATTACATCGTCAATCAAATAAAAGTCTCTCAATTTCTTCATCTTCATGGTCTATTCTTTCTTCTAAAAAGGATATTGCATTTGAGGCAGTGAATTATTTTTACAATCTTCTTTCTTTAGATGCCCCTTACAATTCTCAAGGGGAGAATGAGATACTTGACAATATCCTAGAACTTATAAATGTGAAAATTAATAGTATGCTAATATCTAAGTTCACTCTTGAGGAGATCAAGAAAGCTATCTTTTCCATGGAACCTGAGAAAGCTCTAGGTCTAGATGGATTTTCAATTATTTGCTTTCAAAAATGTTGGGATATTATGGGTGTTGAGGGTAAGTGCACAAAGTTGAGTCCACGAAATGTGGAAGTTTTTTCCCTTAACCAAAAAATTGAAATCGGCATCAAAGAAATGGGATCCTGATTTAATAAACGGGATCCCGAACTTGAGACGAAATGGGATCCCACTTTTAAAAAATTGGGATCCTATTTCCCATTGGATTCCGAACCAATGGAAACAGAATGGGATCCTGATTTATAAGAAATAGGATCCCGATTTATAAAAAGTGGGATCTCGTTTCGTCTCAGGTTCGGGATCCCGTTTATTAAATCGGGATTTCGTTTTATACTGCTATTTATTTTTTTAAAAAGAATAGTTTTCACTGCTCTGCGGATGGGACCCCGAGTGAGTGTTGGCAACAGCGACCCCATGACCAGCTACAGGTACCCCACCTAAACACCATTTTTTTGCATTTTTTATTTAGAATTGAAATTTTAAAAGAAATAAGTTAATTTAGCATGTATTTTTATTTATTTATTTCACGTTTTAATCATTTTTTTAATTGTTATAGTAGAATTCAATAATTGTAAAAATAGACGAAAACTTGCAAGGAAACTTAATTTTTTTTAATAAAAATGAAAAAAAAAACCTTGAATTGTGTTTTAGAAACAAAATTTAACTTTAAATCTTAAATTGTTCGATTAAACCCAAAAAAATTGATTTTGAAAACCCTAACTGAAACAAAACAAAAAAAATTGCATTTCAAAACCCTAGAAATTGAAATGAAATAAAAACATCGCATTTACAAATCCAAATCGAGCTTTTCGAAACCTTGAATTCAAATCAAATGAAAAAAATTGAATTTGAAAACCCTAGTTTGAATTGAAACGAAAAAAATTTCATTAAAAACCCTAATTGTTTAAAACTGAAACCCTAAATTGAATTGGAACAAAAAAATTGTTAAAACCCTAAATTGGAATCGAACAAATCATTTTGATTTTGAAAACTAGGTAATTTCGAGCTCAAAAAAAATCATTCACATTGCTTAAATGTTTTAAATTTTATTTGCTTTGTATGGAAAAAATGATATATATTAAACTTTAGTTTCAATTTTAAATTATAATTAGATTAGAAATCAATATGTTAAAGAATGGTTAAAATTCATAAAGTTTATCTTGATGTTTGTTTGAAAATTTAGTTAACAAATTCGTAAATCTAAACACATACAATCGATTCCAATTGACACTAACTTGCAAGTCTAAATTATGCCAAGGGCCACCCAAACTTCACCCTAAGTTTGCTAAACCTTAGACCCTAAACTGTAAAATCTAAATCCATAACACTAAAGCATTTGCAATTTATGAACCATAGACCCTAATCTTTCATTGGACATACCTAAAATTATGTAGGTTCAATGTCAAGAATGGGTCTATTTGGTAGATTTATGAAAACTATTTTGAATATCTAGAATGCCATAAAAGTATAATTATAGCAATTCCAATTGGAAACACTTGGGTACATATATATCGTATGAAATTTAAATCTAGAAAGGTGTCTATCATATAGGCGAGTTGATAATACATGGAAAGAGGTTTGTATGGGAATATATGTAGTAAGAAAAACATACCACATTACTGTTGTGCCCTCAGCACACACGCCCCGTTCGGAATGGCGACCCTCTTTTCTTTCGCCTTGTCGGGTCCTTTGGGGCTGCCTCGTTTTGCGTGCCCCTCTTTTTGACGTTTTGCATGTTGATACTGCTCCAAGGTTGCATCATAAAATCGACCATGCTTTCCCTTTTGGTTTTTGCTGCCCCCCGGGGCCTCGCGGGCTCCCTTCGGCATTTTGGCGACGCCGGCCCCGCCCCTCCGGGTTCCTTTATTGTTTCTTCGCGCCCCTCTTTTCGGCGCTCCTCGTCTTTCCCGCCTCCGGAGCCCGCCCTTCCATCCTTCGTTCAATTTGGGGATTTCCCGGCGGCGGCTTCTCCGGGCGGCACCGTTCGTCGGACGTCCGTCTCGCTCTCGGCGGCGATCCTCCGGTGGCCCCCCGGGCCCGGGTGTTCCTCGTCGCCGCCATCACCGTGCAAAGCGAAACCTTTCAGCGGCGAATCCTTGCCGGCCTCCCGCCACCCGGGCCCTGGGCTTACCTCCGCTGTGGCCGTAAAACGTTGATAAAATGCTGCGGCGGCGATCGCCCCACGTCCCTCCGGCCTCCGGGTCCCGAGTCTCTCGCCGCCGCCGCCGACCTAAATTTGAATTTCACCAACTTTCACGCGGCTGTACAAAGCATTTAATGCAGACATTAATGGCGGATGGGGTATATAAGGCCTGGCCCGCCGAAGTCATTTTCATTGTTCGAATTGTCTGAGTTAAAGCGAGTTGCCGAGCCGATTATCTGGAGCCCATCGCCATCGAAAGCGTCACCACCGTCACCATCAAATTCACCTCGTCGACCCCACCGGTGGATCCTACAACTTCCCGCTTAGCATTTTCGAGGTGGGTTTCTTCCGTTCGCCCTCCCGTCGTTTTTGATCATTTTGGGGATTTAAAATGAATTGAACAAATAATTAAATTGGATAAAATTAAAGAACACCCCTTCACGCCTCAAACCCATGTTTTAGAAATTTCCTAAACCGATCGCGATGACCTTCCCTGTCGATCCGGGGATCGCCCGTTGCGCGACTGTTCTTCGCACAGGGCGACCGGCCCCCTCGGGCCCGGTCCCCTCTTTCGTCCCCATTCCAGCGCGTGGCTGCATGCCGACGGCCGTCCCCCTTTCCGGGCCCGGGTTGTCGGGCTTCCCCGAGTGGAGTGGAATTTCGCCTCGCCCGTCTAACTCTAACCAAACTGCCTGGGCCATCCAGCTCCTTCGATCCCGGCTTTACGGATTATTATGCCCCGGATCTTCCGTTCGCCCCAGAAGTTCCGCCTCCGGAACTGGACGGTTCCGCCGAAATTCACGACGCAATCATGCGGCTGTCTGACCTCGCCCCGGATCTCTTCACCGCCGCCGTCGCCCGATCAGGGCCGGAACCTCACGGCAGCCTACTCCCCGCATCTTTTTGGTTCTCGGGTTCCGGACTCTCTGCCACACCGCCGTTCAAAGTCGACGCAAAATTCACACGGCGGTCGTCGCCTTGCATCCTCCCGGGAGGCCGGGCCGAGCGTTTCCTCGCCGTCGCCGCCCCTAACGATATATATCTTTCGGGCGGCCGTCATTCGCTGTCTTTCCCCGCCGGGTCCCGGAGTCCCCTTCGCCGCCGCCGTTCAAGCCATTGTAAAATATCTCGACGGCGAACCCCTTGCATCCTTCCGGCCTTCGGGCCCCGGGTTTCTGATTTCCACCTGGCTAAAGTCATAACTTCTGTGTCGGCCATCTTTTTGCCCCCCGGACTTCGGCCTTCGGACTTCTCGTCTGGACTTCCGTCCGCTGTTCGCCGTCTCCAACGGCCGCCCCCTTAACAACTTCCTGGCCTTGAATCTTCGGAGCTCCTTAAATCAATCCAAACCAATTCAAATTGAGAATCTGACTTCGACCCACGTTCTAAATCATGCCATTCTCCACCATGGGTCTCTTAAAACGTCAAAATTCGACCAACGGGGGTCTCCAGGAACTTTCGGTCGTGTTTTCCCTCCCTGACAGCATTCCTACCAGGGAAGTCCGGCCCTCCAGGCCTAGATTGTCCAAATGCCCTAAAATGAGATCGATATCATCTGAGGATTAAATTCATGATGTATTTGAATGGTTATTTAGATGATATGTTCACAATGCGGACTAACATTAACGTTACTGGTGTTTTGTTGTGACTTCACCCTTTGCTTGCAGGATATATGGAATCGGCTGCAGGAACTTCAGGGGCCTCCGCCGAAAAGGACAAGGGTAAGAAATCCGGAAGGGCTACTCGTGGGAAGGAGGATAAAATCAGATGAAGTTCCAATTCCAGGGTGAGCCACTCCAGTCGAAGGTCTCGACTGACTGGAGAGAGATCTCAGACACCAATATCGACCAGGTGGACATAGATGAGTTCACCCAAAGGGTCAAGGTCGACCCTAAAACAAAGAACGCCAAGTTGATACGCCAAAGTGGAATCGCCAAGGCTGTCAGCTTCCCTCCATCTCTGATAGCACCTGAATTAGTAATGGCTTGCCGGGAAGCCTACCAAGCAGACACCAGAACGATCGTGGACAAGGAGGGGAACATCCTCGCTGACATGTCTGCAGAAGGAATCACTAAAACATTTCACATTCCTACATTCCCACATATGCAAGTCCCCACTTTGGAGCAGTGTCAGGCGGCGTGGGATGCCAATCCATTGGGCTGCAAGAAGTCAATTAACATTTACTGGCTTAAGGAGAAACGGGGCAGCGCTGCAAAGGTTCCCCAGGAGCTATTCCACAGCGATTTTCAAGAAGATTATCATGACTTGGTGACTATGCTAAGCAGGGTCATGGGCCTCCCAGTAGCCGCCTACTTCCAAGAGTGGATGGCTTACTACATTGAATAGATCATACGAGTAAATGAGGACGTGAAAACTAAGATCTCATTCGACTGGGGGAGTATCATCAGCAACTGCTTCCACGAGCAGTTTGTAAATGTCAAGAAAAGATCAAAGTTCTACATGACCTCGTACCTGGTGTATTCCTTGGCAGGTCAGAGACAATATAGTGGGCTCTTTATGGCGCCAGATCAGGATCACAAACGAGGGCTCAAGCCTTTTGACCGGTACCCTCAACTACAGTACCACCACTTCAAAAGGGAGTACTGCCAGGTCAATGACGCCTTCATTGGCCACATCATCAGATTAATAGTCGAGGACTTCAAGAGAAGGGTATCCCACAGCGTCGGGGCACTCCTGAGGGAATATGCCTCCTTATATATCCAGTTTCCCAAGTTCACTTACATCCATGCCCAGGGATTCACGGAACGGCCGAACAGGTTGCCCAGATACCCGAACGACCGAATCATTCTCCTAGAGCTTTCCCGGCAGCTCCAACATATTCAGACGGTCTTCGGCCAAAAGCATGTAGCAGGGATCCCCTATCCCATGACCCTCGGCCAAGGCGTATATTGACTGCAAACATCTCAATGCACCGGCAACTCGGAAAAAGAACTTAAAGAATACAATTTTGAATGGTACACGGCTCGCCCATGAATGGACCCACACGGCCATGTCAAGAAGGCGCTAGGGTTCGCATACACCCACAAGTACCATGTCAAAGATTTATGGGCGGATTGTAAAGATGATAAGGAGGTCCGCATGAGACACTACATGCGAATGACAGTGCAATTTTTGAGGAGAGTGCAGCTGTTTCCGGTGCCAGACCAACTTGAGGAGGATGAGTCCACCCTTGTGCACCCGAGGTACCCTGCGGTTGCCGACCTGGCAATCCCCTCCATCGAATGGGACGAGCAAGAGGTCGAGGACTTGGATTCTATCACGCAACCAATTATAGCTCACACTAAGGAGTGGGTCGACGGGCGGGTCGCTCAACTGGAGCGACAGGGGGTGACTTTAACATATGAGGTGCTCAAGAGCGAGCCAAGTTCCACGGAGGACGTTGCCGCCTCCCCATCAGCTAGTGAGACTTCCAAGTCTCCCCCCATCACCAGGTCCCAAAAAAGGAAGGAAGCAGAAACAGCACAGTCTGCGGACCCCACAGAACAAGCAACGAAGGACACGGGAGGCTCATCTCCCAAGAAGCTCAAGAGGACAGTGATCACAACAGAGGCGCAGCCTCCCTTGCTGCTTCCTCCCCCAACTGGTGTGCTGCCCGCCTCTCAGGCCGCAATCGCCTCATCTCCACAGGCGGTGGACATTTCTGTTCACCTTTCCTCTTCACCCCCGGCCGGGTCAATAATCAATATTGACTCCTCCTCTAGCATGACCACTTCCCCTTCCTCTACTGCTGCCATGTCACCCATTACCTCCCTGCCTTTGACAATGATAGCATCGCCGGTTCCCCTTTCCACTGTGCCCAAGGCCATTACACGACACCTGCAGAGTCTTCCCCCAGAGCTCTCGCAACTCCTGATGGACCCCACACTCTAGGCGGCCCTCGCCCAAGCCCTCGCAACAGCTCAGCCTTCGCAACTACCAACAGGTCCGCCGGCCATGGAGGCCACAATGCAGATTTCCAAAGAGTTGGAGGAGCTGGAACAAGAGGCTTCGAAGCCTATCGAAGAGGAGGCCGATGATTATTATGAGCAACCCGAATATGGGCACAGAACCATTGACAAGGTGGCCTACGAGGAAGAAGAGACAAGCTCTTCCGAGGGCGGGGATGGAGAGGATGGCTCGGGTGCCAAGGAAATTATTTGGGTCTTCGATGAAGATGAGGAAGAAGAGTTGGCTCAGCAGCCAAAAGATGTTGGGGAGGAGACAGAACAGTCGCCACGTGATGAAGAAGGAAAGCCACAAGAAGAGCAACCTACAAAGGATATCACTGAGGCTGAGACCCACATTGTGAAGAGCCCCGAGGCCGAGGCTATTGAAGAAAAGAAAGAAGAAGAGGTGGCAGGAGAAGAAGATCCCACCCAGATATTGACCACCAAGGCACCCGTTAAACGCCTCGTGTTTTATCAAGACTCTGACGAGGAGGAGGATGCTGCCAAGGAAAAAGAAGAGCTTCAAAAGGAAAAGGAGGCAGAAGTCTTGCCTCTAACTGAAAAGGGTGAAGGAAGCCATGATGCACCCAAGGACAAGTCTGCCATGCCCGACTGGTTGGAAAAGCAGCTTGAAAAGACTACTCCTGTTCTGAGCGACCCGATGTCGAGATTGGAAGCCATCTTGGCTCAATCCCTGACCATAACAAAGAAGGAGAAGAAGCCTAAGGTCCGTTCCAAGATAACCATGGATGCTTCTAGCTCCCGGGCAGCACAAGTAGCAACGCCAACTATTGACCAGGCCAGAGTTAGCTACAATATCTCTACAATTGACCTAGGGACGACAACCAGGGAGCAGAAGGTCGAACATCTGGAGGAATCAGTGGCCACGGTAGTGCACTTGATCAAACAAGACAAGGTCACCAAGGACGAGCTTAAGGCATAGGTTGCTACCCTGACCGACTATATCTAGCAGTGGTCCTCAATAGACGACTTGCCCACTACCTCTACAGCTGCACCGCAGCTACTCTCCAAGGAGCAGATAGATAAGCTAGAAAGGAGGAAGAACTTGGAGAGGACCACTGAGGATTGGTTCCAACAGGTCATAAACATTGGAAACAAGGGGATCAACTTGGCTGTGCGAATAGCCAACAAGTTCCTGGACCTGGTCTAATCCCTGGAGGGCACGAAGAAACTCTGCACCAACTTCCCTACGATCTACGACTCCGCCTTCCCAAAGGTTGAAGCCATCCTTCAAATGCCAGAAAGCACATGGGAAGAAAAGTTAGAGCTGAAAAAAGAGGATCACTGGTTGGTGGACGTGTGGCGTAGAGACCTCATCAACCAGAAGGAGAGGATGGAGCAAATCTGGAACAAAGTGGATCCAGATATCGAATGGATTAAAGAAATCCGGGCGGAGTGCACCTAGTATCTTGAGCTGATGACGGGCCATGATATGCCCACGGTACAATTGGATGCTGAAAAGATCAGGCCATACTTTTAGGAAAAGATGAAGGATGGGACAGCCGGGGATATCACAACGGACTTCCTGAGTGTCACTGCCCGTGCCTTCGATCGATCAGAACTATTCAGAGACCAAGGCTCAAAGTGACGAGGATTGGGAGCGGTTGGAAGAGAACGCCAAAGAATGGAGCTACCAGGCGTTGAGATGCAAGGTCCTCGAGGTAGACAAGCTCCAGGCCGTCATCCTCAAGTACATAGAGCATGCAGCCTCCGAAGAGCGGGAAGACAGCCCAGCCAAGAAAGAAGACCTCCCAGAAGAGTAGCTACAGCCAAGAAAACAGCAATTAGCTACAGCACGAAAAAGCAATAGTGTCATCCACTAGATGACGAAATAGGGAAAGGACAAAGAATGTTTTAAAATTGTAAATCTATTTGGGGGTAGGTGAAACCCTATTTTATGATGAATCTTGGCCACACAATTGTAATGAATCTTCGCCATTCATTTGACTTTTGGGAAACTATAAATAGAGCACTCCTCTCATTTGCAAAAGAGAGAGTTGAGTTGTTGTAAAGACATGCTACAGAAATTTATAAGAAATAGCATTGACTTGGTGCATTTCCTTGTTTTCTCTCATGTCATTTGATTCACTTCTCCAATATTAGATGTTTAGCTTAGATCTCTTTGCTGTTTAGTTAGTTGTTCATGTTATTTGGGTAAATCTTAGGAATGCTGTTTGGTGTTTATGAAAATTTATGCACTGTTGATGATCCCTTAGTCCATACTTTTTGCTGTTTGCTGAAGGTAGATAGCTGTGCAAAGTTAGCCTGGACTTGATTAAAGCTGCCCCAAAAACTTATCTTTGGTTCATGCATGTATGTGGTGGATGAAGGATAAAAATCTGCAGCCCTTAGAAGATAGCACAATTTCCATGATACTGTGAAATCCTTGGTTAAGTGGGATATTGTTTTAAGGAATTGTCCATTGCAGGAACTCCATTGTCACTATCCATTGCAAGTTTTAGACTTAGGAACTTTTCTTCCCCTTCGCCCTTTTTTCCACTTTTTTTAGAAGCTGAACAATACCAAGGTTCATTGCACATTATAAAGCCAAATCTAACAACCAGATGGAGTTTGAGACTGTTGTTTGAACCTACAGCCAACACATAACTGCTTTCATGCTAAAAACTCCTTTTCGAAGATCCAACTTCATGCTTCGCATCCACACTTTGTATTTCTATAAGACCACCTTGTGATTCCAGCAAATCACATCAAATTACTGAGGTATCTAAGCACTGTCATGACCTGACATCCGAGAGACCTTGGGATAGTGTTCTGCAACTCGATTGTGGAAGATTGTCTTTCAAGAGAGGTAGTGCACCTATGCATTGCTTGTGTTGAAAAGTGCATGAAAAACACATCAACAATTACCTCTATAGGATTTTTAAGATGTGATCCTAGATAATAATCCACCCATCCTCAATCATAATGGATTCTTTAGCAATTAAGAGAGATTCAATTTAACCATAAAATTACCTATATTTTGATACTATATAGATTTATGTGGAAGGATAGAAATGCATCAATAAGGAGACCAAGATGGAACCATTTAACACCTACAAGGTACACCTATTACATGGGAAAGGGAGGAGGTACATGATGATAGGTTGGAGGAACTACATGCTATTATCACAATTTAGAGATCTAGGAGGATGATTCATATAAAAGAAATATAATTAAATATTTATATTATTTAATATAATATATTAAATAATATACATATTTAATATCATAAAATATAATATAAGATTACAATTAAGGATAGGTAATGTTACAATTTACTTGGGGTTTTAATGACGATTAGGCTTAAGATTCAATTAGGTTTGTAGTAAATAGTTAGGTTACAATTAGGAATATATAATAAATATTAATATAATTATAATACAAATATAAATTAATTTAAATATAATATAATATAGGAATACATTTAAGATTACCTAGTAAAGGTTATAATTTAATTAAGTTTCAATTAGGTTTGCAATTCAATTAGGATATGGTTAGGGGTGGGGATCATTTAGCATTCTATTATTGTTAGAGTATGGGTTACATTTAAGATTATTGTTATTTTTGTGATATGTATAGATTGATTCTTTTTTAACATCATGTTAACTTTTTTATTATTAGAGGGGTAAACACTTTTGACCCAGAGCTAGATGGAACCAACGAGGCTATAGTATGACTAAATTTGGACCTCACTAGACATCTAGATCCCCTTAAGCCATCCTATCACCTTAAATCATAAATTGATTTCTTAAGGGGGCCCAATATGACAAATTTCTTAAAGGGATCAAAGAAGTTCTTAAAATTTGGTGAAGTTTCCCAAGGCAACCAAATTTAACAATAATTAGATCGTGCAAGATTATAATATGAATGAGATTGATCATGATCTAGGTTGGTTAGTTGAAACAAGAGTAGATCTCAATCAACTATTCCACAAGAAAATGTTCTTCACTAACTTGCAAGTTCATTAAATATTTCAAGGGGCACTAAAACTTTACCCTAAGTTTTGTAAACCCTAAACATTGAACTCTAAAATCTAAACCCTAAACACTGAACCATTCATTTTGTCCTACCCAACACCATAATGTGAAATTTTGTTGTCTTAGGAAAATCCGCCATATTTCATTCCCTTATGCCATGTAATTTTGTCCTAGGATCTTACTACATGTACATCCCCTTAAGTTATCCTATTACCCTAAACCCTGAACTCTAAAGTCTAAACCCTAAACCCTAAAGCCATCATTTTTTCTTAGGCTCTTAATGAAATTTGGTTGCCTTAGGCAACACCACCAAATTTTATTCCCTTATGCCATTTAATTTTTTCCTAAGATCTTACTACATATATCCCCTTAAGTTATCCTAAATCCCTAAAACCTAAACTCTAAAGTCTAAACCGTAAACCATAAAGCCATCATTTTTTCTTAGGCTCTTAATGAAATTTGGTTGCCTTAGGCAACTCCACCAAATTTCATTACCTTATGCCATGTAATTGTTTCCTAGGATCTTGTAGCATGTAGATCCCCCTAAGCTATCCTATTACCTTAAACCCTAAAGCCATCATTTTTTCTTTAAAGGCTCTTAATGAAATTTGTTGTCTTGGGAAACTTCACCAAATTTTATTCATTTAAGCCATGCCATATTTTCTCCTCCCTAGGACCCTCACAAGACGAACTTTTTAGTTTCATATCAATAACCTAAATCAGAATTTGATTTTCCATGTGGGTTCCAACAGGACATTTCTTAAGGGGATCAAAGAATTTTAAAATTTGGTGATCAAAGTTGCCCAAGGCCCAACCAAATTTAACAATAATAAGATCCTGTAAGATTATACAATATCAATAGTTAATTGTATTTTCATTCAAATAACATGTTCCTTAGACATATAAATGAGGCTTACATATAATTTTATCATTTGTATTCAATTATTTAAGGCCATTTATATTGAATGGTTTAACTTGGTATTTCCTAAACATGTATCTTACATCTTGAAATTACAAATCTAATGTAGGTTCACTCATAGCTTAAAGATCACATGGATCCATTCAATAATATTCGCAATCCACCTCCACACCATCCATCCCCAACACCTTCACCTCCACCTCCGCCCACTCCACCTCGTAACCCCCCACCTCCACCACCTCAAATCAATGAACAGGCTCATTTGCAAGCACAAATCAATGCTTCTACTAGAACCATCCAAGATCAAATCAACATTATTCAAAATGAAGAATGTGTCGCACCTCCTATGAGGATGTTTGCATCTAGGATGCAAACCCTTGTTGATGTTGTCAAGGCTATGGATGGGATCGTAGATGAGCATCGACAATGGCTAGAGGAGAGGAGAACTCCTAATTTTGAAAAGGAAAACACAAAGAAATGAATATCTATGCAGTAGAGAGCCATAATAGTTTATAAATTAAAACAATGATCTTAAATAGTTATGAATTTATAAATTTGGTGAACCATGGATATTTTGTGTGATGAATTTATAAATTTGGTTCCAAATGGATATTTTTAGTGACATGAATTTATGATTTTGGTTCTATATGGATATTTTTAGTGACATGGATTTGTGAATTTGGTGGAATTTATGAACTTATAATGAATAGTATATAATAGTATATAATAGTACATATATTTTATGACTATCTACTAGATCATGATTTCTCCTGCTGAAAAATTGTAATATATATATGTGTGTGTCTGTGTTAGACATAAAATGAGATTTTGTGTATGTTTCAAGTTTATTGTTTAGTATGTATGTGCATGTATTAAAAATTTGCATAATAGTTCTTAAATTTTAAAATTTGTATGTATGTATAGTTTAGTTAATGATTTATGCCTTTGCAAATTATGCATCATATTTTTATTTTAAATGTACATGTACATACATTTTAATTTTTAATTTTGTATGGACATGCTCTTGGAATTGAACCATAAATGTATATATATGTGCATAATTAAATATATGAGCTTAATGTATATTTGCTCATCCTAAGCACAATTAAATATATGATCTTAATTTTTGTATGCACATGGACTATTTTGTATGATTTAATGCAGGTGCACATTATATCAAGCATATATCATGGATGATTTTAACATTGATGATATCATCAATCCACCACCTGAGCCACATCCAGATCCGCCTCCCTCCCCCCCTCCACCTCCACATCCACGTCCACCTCCCCCTCCGCCTCCCCCTCCCCCTCCACCTCCAACACCTATGGCATCTGATGAGGCTCACTTGAGAGCATGAATAAATGATCAAGTCGCATCCTTACAAAATCAAATCAATGCTATGCAGAGCCAAGCATTGATTGCTCCACATGTGAGATGTTTTGCATCTGCAATGCAAAACGTTGTTGATTCCATCAGGATGATTGATTCTGATCTTGATAGGCATCGACGAGAGAGAGAATAAATGAGACAATTTTATTCTGATGGTCTCTCTTACAAACAAATATTAGACCTTAAAATAACGAAAGCCCATCTAGCCCCCTACTTTCTTGACCCTGTTACCCGACAACCCATTCCACCCAACAAATCTAGAATATCCATGAGGTGGTGCATACATCCGTAGATAATTGCACATTTTTTGGATCGATGGTATATGGTTTTTGATAGTCCCCCACATGCTAATTGGGAGTGCCCATTGTATTTTTTGAGAAAACTGTATGTAGAGTTTGTTTTGGGGCAAAAGCCCAATTATTTTGATTTTAGATCATTTTAGGGTGTTGGTGGCGGCATGCCACAATAGAGATTAGGGGCAAGGGTTGATCCCCGATGCCCCGTGCATGCACAACCCCTTGTTGTTGCTCCTGGTCCTCCCATTCCTACACCTGTACATCATCAAGCTCTGGTCTCAACATTAGGTTCCCTTAGTACACTCGCATGAGACCTTGATTAGCACGCTTCTGCGATAGCGAGTGGGGAGCATAGAGACGATGATGATGATGGAGTTTTTTATGGAGCTGGTCCAAGTACTGCTCCAAGAGTGTCGAGACCCGTCCCCCATATATGTACTAGTTGTCATCAAGTGTGCTATGGACCTGATTAGGCTACACCTAGTTCAGGTGGACGGGGAGATTCTGGTGGTTCATCTGGTCGCATCAGTTCATTTGTAGAGTTCCTCATAGCAGAACATCACCTTGAGGACACTATGACACAGGTATAAATATGCATCTAGATGTACGAACTCATTTTATAATAATTTTTATGGTTGTATATATCAAAGAAAAGTTTGCAATACATTTTAACAATCAATTTTTGGTGTACAGATGACACTTTGATGCACAAAGACAATCATCACGGCCTGCAATTCTGCTCGACACAGTCTACTTGGCAACCCTTATAGAAATTATTTTGATTTCAATTTTTGTTCTCTCTGAAATCATAAATTATTTAACGAGTTTTAAATTTATAATTGAATCACATATATGTTTCAAATATTCATGTTGGTTTGGGTGAATTAATCCCCGGCATCCAATGCGATTCCTCACGAGGGATTGTCAAGCACTCCACTATCAAGCGACATAGATCAGGGGTAGGTACATTCATATTGTAAATTTGTTTAAAGTTTACATTAGTATAGTTACAATTTTGAGTTTTGAATTCACTAGATATATGAAACGCATGCATGTACACTTGTAAATATTATAAGTGTTAAATGTCTATGTACATGTATGTCTAGGTTGATACCACAATAAGAATGGGAATTGGGCAAACATTTGATGTTGCAGTTACTCGTGAGGCCACTAATTTCCAGGTTGTTTACAAAACATTCTACACAAAATGTGCAAACTTGAATATATATATATTAACCTAATTCAATTGTACATGCTTTAATTTTGATCTTGTAGGACTTTGTTAGTGCAACTTTCAGCCCTTACCCAGACATAGTTACACCACCGGGAGGACATGTAGAGCAGGTTTCAGATCAAATGGTAATTTAATTTTTTTATTATATTTAAAGTGAATTATAAAATTTTAAATTGAATATATACATAATATGATATTTTCACATATTCTTTTCTTTTATAGCGCGACACATCATGTAGTTGAGCATGTAGAGCCGGGTCACGGAGAGAGCCACAGTGCACAACCTCGAATATGGTATGTAATTAAAATATGATAAATTCTGAATTAAATTGAATAAAAAATAATAATTTTAGAGTTGTACATCTAATTTTGAATTTCTCTGTCTTATTTATGTAGATTAGTTTAGAGAATTGAGGGGGTTTCTTGAACTTACGAGCATCGGATGTAGATATGGTGGTAATTTAATTTTATGATGGATTATAAATGAAATTGTCATTAAAATCATTTTATTGTCTTATCTAATTTCATCTTTCTCTTGTATGCGAGTGTTTCAGGTCATCCACATGATCGGATGGTGTGAAGGAGTCTCTTGATTATAGAGGCAGGACATGTGACCTACAAACATGTGATTTTATGTGTTTATATTTAGAGTGTTTATCATGTA
Organism: Sequoia sempervirens; assembly: GCA_007258455.2. Classification (NCBI taxonomy): domain Eukaryota; kingdom Viridiplantae; phylum Streptophyta; class Pinopsida; order Cupressales; family Cupressaceae; genus Sequoia; species Sequoia sempervirens. The sequence goes on along the minus strand of VDFB02105785.1, from coordinate 191,490,846 downwards.
CTCTGTTGGACTTTATTTCATGAGCTTAATATATTGGTTTCATGCATTCAATATGTTGTAAATTATGGACTTTATTATTCTTCAATTTTAATTTACACATGTACATTTATGCATTTTATGTTCATAGTCAAGACATTAATATAGGACATTAATGTGAAATTTACTGAAGACTTCATAATTGTAGAATAATTTTAGGTTTAATCTTCTTTTCAATGAACACGAAGATATTTTCCTTCTAATGTATTAATTTTAATTTTATGAGAGAAAATTCATGTGGATTTACCTACTTATTTAGTTCTATAAATTGAATTTTACCTCATTGTTGGTGCACTTGGAATTCCTATACCTTGTGAATATCATGGATATCACCATTCTTTGTTATTTTATTCTTTAATTTTTCCTTAACTAGATTGACAAATAAAGTCATTGCTCTAAACTCTTAAGCAAATAAAATTCTTTATAGTGAAAAATCTAACAAGGTATTGATATAATTAGCTAATGTACATATTTATAAAATGACACCATTAGTTTCTCACTAGTAATGGAAAAAAGTGTTCCTACTAAAAATTAAGGAAAGGGGTAATCATTAGAAAAAATATAAATTATGATAACATGAGAATGTGTATATGTAAAACGATTGTAACCATTAGGTGATGAATACGTAGTGCACACACATGATAAATTTAAAAAATGATGAATATGGAGCTCAATCCAACGGAAAATTAATTTCATCATTGTTTCCCCCATTTAGAATATCATGATTGTGTGTCATGTATGAAAAATGAATAAAGTCTTGTCTCCATGTGTCAATAACAAGAAAAAAA
>VDFB02105785.1:191450367-191490002 GCA_007258455.2 Sequoia sempervirens | reverse complement strand
TACCGAACTCATTTTATAATAATTTTTATGGTTGTATATATATCAAAAGAAAAGTTTGCAATACATTTTAGCAATCAATTTTTGGTGTCTGGATAACACTTTTAGATCACGAGGGCAATCATGCGTACCTGGTATATATCGACCTGCGGTCATGTAGCAGCGCCAATGGGGTATTTTGATTTCAATTTTTAAAATTATATATGAAATCATAAATTATTTAACTTGAGTTTTAAATTTATAATTGAATCACATATATGTTTCAAATATTCATGTTGGTTTGGGTGAGTCAATCGGCATCCATGTCGATTCCTCCTGAGGGATTTTCAAGCACTCCTCCACTATCGAGCCACATAGATCATGGGCAGGTACATTCATATTGTAAATTTGTTTAAAGTTTACATTAGTATAGTTACAATTTTATGAGTTTTGAATTCACTAGATATATGAAATGCATGCATGTACACTTGTAAATATTATAAGCATTAAATGTCTATGTATGTATGTCTAGGTTGATACCACAATGAGAATGGGCATCGGGAAAACATTTGATGTTGCGATTTTCATTGGAGCCACTAATTTCGGGTTGTTAGAAGCACCTACAAAAAATGTGCAAACTTGAATACATATGTATATAATAACCTAATTGAATTGTACATGCTTTAATTTTGATCTTGTAGGACTTTGTTAGTGCAACTTTCAGCCCTAACCCAGACATAGTTACACCACCAGGAGGACATGTAGAGCAGGTTTCAGATCAAATGGTAATTTAATTTTTTTATTATATTTAAAGTGAATTATAAATTTTAAATTGAATATATACATATTAATATGATATTTTCACATATTCTTTTTCTTTTATAGCATGAGACACATCATGTAGTTGAGCATGTATAGACAGGTCCTGGAGAAGAGCCTAGTGCACAACCTCAGAATATGGTATGTAATTAAAATATGATAAATTCTGAATTAAATTGAATAAAAAAATAATAATTTTAGAGTTGTACATCTAATTTTGAATTTCTCTGTCTTATTTATGTAGATTGATTTAGAGAATTGAGAGGTTTCTTCAGGCACACCAGAGCATCCAGATGTAGATATGGTGGTAATTTAATTTTATGATGGATTATAAATGAAATTGTCATTAAATCATTTTTTATTGTCTTACATCTAATTTCATCTTTCTCTTATGTACAGAGTGTTTGGTCATCCATGAGTGGCGCTGGTGTGAAGAGGTCTGCGGTGCTAGAGGCAGACATGACCCTACAAACATGTGATTTTATGTGTTTATATTTAGTGTTTATGTATACATTGGACTTTATTTCATGCTTAATATGTTAGGTTTCATGCACTTAATATGTTACATAAATTATGGACTTTATTATTGTTTGGAAATTTTAATTTACACATGTACATTTATGCATTTTATGTTCATAGTCAAGACATTAATATAGGACATTAATGTGAAATTTAGTGAAGACTTCATAATTGTAGAATAATTTTAGGTTTAATCTTCTTTTCAATGAACAACAAGATATTTTCCTTCTAATGTATTAATTTTAATTTTATGAGAGAAAATTTATGTGGATTTACCTACTTATTTAGTTCTATCAATTGAATTTTACCTCATTGTTGGTGCACTTGGAATTCCTATACCTTGTGAATATCATGGATATCACCATTCTTTGTTATTTTATTCTTTAATTTTTCCTTAACTAGATTGACAAATAAAGTCATTGCTCTAAACTCTTAAGCAAATAAAATTCTTTATAGTGAAAAAATCTAACAAGGTATTGATATAATTAGCTAATGTACATATTTATAAAATGACACCATTAGTTTCACACTAGTAATGGAAAAAAGTGTTAGTGCTAAAGTGGGAAAGGTAATCATTAGAAAATCTAAGTGTGATAACATGAGGAATGTGTATATGCTTATTTGTAACCATTAGGTGATGAATCATTAGTGTACACACATAGATAAATTTTAAAATGATGAATGGGCTCAATCAAAGGGAAAATTAATTTCATCATTGTTTCCCATTTAGAATATCATGATTGTGTAGTGTGCTGAAAATGAATAAAGTCTTGCCTCATGTGTCGATAACAAAATTAGAGATATCACATAAATTGTATGCATAAGAATAGAAATATGACCCACAAAATTTCTTTTTGTAGAAGATTAAAGGTTAGGGTTATAGGATAAAACTTTGGGTAAAGGTTAGGATTAGGACACAACTAGAGTTAGGGTTAGGTTTCAGTGGGGTTAAGATACAACAAGGTAGGGATAGGATTAATTTTAGGGCCAGGGGTAAGGGTTCAATAAGGGTTGGAGTTCTAATACTTGGTTAGGAGTTAGGGTTCAATTAATTATTACAGTTAGAATCGAGTTGAATTCTAACTCTAAGGTAGAAATTCTAATCTAGCCTAACAATGCCATAGAAGATTAGAGAATAAAAGCATTAATAAATACTATAAATAATGCTTCATCTAACACTAATTTATAAGTTGTCAAAACAAATAATGATGTGTCTTAAAGGGGGTGTCTAAAGGGGTCATAATAGAACATGTTAATTAAGGGGCGTCTAAAGGGGTCATAATAGAATGTCTTAAGGGGATGTCTTAAGGGGTTATAATATGTCTTAAAGGGATGTCTAAAGGGGTCATAATAGAATGTGTTAATAAAGGGGATGTCTTAAGGGGTCTTAAGGGGATGTCTAAAGGGGTCATAATAGAACATGTTAATTAAGGGGACTTTTAAAGGGGTCATAATAGAATGTCTTAAGGGGATGTCTTAAGGGGTTATAATATGTCTTAAGGGGATGTCTAAAGGGGTCATAATAGAACATGTAAATTAAGGGGATGTATTAAGGGGTCTTAAGGGGATGTCTAAAGGGGTCATCATAGAACATGTTAATTAAGGGGACGTCTAAAGGGGTCATAATAGAATGTCTTAAGGGGTTATAATATGTCTTAAGGGGATGTCTAAAGGGGTCATAATAGAACGTGTTAATTAAGGGGATGTCTTAAGGGGTCTTAAGGGGATGTCTAAAGGGGTCATAATAGAACATGTTAATTAAGGGGATGTCTAAAAGGGTCATAATAGAACATCTTAAGTGGATGTCTTAAGGGGTTATAATATGTCTTAAGGGGATGTATAAAGGGGTCATAATAGAATGTGTTAATTAAGGGGATGTCTTAAGGGGTCTTAAGGGGATGTCTAAAGGGGTCATAATAGAACATGTTAATTAAGGGGATGTCTAAAAGGGTCATAATAGAACGTCTTAAGGGGATGTATTAAGGGGTCATAATAAGCCTAAATATATAGAATATTGATTTGATACATATAAGTACATAGAGTATGTTTAATTTTGTAAGTATGTATGTACATGTATGTCATCTCAAATAATGTTACAAAATTTGGATATACCCTCTCCAAGAACATCTCAAATAAGTGGCTAGAATGTAGTAGGTCTTCACACCACGATATCAAAAGGTAAACAATATCAATGAAATCATCAAAACATACATATTTTAATTTATATAAAACTATCTATATGTACATAACTCAAGTACCTGCATTTAAAATTATTCCACAAATGTTTGTAGGTTGAATGCAGGCATCCTCTTCTTTTTGTTTCAAAGTATGAGATCAATGCAATGATGGCTTTGGGATACAAAAAATGACAATAAATCAATTTTAACTATTAATGTCCAAGCAATATCAATATGTAATCAAAACATGTATTTAAATATAATTTAACTAATAATTACCTGTTTTTACCAAGTATTCCATGTTGTCTAGGTTGAATTTGCATGGACTAGATCCTTTTTGTGATTATGCCTTAAGGATATATAAAAGAACAATTTAAATCAATTTCAACTAATAACACACTTGACCAATGTTGAAACATGTATTTAATGTATTTAAAAGGACAAAATAAAACTAAAACTATATTTACCTGTATTTACTTATCCATTGTACCATCTGCATCCTCTCTTTTTTGCAATGCATCTATGATTGCCTCATGCTCTTCCATAGAAATTGACCATAGTAATTTTTTTGAAGGTCTTCCACGATAGTGCTCTAGTTTTATATTTGTTGCCACCACCAAATGTGAATAATGCATAATCTTTTTATGTGTTTCATAGTCTTCGAATGCAGGTAGACCATTCTTTCTTCTCAAGTATTTTCGTAGCCAAGTGCCAACAACCACCACCGATCCTATTGGAAAACATGTTCAAAAACCACCATCAAATAACTTCTCAAAATTTACTTAAGGGGATCAAAGACTTGTTCTAAAAAATTGCTTAAAGGGATCTAAAACTTGTTATCAAAATTTTCTTAAGGAGGTGTCTTAAGGGGATCACCATACCTGTTGGATAATGAAAGCCATCATCATCTTCTCGAGGTGTTAACAACTTATGTTTAGTTTCCACACAACGATCCAACCAATGTTTTCTCTTCATTCCCCTTAGGTGCAATAACTGCATACACATGTCCTGCCAACAAAATTTGATTTAATAACTTGTGCATATCCATATAACTAATTTAGTATTAAAAAATAACTTAATAAAGCAAAATAAAATGAAATAAATTAAATTAAAATTACCTTCTTGTACAAGGTCTGAAACACAATCATAATCTTTAGATGCAAACAATTGATCATTTTCTTCAATAGTTCTTTCATATTGATTATGTGCTTCTACAGGTGTCAACGATCTTTGCTGCCACTGTTCAACCCATTCTGTATTTTCACAAGCTTCCCAATTTCCTGAGATACAAAAATGGCAAAAACATGCAAGCTCCCTTGTCCAAATAGTCCATGTGCTTGTTGTCGCACTCCTAAATGAATGCCATTTAGTAGATCCACTAATTGTCTCACAATCAACTCTAGATACAATGTTTTATTCTTCCACCAACCAAAAGAATCGATGAACTGTAGAGTAATCACTTTCGAACAAGGTGCAGATAATCTTCTATTACACCAATCCACAATCTCATGTGCATTTTTAAAGTTCTTGAATCCTCGAATTTTAATTGTTCTCTAGCAAAAATTTTTTGACCTGCACCAGCTCCATCATGTTCTCCTTTACCATGCCCGGCTTCAAAAAACTCCATATATGTTGGACATTAAGTTCCTTGTGAACCCTACTTAACCAATAGAACATTCTAGCATTTTTTGAACTACCCCGTACAATTATCGACCATATGAGGTGTTCTTTCATATGGATTCCTCTTTCTTTTAAATTTCTATAAAATATACTAAAACAATATTGAACAAACTCTGATGAATGTGGCCGATTGTCACTCAAATAAAAATGATACTCCCTCAAAACTTTTCTATCATCCTCGGTGCTATCATCTGCATGTCTATAAACAATATGGACAAACATAGCTACTTGCACAGAATTATAATATGGAGATTGAATTTCCTCTTATGGAGTGAGAGTATAATTCTCCGCAAAATCAACCACTAAAAGTATAGTACCAATTGGAAATGTGTTTCTACATGTGCGAAATTGGCCATCAAGCCATCGAGCATGTTCAGAGTGCATAACATATTTTGGTACTATTTTATTATTAAATTCACTCATAAATGCATGCACACTAACTTTTTTTGTAACTAAATCACAATGCTTTCCTATTTTTCCATCTTTTAAAGAATAGTGAACATTCATAAATCTTTTGATGTCTACTAATTGTTGTCCAAAATCATGATCAACACTTTCATGCAAATAATTTCTTAAAAATGAAAGATTTCCGCAGTTAATGCATTGTCCAGAAATACAAGAACTTAAATAAAATAATCTATCATTAGATTTTTCACAAAACAAACCTGAAATAAACTCTCTTATTGCTTGGTGGCATATCAATACCACAATCTGTATAATCATGTTAGAATGCAAGGTACAAGCATTATATATCGAAAAACATCATAAAAATAGAAATTGAACATGTATTTTACAACAACAAGATATTTGTTGCTTATTAATTTTTACATACCAGGGTTTACATTTTTCAAAAGACCTTTGACTTATTTTAATATTACCAGGTAACACTGAATCGCTACAAAATTTTCTATAAAATTCAGTTTGTGTTGTATCTAATAGGTGTTTTGGGTGAGGATCATGAACTTTGGACCCCACCCTTAATTTTAAAACATCTCTAGCATTAGATGAAACCCTAGTATTATCATGCCAATATTTTTTGATCAAAGATTTAATTTCAACATTCAATTTTATATCAGACCTCGGTAGTTGTCCACTGAAACTCCAACATTGATTGATAGGATCATTTTCTATAATTTCTCTTCTTTTTGCTGCTCTTAGTAATGTTTTAGGATGCATTTTTAAAACTTCACTAATATTGCTCACCATTCTTTTATTCAAAGTTGTTTTATTAACTATAGCAGTAGTTATAGCTCTTCTTGCTGCATTTTTATCTTTAGATCGACTATTTTTCCAATAGATTGAATGGCACTAGCAACAGTAGACATAGCATGTTTTAATGATTGATCTTTTCTTTTTGGTTTAACATAAAAGCCTAACCTTTTCATTACTTTCCTCATTTTTTGCATTCTCATCAATTACATCATTAGTTGACATTGAAATGCAATTTTTTTATGATAAAAGAATTTGGTGTATATTCTATTCGCATGTGTTCTTATTTGCCTCCAAGAAATTTGATCAAGAAGATTATCGAAAACACCACTTCCAATTTTTTAAAAAGTATTTTCATTAAATTCAACATCACATTCTAGATTTTCATCTTCATTTTCATCTTCATCTTCATTTACATTTACATTTTCATCTTCATTTTCATCAACAAAACAATTTTCATTTTCATTTTCATCAACAAAAGCGGTTTTCATTTTCATTTTCATCTTCATTTTCATTAACAAAGCAGTTCTCATTTTCATTTTCATCAACAAAATGGTTTTCATTTTCATTTTCATTTTCATCAAAATATAGGTTTTGTTTTCATTTTCAAGAAAATGATCATTTTGATTTTCATTTGCAACAAAAGATTTTTTTTTTGTTTTCAACAAATTCTATAAAGTTTCATCTCTTTGAATATAGTCAATGTCAACATCATTATATCCGCATCTTGTAAATCTTCTACATACAAATTTACCATTTCACTAACATGTGGATTTGAAGACGTACCTGGATTTGTGCATATTGAAACATTCTCCATAGCATTCAAAGAGGGATTTGAAGACATAGTAGGACTTGTTTGTATAATCATATTCTTCTCCAAATTGACTCCTTGCAAATTAGATTCATCTACAACTATGGTATCTTCAATGTTTTCATTTTCAATAGTTGTTGAATTGGTTGCTCCACCATCGTTCATTGATTTTATTCTCATTCTTCTTTCTCTTTGTCTTTGTCTCTCTTTGTCTCTATTTGCTTCAACTTCTTGAGGAGTCAATGTCTTTCTTCTCTTATTATGAAATTTATCTCCCATAATTATAAAATTCTCAAGCACAAATGAATGTTAATAGTGAAATACTTCAAAATATTCAATCCAAATTGGAAGTTGAATACCTATTACGGAAAAATTCTTCCTCTTGTGTTCCTCAAAACAAGTAGAAAATTACAACAATTCCACTTTAAAAATTGTTTTCTTCATGCCTCTTTTGAAAAATTCAATCCATATTGCAAATTTCACTTCAAAAATGGTGTAGATGATGCTCCCTTTGATAAAATCAACCAAAAATCAAATTGACCACTTGTAAATACAATAACTTATGAAAAATAATTCATTTTTAGTGCTCTCGGCCTTACATATGAAGTTGCAAAGTTGCAGACTTGACAGTAATTGTGCACAGTGTTTTTAAATAAAATAAACGGGATCCCATCTATAAAACGGGATCCCGCTTATTATCAAACAAGATCCCGATTACAAAACGGGATCCCGTTTATTAACAAGCAGGATCCCGCTCTATAATCGAGATCCCGTTCACCGACATTGAATGTCAGAGCCGTTGTGAAGGTAACGAGATCCCGTTTCATAAACGAGATCCTGTTACCTTTAGAACGGTCGGAATGCTCTTCGATGGGAACGGGATCCCGTTTATTAATAAATGGGATCCCGATTATAATAAATAGGATCTCGTGTTATAATCGGCGTCCCATTTTTTTTAAATTTGAATTTTGTTTTGCATCGTGGGCGGGTTTTTGCTAGGGTTTTTGGTTCGGGAAAAGCATTGGAAGTCCGAACATAAGCCTTCAACCTAGTTTGACCTGCAAGTTGAAGGCCCTAACAATGTCAAAGAAAAATACCGACTTTGGACATATGGCTGACGACCTTTTTTTCAAAATTTTCTGACCAAATTAAAACCCATTTTAGATCAAACAATTTAGATTCTAAATATGTAATTTGTTTTTCAATTGAATTATTTTTTCTATTTTTCAATTAATTTATAATAAAATTGGTCCATAAACTTTAAATATCAGAGTTTTTTACTATTTTAATAACTTTTGGTCAACATAACATTTTGACAAACGGATTGCACGAGAGAAAACTTCAGACAATTCTTTTCAATTTGAAAAAAAAAATCAGAAAATGATAAGTTTAGGTCATCTTATGCATGTCGTACATGATGATTTTTCAAAACGACAAATCTGCCTAATAAAAAATTAACAAAAAAAAAAAATTCAATAAAAAATTACAAAAAAATATCAAGAGCAAGCTTCAGTGAGTCATAAAAATTTTCCCAAAAGGATTTAGAAAAATACGATAATTTAAGTCAGAATATGGATGTCGTACACGTGCATGGTATGGTAAAAAAAAAGACTTTTAAACAGTGGTTTTTAGAAATGCCTATTAAAACTCAATTTGTACAATCTGGGTATAGAAATAAATTACATATTTGGAAACTAGACTCCGAGCACTACATTTAATGAATAGTGACGTTTTTAAACATTTCATCTCTAAGTGCTTCAAATTTTAAGGTCAAATGTGTCAAATACTAAAAATCAGGGAAAACACTTCCACTTTTTGGCCAAAAAGTGGACTCAACTTCTTGCACACACCCTTGATGTATTTCTTGCCTTAGAGGAATCGAGAAGATACAAAAATGTATTAAAGGATTTCAATTCTACTTTCATTGCTCTCATCCCCACGATTTCTGCTCCTTCCTCTTTTCAGGATTTCAGGCCTATAGCTCTTTGTAACTCAATTTATAAGATCTTCACAAAAGCTATAGCTTCTAGATTGGCAAAGGTATTACCTCTTATCATCTCAAAGGAACAAGGTGGTTTCATTCCTGGGAAGGATACTCCTGAGGGTGCCATTGTGGCTCATGAAGTTTTGCATTCAGTCTCATTTGAAAAAACACCCACTATGATTCTCAAATTAGACATGTTAAAATCATATGACAAAGTAAATTAGGACTTTTTATTGAGGATATTGAGAAAATTTGGTTTTTCAGAAGCTTAGTGTAAATGAATTCACTCGTGCTTCTCGGGAGCAAGATTTTCAATTTTGATCGATGGTTATCCTCATGACTTCTTTTATTCTTCTCAGGGTGTGAGACAAGGGGACCCTCTTTCTCCTTATTCATTTTTCCAGTAGAATGCTTAAGTAGATCAATCATTTCTCTATGAAATGAAAGGATTTGGAAAGGTATTTCTATTTAGTCCTTTCCTTCCCCAATCACACATTCACTTTTTTCTAATGATACTCTACTGTTGGGTCAAGCCACCATGCTTGAGGCTAAGGTTATGAAAAAAAATATTTCAGCTTACTATTCATATTCTAGTCAAATCTGCAATGGTGCAAAGTCAAAGATATTTTCCTTCTAAATATTGACCCTTTAATTGAAAGACAACTTCTTAAGTTTTGGGGTTTTCAACTAGTTAAAAAATCATCATTTTTCTTCTACCTAATATAAGAAGATCTGATTCAAAGCAATGATTAATGATTTTTAAAAATAGTAGCTAAGAATGTATCCACCATCAAAAATAGCTATTTTCTTTCATATAAAATTTTGTATAGATTTGTTGTTTATGCCTTTTACATTACCATTTTATAAAAAAAAAACATCTTAATAGTGATGGATGATTGAATGTGATTAGAAATATTGATATAAAAATATAGATAAAAAATGTAGAAGCTATCATATTTCAACATGAACTATGGGAAACTAATATTCACTTAGTTTTTTCCTTTTTTAAATTTCAAGATTTCTTGATTTCATTTCATGATATTTGCTAACCCTAACTAAAATTAATTGACTATAACATTAAATAAATATAGTATTAGTAAATGAATTCGATGTATTTGAATAAAAATCTCTACCCTAGTTATCATGATCAAGAAGATTATCATCTTCAATTTAAAATGTCTCTAATAAATCATGTTTGTGATTAACTTTTCATACATGGTATCTATTGGAGAAAAAAATTATATGGTAAGGTTTATCTATTTGGTATGTCATAATTTTGGTTTCAGCTAAGTTAAAATTGACAAAAGATCGAATGAGCTTTTAATCTGATACAATAAGATGCTAATTATTTATGACAGCCAATTCCATAATTATTTACACTATTCAATTTCACCACAAGATATTGATTTTTCACTCAGAGATGTCATTTCAAATCATTACTAAAACTGATATTAATTGAGGATGTTTATTTCATCACTTCTTTAATATAATTGAAGGGCTACTCAGTCAAAGCTTCTAGTTTGAATAGCAAGTTGTACACAAAAATGAAGTCATTGAATGAAAAATGGATACATGTTTAACGAGAGTATCAAGTTGTGACGATTTGCAACAAATTTTGCCTCTGTATGCAGAGGTGTCACAAACTTTTTGAGCAAACATACACCATAAGGGTGGATTGATTCTTTCTTGCTGTGTGTAGGTTGTGTCCAAACAGCCTCTCAAATTTCTTTAGAAATTCCTAACCATCATCCTACAATTACACACAATGGAAAAAAAATTAATACAACAGATTCTTTCTAACTTTGTCTTGCACTATCTCTCCCTAAGCTCCAATACCATGAAAGAACCATGAAAGACAAATATTTTGAACATCAAAGTGGAGATAGAATGTGTAAACTCAATCTCATATTATTATAAAATCAAGGGTCTCCTTATAAAGGAGATATATCCAAGCTCTGGAAAAAATATCAGGAGGGAAAAATATCATGTAAATATTTAGAAAATATCTAGGCTATGTCAATGAGTCATACAACAATAAATGCCTAAGTAGGATTAGGTCAACCTATGTGTATGCAAGCATTTAATGTATACACTAACAATTCCAATCAACAATAGAAACTTTCATATCTTGGAATGATTGGGATTTGGTTGTTTCCCCTGCATTTGGTGCTTTGGGGGGAGTAGTCACTCAGTGGAATAAAATCTATGTAAAAGTTGACTCATTAGAAATCAAGGAAAACTAGATAAAGGTTTCTGCTAGATGCTTAAAAACAAACCTGCATTTTGTAATTTACTATGTTTATGGTCCTTGCTCATTGGTTGGAAAAAGACAAGTTTGGCGACAAAATTCTCTAAGTTTTGAGGACGATGCACTGATCCTTAAAATTATAGTGGGTGATTTCAATGTGATAAAAAAATCTTCAGAAAAAATGTGTGGTATAACTGCCCCATCTGCTTTGTTAGAATAATTTATTAACTTCATCTTATCCATAATTTATATGACTTCCCTATCAAAAATGGAATGTATACTTGGAAAAATAGGCATAACGGTTTCTTCTAAATTGTAGAAAAACTTGACCGTCGTTTGCTCTCAAAAAATTGGTTGGCAACACCTTGGGATTTGTTTTTGATCATTCATGCTTTACCGGGTTCATATTACTTTCCAATTTCTTTCTCCTTTTCTAATGTAAGAAATAAAACTAAACTTCCTTTCAAACTGGAGGCTATGTGGTTCAAAGGTCCAATTTTATTTTATTTAATAAAAAATCAATGGCTTTCTAGTCTATCTTTAGAGGGAACAAGAATGTTCCAACTAAGTCAAAAGTTACACCTTCTTAAAATTAAAATCAAAGATTGGAACATTAATCATTTAAATACATTTTCTCAGAGAAACTTCGGTTAGAAAGTAAGTTTTCTAATATTTATGAAGAGGTTATCAAAAAGGGAAATGATAGTTCTCTCTTTTACTAGGAAAAAACACTCAAAGTTGAATTAGAAGAGATCCTAGCTCGGGAGGAGTGCTATTGGAAACAAAAATCAAGAGAAACTTGGTTGAATGAAGGAGATAAGAATACTATTTTTTTTCATGGCTCAACCAAATTACATCGTCAATCAAATAAAATTGTCTCAATTTCTACATCTTCGTGGTCTATTCTTTCTTCTAAAAAGGATATTGCATTTGAGGTGGTGAATTATTTTAAAAATATTCTTTCTTCATATACCGCTTACAGTTCTCATGGGGAGAATGAGATACTTGACAGTATCCCAGAACTTACAAATGTAGATCATAATAGTATGCTAATATCTAAGTTCACTCTTGAGGAGATCAAGAAAGTTGTCTTTTCCATGGAACCTGAGAAAGATTTGGGTCTTGATGGATTTACAATTATTTTCTTTCAAAAATGTTGGGATATTGTGGATGTTTATGCATTTATTTCCTTATAGGAATCGAGAACATACAGAAATGTATTAAAGGATTTGAATTCCACTTTCATTGCTCTCATCCCCAATATTTCTGCTCCTTCCTCTTTTGAAGATTTCAGGCCTATAGCTCTTTGTACCTCAATTTATAAGATCTTCACAAAAGCTATCGCTTCTAGATTGGAAAAGGTATTATGTCTTATCATCTCAAAGGAACAAGGTAGTTTCATTCCTAGAAGGATACTCCTAAAGGTGCCATTGTGGCTCAAGATTTTTTGCATTTACTCTCATTTGAAAAAACATCAGCTATGATCCTCAAATTAGACATGTTAAAAGCATATGAAAAAGTCAATTGGGACTTTTTATTGAACATCTTGAGAAAATTTGGTTTTTCACAAGCTTAATGTAAAATGGATTCACTCGTGCTTATCAAGAGAAAGATTTTCAATTCTATCGATGGTTCTCCTCATGGCTTCTTTTATTCTTCTCAGGGTGTGAGATAAGGGGATCCTCTTTCTCCTTCAAATATGGAAGAAGAAAAATGACAAAACATGCATCACTAGAGCTATGTTTGCCTTTTCCACAAATTAATTAGAAATAGAAACTGACTGTCAAGGTACAAAAATATTTAAAGATATGTTACACAGTAAGTAAGATGTAAATCAAGAAGTAATAATATATCATAGATGCTTATTCTAGCAATTGCACCTTGGTGTGCAATGGGTACGCCGAAGAGGTGTGGAAGTTAAATTCTCAAAAACAAATTAGTTTTTTTACAATTTCTCTCTTTCTCACTGTTTTTTCTCATATAATTATACAATTTATATAAATTTTCTCTCTTGAAGTTTCATATAAGTATATTAATATTATACAAAATATATATTTTATCTTTTGTATTTTATTTATGTGTTTATTTAGTTTCTATTAAATACAAAATATATTAAACAATAACTTTTTTATTAATTTATATTTAATAGTTGTTATTATAAAATATAATATATATTATAATTTTCATTATAAATAATATATAATACTTTTTTTTAGGTAAATATATATAACATATTAATTATAACACAAATTATATAATATTTATTGATATTAAATAGTGTATTATATTTATATGTTAATTTTATGTGTATTATATTAAAATATAGTTTTTTTTGTAATAATAATTTTATAATTATATTCAGCATTTATTTATTATAAAATATAATTTCTATATAATATATATTATAAAAAAATTATAATTAATTATTAATTATATGTATAATATATTGTATATTTTGTATATATAATCATTTCTATCATTAAATATAATATATAATTTAATAAATCTATATATTAGTATTTTAGAAATGAATTCTATAATTAATGTAATATATTCTTTAACTGCAATGGATTATGAAATGGCGAGCTCTTCACAACTACAAAGCAGAAAGGTCTGTTGGGCGGATGATTTTGAATCTACTAAGAACCCATCTCAGGAGCATGGAAGGCCACCTAATAAAAGATAGCATTCAGAACATTCCTCACTCTGGTCGAGAATTTTCAAAGGGGGAAAATTCTATTCCAAAACCTAACCCTAATGGCAAGGGAATTTTGGAAACCCCAAAGCAATACTCTTTTGATGGGGGAAATTTTCACCCGAAATTCAACCCTAAAGGTAAGGGTATTTTGGTAACTCCTAATCTAGATTCTTTTCAAAATTCCTCTAATCTAACTCAAAGGCATCATAATATTCCACCCAGAACATCTATTCCTCCATGTAGGAATGCCCCTATTCATAATAATCAGATTGGTCCAAAGTATCCAACGACCCATTTGCATCAAGAACATTTTTGAACTTCTCCATTCTCTCACTCCTTTCCCAATTTTCTATCAATCCAAAAATCCAATCACATTCCTAGGATCCCTCACTATCAGAGGAAAAAGGAATGGCCCTTGAATCAGTGTAGAAATTAGAGCTCTCTTTAAAGCCAAGGGAGAAAACCCTCGCTTTTGGAAAAAATAAATAGCTCAACGAATAATGAAAGGAATAGATTTACGGGTCCAGACAATAACAATGGTGACTCTGGCTTGCTTGGTTTTGCTGCAACGACTAGAAAGGAATGAGAATGGAGACCAGTTCCTAGAATTCCCTTGTTTCTTGACAATCAATATGATGATTGTGAGTAGAATAACTTTGTGGAGATGATATGTCGCTTTCAAAAATAAGAACATGGATTTGGCAGAACTGGTATGAGTTCTTTAACTTGTTTGTGGTTTCTGCATCTTCTTTCTTTATAATATTTAAAAACCCAACAGTCAAAGGTAAAATTATGAGAAAAGGGCCCTTCTGGATTGGAAATTCCTTTTTAGGGATTTTAAATTGGAAAGCAAATTTATCTTTGGAAACCATAAATTTGTGCCCTCAACCTGTTTGTTTCTCTCTACCTTTTCTTCATGTTGAATACTTGGACTTACCATCCATTAAACAAATTCTAAATCATTTTTCATTATTTCATCAAAGTGAATTCTTGATTGTTAACAGTAAATCCTCGATTAGGGTTTGGGATCTGACAGAAAAATCTTTTGCTTCCCTTCCTCTTAAAAATAGACTCTCAGCTAAAAAAGGAGAGTGGATTCATCAAATCAAGGGGGATACCTTAGCATGGAAGGAAGCTAACCTTATTATTGATTCAGATGTCTTTGTTAAGGTGGAAAATCCTCATCTAACTACTCTCTTGGGGGTGTTTGGCCTGAAAATGCATTCTCAAAAGGCTCAACCAAGTTTTCCCTCAAGTTCCTCTTTTTGTCGTGCTTCCCTTCATCGAAATCCTAAGGAATCCATTCGGGTTACTTATGTTAGTACTCAACCTGTTGAGGGTAACAAGGTACCCTCAACCACCTTACCCATTAACAATGACCTTTCTTCTTTTTTGGACTAGTCTAATATGTCTCAATCTATGAGTGGGAACAATGCTCCTATCAAAAATGACTTATCACATTTTTAGAATATCTTCAGTGGTTCAGAAGAAGATTTGTTGAAAATTGTAGATGAAGTTATGAATAAAGTAGTTGAAGACCTTATTGAGGAAATAGCTGATGAAGTCTTAGAAGAAGATGGTCAGGGCATTAATACTCCAACTCCTCCCATCACTCAATCAGCTTCTAAAAGAAATCTCAATTTCAACAAAGCTGTAACTTCTATATCTTCTCGTCCATCTTCTTCTCTTCTAGTAACTTTAGATCCTCTCTCTTCACCTCCTATTTCTCAATTAGATTCTAAACTCATGACTTCAATTTCTCCCAAAACTAAATGAGGAAAAAAAATCTAACAAGGAAAAAATAATTTGAAATTGCTACGAGTCTTCGATCAACTTTGGAAATGAATCTCTGATCTACTCCTAAGAAATCTGTTATGTTAAATACCTCCCCTCAATGTTGGAAATGCGATTCTACTGCTGGGACAAAATCCTTAGGAAGAACTAAATAGAAGAGAGAGGAACTCTCTCCTCAAGGAAAATGAGGGTCCTCTCTAGGAATTTTAGAGGCTTAAATTCCCCTAATAAGAAATGCTTAATTAAGTATCATCTATTAGGTACTCTTTCTGATATCATTCTTCTTTAGGAAACGAAGCTATCATGCCTGAGAGAACCATGAAAGATAGAGATTCTAAACAAGCACAGTGGAGATAGAATGTGTAAACTCAACCTCATATTATTAGATAATCAAGGGTAGCCTTATAAAGGAAAAATATCCAAGAGCTAAATAAAATATCAGGAAAATATCAGGACGGAAAAATATCAGGTAAATATCTAGAAAATATCTAGGCTATGTCAATGAGTCATACAATAATAAATGCCTAAGTAGGCTTAGGTCAACCTATGTGTATGGAACTATTTAATGTATACACTTACACCACCCCTTAAGCATAACTTAGGTAGGTAGGGATAAAATGGGTCCTGGCTACTAGCTTGGTGAGATACCCATGTACAAAGTAATCTCTCATGAAATGGCGAAAACTAGAAAACCCTGTGGGAGAAAAATATCCTCCAAAAGAGAGAAAAGATGCATGAAAATTATACACATGAAGAAGTACTACTTTCACTAAGTACAATATATGATTTCCTCCACAAGAGAGAAAATAATAGAAGGTCTCTAAGACACCCCATAATAGATGTCCTACTACATTAAATTCAGATAGTGAACAAAGGATGCAGATGTAATTCCAAGAATGCTTCACAATGTTCCTTCCCTTAGGAAGAAATGAATCCAACGAAATGTACAAGATATCTTCCCATGTGATAATATGTATGTATGATCTTGAATAGAGTTGAAGCTCATCCAAGAATGATGATGAGTGTTCCCATGATGTCTTCTATTGTTGCTTAGGAATCTACAAGCCAATGCTGACATGTGATGAATACTGATGGAATGAATCAAGTATCATAGAAGATTTTGTAATATGGACCACAAGAACCATAGATGTATGGGGATAACTAGAACCCTAATAATCTAACAATGTCACTATAGAAGTCGATGTAGGTGAAGGAAGAGCAATCACATCTAAAAAAGACAAGGCTCATGCAACTTTATTGAACTTGTCATCAAAAAGAAGACTAATGTCCTCAATGTGTGCTTCCATGTCAAAAATGTGGGACTCTACTAAAAGACATGAAATGTCGGGTAGATATACATCCCAATCAGCAATGCTACGAAGACTAATATCCTATTGGAAAGAAGTGTTGCAAGCTCTTGAAGAAACAACTCTAAAATCCGATGAAGCAATGGGAGGAGGTGGAGGAATGATGATTTCCTCTATGTCAACTGGATGGTTTGTATCTGAATCATGATGTGGGAGGTGAGTTTTGATCATAGCAGGATCATGCGGTAAGGGAGAAA
Organism: Sequoia sempervirens; assembly: GCA_007258455.2. NCBI lineage: Eukaryota > Viridiplantae > Streptophyta > Pinopsida > Cupressales > Cupressaceae > Sequoia > Sequoia sempervirens. Next base: position 191,472,523 of record VDFB02105785.1, on the reverse strand, counting down.
CATTGGAGTATCCATATATTTCCCAAATTTTGAACCATAATTAATGTGGACATTCAATATCCATGATGACATACAAAGAGTCATCTAAAATATGTAAACAGATTAATCCATGAATATGATCATTAATATTAAACCATTTATCCTTTTGAGATTGTTTACTTGGTTCAGGGATAAGTCCATACAAATATGGCATGAGATTATGGAACCTAAGATGTTTCAGGATTCCTTCACACCAAGACTTATAGTTTCTCAGTTTTAGGTTGATTACAGAAGAGTGGGTTTCATATCTCATAATTAGAAAAGAAAAAAATCATTCTTCTTTTGCAATTTTTTTAACTATGAAAAAAAATAACCCCTTTTTACAAATTGATTGCAAAAAAAATTTGACTCCCCCCTTGTTCAAAATTTATGATAACCAAGTTTAATTGTTACCATAATTGTTAGTACAAATTTGAAGCAAAAATTATAATTACAAATAAATGCTTTAATTGTAAACATAAATTGTAACTTGAGAGATATGTGGGAGGTCTTTTACTGGGTCAAATGGAAATAAAAAATAGAGGTTTATTACAATTAGAAATCATAATGTGAGGTGAGAATAAGAGACATATGGGAGATGACAAAGCTTGGCTTGAGATAGGATGGACCGAGTCAATGGTTGATCAGTTGCTACCTTGTGTAATTGAACTGCACGGAAGGGCAGACCTTTCCCTTCACTCCATGCTGCCAAGAACTCCATGTAGGGATGTAGGGCCGAATGGTTTCCAAATCAAGTGGGAATGGTCAAAGCTTCCCCTTGCAAACACAAACATAGATTTCTCTCCAGGTTTTTCCTCTATCCCTCCAATTTCTCTTCACAGCGGAGTAATCGCAGCAAAGGCCTAAGATTTTTAGGCTACAGGGGAGAGCAGGAATATGCAGGAAGTGCAGCAATGGAGCGTAGAAGGGAGGAATAGTTGCAAGCTTCTTTAAGAATTCATGTGCCTGGAAAGTTTCCAACAATCTTGGCATGGTCCTACCATGTGATTCACCCGATCGGTTGCTTGGTATTGATACCTACTTTGCTGAATGAGGGTTGAAAACATCTCACCTATTAATGGAATCATAATTCAAGTCACCTCGCCTGAGAATGGAACTGCGTGAGGCTTGGGTAAAACTTCGACGTTGCCCCCACTATGAAATGGATGGAGTGCATATTATCTTCACTTGCATTTTGAAACCCATATAACTGCAACCTTTGGTGAGGAATTTGTGGCACTGAATTACCTTTAGCAGGCTATGTCATGCTTAGAGGGGTGTGAGTTTCCTTTAATAGGTCATGCCCTGCTTAGAGGCCTGCATTATAAGACACAACTGCCACACACAACATAGAGAATGCCACACACAACACAAAGATTGATGCCAGCTCTCAAATGCCAAAATGAAATAGAGCTGGGGTTGATTTGATGAAGAAAATAGCCACAAAGTCTGACGATCTGCAAGAAATTGTGCCTCTGTAAGTATAGGTGTCACAAACTTTTTGAGCAGAGATATGCCATAGGGGTGGATCAATTCTTTCTTGTTGTGTGCAGGTTGACTCCAAAAAATCTCTCAAATTGCTTTAGAAATGCCTAACCATCATCCTACAATTACACACAATGGAAACAAATTGAATACAATAGATTCCTTCTCACTTTGGCTTGCACTATCTCTCCCTAAGCTCTGATACTATGAAAGAACCATGGAAGACAGGAATTTTGAACAAGCATAGTGGAGATAGAATGTGTAAACTCAACCTCATATTATTAGACAGTCAAGGGTCTCCTTATAAAGGAGAAATATCCAAGAGCTGGAAAAAATATCAGGAAAATATCAAGAGGGAAAAATATCAGGTAAATATCTAGAAAATATATAGGTTATGTCAATAAGTCATACAACAATAAATGCCTAAGTAGGCTTAGGTCAACTGATGTGTATGCAAGCATTTAATGTATACATTGACAATGCCAATCAACAATAGAAACTTTCAGATCTTGGAATGATTGGGATTTGGTTGTTTGGACCCCTACATTTGGTGCTTCAGGGGGAGTAGTCACTCAGTGGAATAAAATCTATGTAAAAGTTGACTCATTAGAAGTTAAGGAAAACTGGATAAAGGTTTCTGCTAGATGCTTAAAAACAAACATACATTTCATAATTTACAATGTTGATGGTCCTTCCTCATTGGCTAGAAAAAGATAAGTTTGGAAACAAATTTCTGCAAGTTTTGAAGATGATGCACTGATCGTTAAAATTATAGTGGGTGATTTAAACGTGATTAGAAGTTCTTTAGAAAAAATGGGTGGTATAACTCCTCCATCTGCTTTGTTAGAAGATTTTATTAACTTCATCTTCTCCATTAATTTATATGACTACGGGCAATAAAAAATGGAATGTATACTTGGACAAATAGGCATAAGGATTTTTTCTAAATTGGTGGCTTTCTAGTCCCTTTTTTAAGGGAACAAGAATGTTCCAACTGAGTAAAAAGTTACACCTTCTTAAAAGTAAAATCAAAGATTAGAACATTAATCATTTAAAAAATAAATCTTGGAAAAAGTGTGGTTTAGAATCTGAGTTTTCTGATATTTATGAAGAGGTGATCAAAAAGGGAAATGATAGTTCTCTCTTTTACCAGGAAAAAAAACTCAAAGTTGAATTAGAAGAGATCCTAGCTCGGGAGGAGTGCTATTGGAAACAAAAATCAAGAGAAACTTGGCTGAATGAAGGAGATAAGAATACTAAATTTTTTCATGCCTCGACCAAATTACATCTCAATCAAACAAAATTATGTCAATTTCTTCATCTTCATGGTCTATTCTTTCTTCTAAAAAGGATATTGCATTTGAGGTGGTGAATTATTTTTAAAATATTCTTTCTTTAGATGCCCCTTACAATTCTCATGGGGAGAATGAGATACTTGACAATATCCCAGAACTTATAAATGCGGACCATAATAGTATGCTAATATCTAAGTTCACTCTTGATGAGATCAAGAAAGCTGTCTTTTCCATGGAACCTGAGAAAGGTCCGAGGTTGGATGGATTTTGAATTATTTTCTTTCAAAAATGTTGGGATATTGTGGGTGTTGATGTATTTCTTTTCTTAGAAGAATCGAGAAGATACAAGAATGTATTAAAGGATTTCAATTCCACTCTTGTTGCTCTCATCCCCAAGATTTTTGCTCCTTCCTCTTTTCAGGATTTCAGGCCTATAGCTGTATGTACCTCAATTTATAAGTTCTTCACAAAAGATATAGCTTCTAGATTGGTAAAGGTATTACGTCTTGTTGGAGTATAACTGAACATGAGTTATCCTTACATAATCATAGTTAGTAGCTTTCCTCACATGTGGAAAGACTAAGTCTCCTTAGGTGAGTCACTAGTTGATGTGTCAACTCATTTTTGACACATCGCTGCTACATAGAAGGGAGGTTGATTTATTGAGCTAGTCTCATGGGTTCTCATCCGCCACCTTTCCTATTCTTGTGGAGTATTGTTGTAGACTTTATCTCAAACTTCACCTATTTATACTTGTTCATTTGTAATACAAATCATTCGATTTCACTTGCAATCTTGTGCTTGTTTGTTTTTCCATGATCTTGGCTGTTTCCACATGGTATCAGAGCAGTGTGGTTAGTTTCAAGTCTTGATTTTCCCATTGTTCAAATCAATTTCATCTGCATGCCACTTCTTTATCTCAGCCCAACGAAGGACCCCACGATGAAGAAGACAGGCACACGCAGGCCAGATCAGGAAAACGTGGGAAAATGGTTAAGCATTTCTAAGAGAATTCTTAGAAATTGTTTGGAGTCAACCTGTGACTCTCATATTCATCTTAGAAAATTGTAACACCTTTGCTCACAGAGGCATGATTAATTTGTGGTGTAATCTCTACTAAGAAAAATTGTGACACCTCTACTCACAAAGGTACAATTAATTTACAGACGTGTTGGGGTTTATTTGCTGCATACTGGTCGTGATTTCATCATCTGCAAGGCCACTTTTTCTCTGTTGTTGAGTGATTTCCTACGCGGATCCACAGGTGGCTTGAATTTGTAGATCGATTCCCTTCAACTGTAGGTCATTTCACTTGTTGTAAGCCGCAATTTGGAGGATCTCAGGCCACGTGAATTCTTCATGATTGGCAGAAATTCGTCAGAATTTGGATATCACTTTTGGCTTATCTACGCCTTAGTGCAAAGAGATCCGCACCATGGATGCATCAATAATGCATTAATCCATGCCATGAATGCATCTAGAATTTATCAAATTGGCTTCCATATTTGAGTGTAGTGGATGGTTTCTCAGATCACGATTTCTTGCAGAGTTAAGTGAAGAGGCGTGAAGGAGTCCTTCCAAACACTCCATCAAATTCTCCACTTGAGGTGTAGGAGATTGGCATTTGCTTTGTATCACCGAAAAAGTCATCAGATCGGCATCCTTCTCTGCCAGGCCATCCTCTTTACATCGATGGTAATTAAGTGTGTTTATATTACACACTTACTAGAGAAGTGATTTTTTGTGTAGGTGTGCTACGTTTTTCACATCTTCTTTTTCACTTTCTTTATCTCTTTCATTCAATTTTTTTGCATCTACTATCTAAGTGACTAAAAGCATCATGGAGTCTACAGTTCCTATTCCTCCACTAACACCTTTCAATTATCATGATTGGAATATTAAAGTTAGTCTTGTACTAAAAAATAAGGGCCTATATAGGGTAACTATGGGAACGGAAAAAGAACCCAATGTAGCCAAAGAAAAAGAAAAGTTTTTCAACAAATGTGATCAAGCATTTGGCTTTCTGTGTTTAAATCTATCTCCAAAATTATTGTTTCATGTTAAAAATTTAACTACACCCAATCAAGTGTGGGATACTTTAGACAAACTATTTGGAAAAATTGATGAACTCAGAAGTCATGAATTGGAAAATCAGCTCTTAGGTCTTAGTCCTAGAAGTTTTATAGCTTTAGAAGATTTCTTCACAAAGTTTAAATCTTTAAAGTTACAGTTAAAAGATTGTGGAATTGACAAGAAAGAGGATCAATTAATCCTTTCAGTACTTTCCAAATTAGGTCCAGAATTTTTTGTGTTTGTATCAACTTTCTATTCTACTAAAAGTTCTCTTGGAGCATCATGCAGAATGCCCACTCTAGATAAATTTATTTCTGATCTCACAAGGGAATAGGAGAAACTAATTCAGATGAGTTCTTTGAAGTCTACGAAGCCTCAAGCTCTAATTACAGGGAATGACAAGCCACAAACTTCTAATGGGAAGAAAAACACTAAAAAGGACAAGGGTGGTAAGAAAGGAGAAAAAATTGATGATTTGAAAAAGGATAAATCCTCTCAACAAAGTAAGCATATTACTGAGAAGATAATATGTGCCTTTTGTAAAAAACTGGGGCATGATGAACATCAATGCATGAAAAAAAAATTTGAAAGTCTCTCAAATATTCTTAAAAAGAATAATATTGGGATTCCTGATTTTGGCAAGGCATCTTCATCAACTCAGGATAATACCAAGGACAAAGAGAAATTAAAAGGCAAAGCTCTAGTTGTTACGTCATCTTCATCTTCATCTCCATCATGGATTATTGATTCTGGTGCTACTCATCATATGGGTTCTTCTCAGGTTGCATTCACATCCTTAGGGCCATTCAGAATGTCTTCAGTCAACTTAGTTGATGATACTCCAGTATTGGTTAAAGAGAGAGGGTCTGTTGGAGTTGAAGGATGATTTTTTTCAAAAGTTCTTAGTGTACCTTCACTTTCAACTAATCTCCTTTTAGTGTATCAAATAACACACTTAGGGAAGGGTATGGGAGTTTATTTCTCTCCAAATTCAGTTTAGATAAGAGAATTACAAAGTAATAACTTAGTTGCTATAGGAGAAGCCAATCACCAATCCAGATTGTATTCCTTCTCTAGTTTTGCTACTGATATTTCTCCAAAGGCACTACTAACTCATTTAGATGAAATTAGTAAATTATGGCATAAAGGGTTTGGCCACCTTAACTACCGTTATCTTGAACAACTACAGCAACAAAAAATGGTTAATGGATTACCAAAAGTCAAGTTTTCTAAAGGACTATGTGAAGGATGTGCACTTGGTAAACATCCTGAAGCAAAGTTTGATAAAGGAGAAACTTGGAGGGCAAAACAAGTCTTAGAACTTGTTCATAGTGATGTTTCAGGGGCTTTCCCACATCCTTCTTTTACAAAGGCAAGATATGTTCTCACATTTATTGATGATTTCTCACGTTTTACATGGGTCTACTTCCTTAGGCAAAAATCAGAAGTATTTGATTCTTTTCAAGATTTCAAAGCTCTAGCCAAAAAACAGTCAGGGAAAGTCATCAAGGTTCTTCGAATAGATAATGGCAGAGAATATGTTAATAATATTTTTGAGCAGTTTTGCACAACATAAGGGATAGAGTTCCAATGCAGAGTTCCATATACCCCTTAACAAAATGGTGTTGCAATATGTAAAAATAGGTCATTAAAGGAGATGGCTAACTATATGATTCATTCCAAAGGTTTAACACCATCTTATTGGGCTGAAGCTATCAATTGTGCATGTTACATTCAAAATAGGGTTCCTCATAAAGCCTTGAAAGGAATCACTCCCTTTGAAGCTTGGAAAGGATGGAAACCAACAGTTGATCACTTCAGAGTCTTTGGTTCACCTGCTATGGCCCGCATTCCTAAAGAACATCGCAAGGCTATGGATGCACAATCCAAACCTTGTATCTTTGTTGCATATCCAGAAGGTGTTAAAGGTTACCGCCTACTACACCCTACCACACATGAGTTGTTCATCGAAAGAAGTGTCAAGTTTCAAGAAACACCCCTTGAAACTGTTCTTGACATTCCTCATCATACTATTGATTCTCCAAATTCTGATAATATTTCTAATGATTCAGATCATTTGCAGCAAATTTCTAGTGTAGTTAGTAGTACTTCTTCTTCCTCTAGTTCACAAAGTGATGATTACATTGAAAATTCATCTTCATCCAGTTCAGGGATTGAATTAGAAGTTGACATTTCTACACCAGATTCACCCACATCTAGAACTCTGCACTCACTTCATACAACAGATTCTTGGGTACAAACTGCAGTAGATGATAGACAACTTCAAACTGACTTTTAGGGGGAATCTCATGCCTTCTTTGCTTCACTGTCTGATCCATAGACATTTAAATATGCATCAGGCATACTTGAGTGGGATGTTACCATGAATGAGGAATATGATTCCTTAATCAAAAATCACACTTGGGACTTAGCTTCTCTTCCTAAAGGGAGAAAAGTAGTTCGATGTAAATGGATATATCACACTAAATATGTAGCAGATGGGTCAATTGACAAGTACAAAGCACGGTTGGTTGCTAAAGGTTATTCACAAGTAGTAGGAATTGACTATATAGAAACCTTTGCACCTATTGCAAAGATGACTTCAATCAGACTCACACTTGCCATAGCTGCAACACATGGGTGGGAAGTACATCAAATGGATGTAAAGAGTGCATTTCTTCATGGAGATCTTGAGGAGGAGATCTACATGGAACAACCTCCAGGGTTTGTTCATGATTCATTCTTAGTATGTATACTAAGGAAATCTATCTATGGACTAAAACAAGCACCCAGGGCTTGGTATGGTAAGATGGATTCCTATCTTCTATCTTTAGGATTCACTCGATGCAATTTAGATCCTAATGTGTATCTTCTGCGACATGATGATTCATTGTTAATATTGGTTCTTTATGTTGATGGCCTTTTAATCACTGGGAGTGCTTCCTCTGCTATTATGGCAGTAAAATCAGCACTTCAAGAAAGATTTGACATGAAAAACTTAGGGTTACTGCATTACTTTCTTGATATTGAGATATCTCAATCAGATTCAGGGATTGTTCTTGCTCAACCCAAGTATGCTCTCGTTTTACTTGAACGTTTTCACATGACTAGTTGTAAACCAGCTCCAACTCCCTACTTATCTGGTGTTAAGCTTGAGACTTCGTGTCCTACACCATTAGTTGATGCAACATTGTACAGACAACTTTTAGGCAGTCTTATTTACATAACACATACTAGGCCTGACATATCATATGCAGTTGGCTTAGTTTCCAAATTTATGCAAGAACCTAATGAGTTGCACTGGAAATCAGCTAAGAGGATTCTTCACTACCTTCAAGGTACACTTACATTTGGGATACATTACAGAGTTGGTTCAACTATTGATTTGGTTGGTTTCACAGATTCGGATTGGGTTGGTGATATAGAAAACCGCAAGTCTACTTCCGGGTACATTTTTTCACTTGGTTCAGGTCCTATCATCTGGTCTAGCAAAAAGAAAAATGCTATTGCTATATCTTCGACAGAGGCAGAATTCTGAGGAGCTGTTAACTTAGCTACATAATCCATATGGCTTCAAGGCATCATTTCTAAATTTGGCATTCCTAGTAGACAACCAATAGTTATCTATTGTGATAATAAGAGTACTATCCAAATATACAAGAATCCAGTTCAACATCAACGAACCAAACATATTGAGATTCATATGCATTATATTTGTGAACTTATCCATGATTAGATCATCAACCTAGTATTTTTCCAGTCTTCAGAACAAGTTGCCGACATCTTTACCAAACCCTTTACAGAAAGAAGGTTCATTCATCTACGAGCTCTTCTTGGTGTATGGTCTACATCGGCATCATCAACATTAGGAGGGTCCATTTAAAGTCCTTTGTTAATTTTCTCTCTTTTTGGAGGAAAGTTTTTTCCCACAGGGTTTTCTTTCTTTCTCCATTTTCTGAGAGATTTTTTTGTAAATGAGTACCTAAAATGGCACACAGTCAGGACTCATGTTTCATAAACCTACCTAAGCTATGCTTAAGGGGGGGTGTTGGAGTATAACTCAACATGAGTTATCCTTACATAATCATAGTTAGTAGCTCTCCTCACATGTGGAAAGACTAAGTCTCCTTAGGTGAGTCACTAGTCAATGTGTCAACTCATTTTTGACACATCGCTGCTACATAGAAGGGAGGTTGAACTATTGAGCTAGTCTCATGGGTTCTCATTCACCACCTTTCCTATTCTTGTGGAGTATTGTTGTAGACTTTGTCTCAAACTTCACCTATTTATACTTGTTCATTTGTAATACAAATCATTCGATTTCACTTGCAATCTTGTGCTTGTTTTTTTTTCCATGATCTTGGTTGTTTCAACACGTCTTATCATTTCAAATGAGCAAGGTGGTTTCATTCTTGGGAAGGATACTCCTGAGGGTGCCATTGTGGCTCAAGAAGGTTTGCATTCAGTGTCATTTGAAAAAACACCAACTATGATTCTCAAATTAGACATGTTAAAAGCATATGACAAAGTCAATTAGGACTTTTATTGAAGATCTTGAGAAAAAAAAAAAATTCACAAGTTTAGTGTAAATGGATTCACTCGTGCTTCTCGGGAGCAAGATTTTCAATTTTGATTGATGGTTCTCCTCATGGCTTCTTTTATTCTTCTCAGGGTGTGAGACAAGGGAACCCTCTTTCTCCTTCCTTATTCATCCTTTTAGCAGAAGGCTTAAGTAGATCAATCATTTCTATGTGAAATGCAAGGATTTGGAAAGGTATTTCTATTCGGTCCTTTCCTTCCCCAATCACACATTCACTTTTTTCTAATGACACTCTATTGTTGGGTCAAGCCACCATGGTTGAGGCTAAGGTTATGAAAAAAAATATTTCAGCTTACTATTCATATTCTAGTCAAATATGCAATGCTGCAAAGTCAAAGATATTTTCTTTCTAAATGTTGACCCTTTAATTGAAAGACAACTTCTTAAGTTTTGGGGTTTTCAACTAGTTAAAAAATCATCATTTTTCTTCTACCTAATATAAGAAGATCTGATTTAAAGCATTGGTTAATACTTTTTTAAAATAGTAGCTAAGAATGTATCCACCATCAAAAATAGCTATGTTCTTTCATATAAAATTTTGTATAGATTTGTTGTGTATGCCTTTTACATTACCATTTTATTAAAAAAAATCATCTTAATAGTGATGGATGATTGAATGTGATTAGAAATATTGATATAAAAATATAGAAAAAAAATGTAGAAGCAATCATATTTCAACATGAACTATGGGAAACTCAGCCAAGGGCTGCTCAGTCAAAGCTTCTAGTTTGAATAGCAAGCTGTACACAAAAATGAAGTCATTGAATGAAAAATGGATACACGTTTAAGGAGAGAATCAAGTTGCGTCGTCTCCAATATGCCATACGACTTCGAATATCTCACTGTGGAAGAAATTATTTCAACTATATTTGTTAGTTATGCCTCCCCTATAAATGGGTCGCAATGATGCATTGAATCCCATCTCAATCTTCATCTACATACTACATACTGATTATTAACATTTTTCTCTGCATTTGAGTTTTTAAAAACTCTCGACCCTAAACATGGGAAGTTTGCTGCGGATGAAAATAAACACATTGCTTGCCGTCCTTTTCCTTATGTTCATACTTGATGTCTCTGCTCGATATAACTTGCCAAATATTCCAAAGAAAAATAATGCGCTTACAAATATTGAGCAGTTGACTGTTTCAGGGTCCTGTTTCAGGTCCGGACCCTGGTAATTCTCCAACCAACAATAATGCGCTTACAAATATGGAGCAGTTGCCTGCTTCACCTCCGGACCCTGGTCATTCTCCAACGAACAATAATGTGCTTACAAATATGGAGCAGTTGCCTGTTTCAGCTCTCGACCCTGGTCATTCTCCAACAAACAATAATGTGCTTACAAATATGGAGCAATTGCCTGCTTCAGATCCGGACCCTGGTTATTCTCCAACAAACAATAATGCGCTTACAAATATGGAGCAATTGCCTGTTTCAGGTCCGGATCCTGGTCATTCTCCAAGCCTCTCATCACAAGTAGATCACAAAAAAATTGTTTTACCAAACCACAACTGGGCATATAAGGGGCTCTCTCACAATGTCAAAAGCGCCGCTTCAGCGTAATGACACCCACTGAAAGCCGTTTTTGGTCCTTTTCTATTATAATCCGCAGACGCTAGTAACGCCATACAAATATAACATATTTTCTGCAATTCCTTCCTATGACTATTCATGTTCATTCATTCAGTAGATTGTAATAAATTTGTGTCGCGTTTCCATGGAATACAATATATCTCTGATTAACACAGCAACGAACTCTTGGATGGTTGCATTGTTTGAACATATCTTGTTTACTGTTTAGAGGGAAGTTAGACTCATATTGTAATAAATAGTATTGGACAAATGAAAACATTGTAAACGTCATGAAAAAATTGTCGTATGGGATGAAGTAAAGTGAGAAAGATCTTTCGAATATGGAAGAAGAAAAATGACGAAACAAGCATCACTATAGCTGTGTTTGCCTCATCCACAAATTAATTAGAAATAGAAACTTACTGTCAAGGTACAAAAATATTTAAATATATGTTACGCAGTAAGTAAGATGTAAATCAAGAAGTAATAATATATCATATATGCTTATACTAGCAATTGCACCTTGGTGTGCAATGGGTACGCGGAAGAGGTGTGGAAGTTAAATTTTGGAAAAAAAATTAGTTTTTTTACAATTTTTCTTTCTTTCTCACTGTGTTTTCTTATATAATTATACAATTTATATAAATTTTCTCTTTTGAAGTTTCATATAAGTATATTAATATTATACAAAATATATATTTTATCTTTTGTATTATATTTATGTGTTTATTTAGTTTGTATTAAATAAAAAATATATTAAACGATAATTTTTTTATTAATTTATATTTAATAGTTGTTATTATAAAATATAATATATAATATAATTTGCATTATATATAATATATAATAAATTTTTTATAGGTAAATATATATAATATATTAATTATAACAAAAATTATATAATATTTATTGATATTAAATAGTGTATTATATTTATATGTTAATTTTATGTGTATTATATTAAAATATTTTTTTTTTCTTATAATAATTTTATAATTGTATTGAATATTTATTTATTATAAAATATAATTTCTATATAATATATATTATAAAAAATTATAATTAATTATTAATTATATGTATAATATATTGTATATTATGTATAGATAATCATTGCTATCATTAAATATAATATATAATTTAATAAATCTATATATTAGTATTTTAGAAATGAATTCTATCATTAATGTAATATATTCTTTAACTACAATGGATTCTGAAATGGCGAGCTCTTCACAACTACAAAGCAGAAAGTTTTGTTGGGCGGATGATTTTGAATCTACTAAGAACCCACCTCAAGAGCATGGAAGGCCTCCTGATAAAAGACAACATTCATAACATTTCTCTCACTCTAGTTGAGAATTTTCAAAGGGGGAAAATTTTCTTCCAAAACCTAAACATAATGGCGAGTGAATTTTGGAAACCCCAAAGCAAGACTCTTTTCATGGCATCATAATATTCGACCCAAAACATCTATGCCTCCAAGTAGGAATGCCCCTATTCATAATAATCAGAATGGTCCAAAGTATCCAAGGACCCACTTGAATCAAGAACATTTTTGAACTTCTCCATTCTCTCGCTCCTCTCCCAATTATCTATCAATCCGACAATCCAATCACACTCCTAGGATTTGTCACTATCAAAGGAAAAATGAATGGTGCCTAAATCAATACAGAAATAAGAGCTCTTTTCAAAGCCAAGGGAGAAAACCCTCGCTTTGTAAAAAAATAAATAGCTCAACGAATAATGAAAGGAATAGATTTATGGGTTCGGATAATAACAATGGTGACTCTGGCTTGCTTGGTTTTGGTGCAACGACTGGAAAGGAAGGAGAATGGAGACTAGTTCCTAGAATTACCTTGTTTCTTGATAATCAATATGATGATTGTGAGTAGAATGACTTCTTTGTTCAACTTTGGGGAGATGATATGCCGCTTTCAAAAATAAGAACATGGATTCAGGAGAACTGGTATGAGTTCTTTGACTTGTTTGTGGATTCTGCATCTTCTTTCTTTATAATATTTAAAAACCCAACAATCAAAGGTAAAATTATGAGAAAAGGTCCCTTCTGGATTGGAAATTCCTTTTTAGGGATTTTAAATTGGAAAGCAAATTTATCTTTGGAAACCCTAAATTTGTGCCCTCAACCTGTTTGTTTCTCTCTACCTTTTCTTCGAGTTGAATACCTGGACTTACCATCCATTAAACAAATTGTAAATCATTTTGCATTATTTCTTCAAAGTGAATTCTTGATTGTTAACAGTATACCCTCGATTAGGGTTTGGGATCTGAAAGAAAAATCTTTTGCTTCCCTTCCTCTTAAAACCTGACTCTCAACTAAAAAAGGAGAGTGGATTCAACAAATGAAGTGGGAAAGCTCAGCATGGAAGGAAGCTAAGCTTATTATTGATTCAGATGTTTTTATTAAGAAGGAAAATCCTCATCTAACTACTCTCTTAGGGGTGTTTGGCCTGAACATGCATTCTCAAAAGGCTCAACCAAGTTTTCCCTTGAGTTCCTCTTCTTCTCATGCTTCCCATCATCGAAATCCTGAGGAATCCATTCGGGTTACTTATGTTAGTACTCAACCTATTGAGGGTAACAAGGTACCCTCAACCACCTTACCCATTAACAATGACCTTTCTTCTTTTTTAGACTACTCTAATATCTCTCAGTCTCTGAGTGGGAACAATGATCCTATAAAAAATGACTTATCACATTTTTAGAATATCTTCAGTGGTTCAGAAGAAGATTTGTTGAAAATTGTAAATGAAGTTATGAATAAAGAAATTGAAGACCTTATTGAGGAAATAGCTGATGAAGTCTTAGAAGAAGATGGACAAGGCATTAATACTCCAACTCCTCCCATCACTCAATCAGCTTCTAAAAGAAAGCTTGATTTCAACGAAGCTCTAACTTCTATATCTTCTCGTCCATCTTCTTCTCTTCTAGTCACTTTGGAACCTCTCTCTTTGCCTCCTATTTCTCCATTAGATTCTGAACTCAAGGCTTCAATTTCTCCCAGAACTAAACAAGGGAAAAAATCTAACAAAGAAAAAAGAATTTAGAAATTTCTACGGGTCTTCGATCAACTTTGGAAATGAATCTCCGATCTACTTCAAAGAAATCTATGGCGTTAAATACCTCCCCTCAATTTTGGCAGTGTGATTCTACTGCAGGGACAAAATCCTTAGGAAGAATTGAAAAGAAGAGGAAAGAAGAACTCTCTCCTCAAGGACAATGAGTGTCCTCTCTTGGAATGGTAGGGGCTTAAATTCCCTTAACAAGAAATGCTTAATTAAGCATCATCTATTAGGTACTCTTTCTAATATCGTTCTTCTTGAGGAAACAAAGCTATCATGCCTGAAAGAACCATGAAAGACAGAGATTCTAAACAAGCACCGTGGAGATAGAATGTGTAAAATCAACCTCATATTATTAAACAGTCAAGGGTATCCTTATAAAGGAGAAATATCCAAGAGCTAAACAAAATATCAGGAAAATATCAGGAGCGAAAAATATCAGGTAAATATCTAGAAAATATCTAGGCTATTTCAATGAGTCATACAACAATAAATGCATAAGTAGGCTTAGGTCAACCTATGTGTATGCAAGCATTTAATGTATACACTCACACCGCCCCTTAAGAATAACTTAGGTAGGTAGGGATAAAATGGGTCCTGGCTACTAGCCTGGTGAGGTACCCATGTACAAAGTAATCTCTTGTGAAATGGAGAAAAGTAGAAAACCCTATGGGAAAAAAATACCCTCCAAAAGATAGAAAAGATGAATGAAAATTATAAACATGAAGAAGTACTACTTCTATCACTAAGTACAATGTATGATTTCCTCCATAAGAGATAAAATAATAGAAGGTCTATGAGGACCCCCCATAATACATGTCGTACTACATTAAAGTCAGATAGTGAACAAAGGATGCAGATGTAGTTCCAAGAATGTTTCCCAATGTCCCTCCCCTTAGGAAGAAATGAAACCAACTAAATATGCAAGATATCTTCCCATGTGAGAATATGTATGTATGATCTTGAATAGAGTTGAAGCTCATCCAAGAATGATGATGATGGTTCCCATGATGTCTTCGAATGTTGCTCAGGAACCTACAAGCCAATGCTCACATGCGACGAATACTGATGGAATGAATCAAGTATCATAGAAAATTCTGTAACATGGACCACAAGAACCATAGATTTATGGGGATAACTAGAACCATAAGAATCTGAAACTGTCACTATAGAAGTCGATGTAGGTGAAGGAAGAGCAATCACATCTTAAAAAGACAAGGCTAATGCAACTTTATTGAAGTTGTCATAAAAAAGAAGACTGATGTCCTCAATGTGTGCTTCCATGTCAGCAACATGGGACTCTACGAAAAGACATGAAAGGTCGAGTAGATATGCATCCCAATGAGCAATGCTAGGAAGACTAATATCATGTTCGAAGGAAGTGCTCGAAGCTCTTCAAGAAATGACTCTGAAATCCGATGAAGCAACAGGAGGTGGAGGAATGATGATTTCCTCTATGTCAACTGGATGCTCTGTATCTGAATCATGATGTGGGAGGTGAGTTTTGATCATAGCAGGATCATGTGGGAAGGGAGAAACATTGCAGTATGCATATATTTCCCAAATTTTGATCGATAATGCATGTGCACATTCAATATCCATGATGACATACAAATTGTCATCTAGAATATGTAAACAGATTAATCCATTAATATGATCATGAATATTAAACCATTTATCCTTTTGAGATTGTTTACATGGTTCAGGGATACGTCCATACAGATATGGCACGAGATTATGGAATCTGAGATGTTTTAGGATTCATTCACACCAAGACTTATAGTTTCTTAATTTTAGGCTAATTACAGAAGAGTGGGTTTCATATCCCATGATTACAAATGAGTTAATTCCTTAAGACAATAGAAAATCAATAGATCAAGAACCTCTAGATTTGGCACTTTATAAGTTAGTGCATTTTATAATCATATGATCTTCCTTTTTTCCAATTATGACAAAATAGAAAAAAAGACCCCTCCTTTGCAAAATTTTTAAATAATCAATCCCTTATCACTTCGCCTTTGTCACATTCATTTCAAAAGAAAAAATTCATTCTTCTTTTGCAAATTTTTTAACTATGACAAAAAAACCCCATTTTACAAATTGATTGCAAAAAAATATTGACTCCCCCACTTGTTCAAACTTTATGATAACCAATTTTGACTGTTACCATAATTCTTAGTGCAAATTTGAAGCAAAAATTATAATTACAAATAAATGCTTTAATTGCAAACACAAATTGTAACTTGAGAGATATGTGGGAGGTCTTTTACCGGGTCAAATGGAAACAAAACATAGAGTTCTATTACAATTAGAACTCATAATGGGAGGAGAGAATGAAAGACGTATGGGGGATGACATAGCTTGGTGTGAGATAGGATGGACCAAGTCAATGGTTGATCAGTCGCTGCCTTGTGCCATTGAACTGCACGTCAATGTAGAGCTTTCCCTTCACTCCATGATACAAAGAACTCCATGAAGGGATGTAGGGCCGAATGGTCTCCAAATCAAGTGGGAATGGTCAAAACTTCCCCCTACAAACGCAAACATGGATTTCCCTTCAGGGTTTTCCTCTGTCGTTCCAATTTCTCTTCATAGTGGAGTAATCACAACAAAGACCTAAGTTTTTCAGGCTACAGTGGAGGGCAGGAATATGGAGGAAGCGTAGCAATGGAGTGCAAAAGGGAGGAAGAGTTGCAGGCTTCTTTAAGAATTCACGTGCCTGGCAAGTTCCCAATAATCTTCACATGGTCCTACCATGCGATTCACCCTATCGGTTGCTTGGTATTGATACCCGCTCTGTCGAATGAGGGTTGAAAACACCTCACCTGATAATGGAATCATAATTCAAATCACCTCACCCGAGAATGGAACTGCGTGAGGCTTGCGTAAAACTTTGACGTTGCCCCCACTATGAAATTGATGGAGTGAAGATTTTCTTCACTTGTAGATCGAAATCCATATAACTATAACCATTGGTGAGGAATTTGTGGCATTGAATTACCTTTAGCAGGCCGTGTCATGCTTAGAGGGGTTCGAGTTGCCTTTAATAGGTCGTGCCCTGCTTAGAGAGATGCATTATAAGACACAAAATACCACACACAACATAGAGAATGCCACACACAACACAAAGATTCACGCTTGTTCTCAAATGCCAAAACGAAATAGGGGTGGGGTCGATTTCATGAAGAAAATAGCCACAAATTCTTATGATCTGCAACAAATTGTGCCTCTGTATGTAGAGGTGTCACAAAATTTTTGAGTAGATATACGCCATAGGGGTGGATCGATTATTTCTTGATGTGTGTAGGTTGACTCCAAACAACCTCTCAAATTTCTTTAGAAATGCCTAAGCATCATCCTATAATTACACACAATGGAAACAAATTGAATACAACAGATTCATTCTAACCTTGGCTTGAATTATCTCTCCCTAATCTTCGATACCATGAAAGAACCGTGAAAGACAGGGATTTTGAAAAAGCATAGTGGAGATAGAATGTGTAAACTCGAACTCATATTATTAGACAGTCAAGGGTCTCCTTATAAAGGATAAATATCCAAGAGCTGGAAAAATTATCAAGAGGGAAAAATATCACATAAATATCTAGAAAATATCTAGGTTATGTCAATGAGTAATAGAACAATAAATGCCTAAGTAGGATTAGGTCAACCTATGTGTATGCAAGAATTTAATGTATACATTTACAATGCCAATCAACAATAGAAACTTTAAGATCTTGGAATGATTGGGATTTGGTTGTTTCCCCTGCATTTGGTGCTTGGGGGGAGTAGTCACTCATTGGAATAAAATCTATGTAAAAGTTGACTCATTAGAAGTTAAAGAAAAATGGATAAAGGTTTCTGCTAGATGCTTAAAAACAAACATGCATTTCATAATTTACAATGTTTATGGTCCTTACTCATTGGCTGGAAAAGGACAAGTTTTGAGACAAATTTCTGTAAGTTTTGAGGATGATGCACTGATGGTTAAAATTATAGCGAGTGATTTCAACGTGATCAAAAGTTCTTCAGAAAAATTTGGTGGTATAACTCCCCCATTTTCTTTGTTAGAAGACTTTATTAACTTCATCTTATCCAATAATTTAGAAGACTTTATTAACTTCATCTTAATTGATCGTCTTTTGCTCAAAAAAATTGGTTGGTAACACCTCAGGATTTCTTTTTGATCATTCATGCTTTACCTAGTTCAGATCACTCTCTAATTTCTTTCTCCTTTTATAATTTAAGAAATAAAATTAAACTTCCTTTCAAACTGGAGGCTATGAGGTTCAGAGGTCCAAATTTTTTTATTTAATAAGAAATTGGTGGCTTTCCAGTTCCTTTTTCAAGGGAACAAGAATGTTCCAACTGAGTAAAAAGTTACACCTCCTTAAAAGTAAAATCAAAGATTGGAACATTAATCATTTAAAAATATTTTCTTAGAAAAACTTCAGTTAGAATCTAAGTTTTATGATATTTATAATGAGGTCATCAAAAAGGGAAATTATAGTTCTCTCTTTATGAGGCAGTGAATTATTTTAAAAATCTTCTTTCTTCAGATTCCCCTTACAATTCTCATGGGGAGAATGAGATACTTGACAATATCTCAAAAATTATAAATGTGGATTATAATAGTATACTAATATCTAAGTTCACTCTTGAGTAGATCAATAAAGTTGTCTTTTCTATGGAACCTGAGAAAGCTCCAGGTCTTTTGCATTCAGTCTCATTTGAAAAAACACCAGCTATGATTCTCAAATTAGACATGTTAAAAGCATATGACAAAGTCAATTGGGACTTTTTATTGAAGATCTTGAGAAAATTCGGTTTTTGACAAGCTTAGTGTAAATCGATTCACTCGTGCTTCTCGGGAGCAATATTTTCAATTCTGATCGATGGTTCTCCTCATGGCTTCTTTTATTCTTCTCAGGGTGTGAGACAAGGGGACCCTCTTTCTCCTTATTCATCCTTTTACTAGAAGGCTTAACTAGATCAATCATTTCAATGTGAAATGCAAGGATTTGGAAAGGTATTTCTATTCGGTCCTTTCCTTCCCCAATCACACATTCACTTTTTTCTAATGACACACTACTGTTGGGTCAAGCCACCATGGTTGAGGCTAAGCTTATGAAAAAAAATATTTCAACTTACTATACATATTCTAGTCAAATCTGCAATGCTGCAAAGTCAAAGATATTTTCTTTCTAAATGTTGACCCTTTAATTGAAAGACAACTTCTTATGTTTTGGGGTTTTCAACACGATTCCCTTCCATGTAAATACTTACAAGTTCCTTTCTTCTTGGGAAAGGAAAAGCATGGTTTTTGGGACAACTTGATTTCTTCAGTTTCTAACAGAATTTCTCTTTGGATAGCCAATTGGCTTTCCTTTGCGGGAAAACTTATAATGATTAAATATTTTTTAGTGCTCTTCCATTTTATTTAATGTTGGTCTTGAGTTTTACAAAAGGGAAAGGCTTTATTCTTCAAAAACTCCTAAGAGACTTTCTTTACATGAAAATCATGACAACTAAAAAGAAGCTATCACTAGTTGCTTGGGATTCCATTTGTGAACCTATATCACTAGGTGGTGCTGGTTTAAGAAATGTATTTCTTCAAAACAAAGCTCTAGGAGAAAAATTGGTGAGGGAAATATACTCCAAGCCTGAAACTAAATGGTGTACATTAGTGAGGCATAAATACTTGGACTCTCTTGATAGAGAAAGAATCTTCACCTAAAGGAAACTTCCGAAAGGTTGTAAGATATGGAATTTCATTTCTTCCTATAGATCAGTTCTCCTTCCACACCTTTCTTGGGTGATTAATAGTGGAGATAAGGCCCTTTTTCTTGAATGATTCCTGGAATTGTCATAAACTTCTTTGTCAGCTTGGGGATATGAATCAGATTGAATTAAAATTAAAATCTTCTTGGGGCCACAAAGTTAGAGATTATATTGAATTTGATCCCTCTACCCCTTGTACTTGCAAATGGAAATATTTTAACTTCCTCCAGGTACCATCATAGATCAAAGCTTTCTTAAAATTAGAATTAGATAAGAGACATGTTTTTTTGTCAAATAAATAGGATGAAATTATTTGGATAAAATCTAAATCTGGGGAGTACAATGTCAAAGATGGATATGCATCTCTTGCCAATGTTAATCATAGAATATATGTTCCTTTGAAACTTTGTTGGGGCCCTCATGTTCTTCCAAAGGCAGGTCCTTTTTCATGGTTAGCAATCAAAGATAGAATCTTAACTGGTACGAGACTTGATAGATTGGGCATCATTAATCTATTTCCTTGTGTAATGTGTGGGAAAACGTTTGAATCTACTAATCATCTTCTTCCATCATGTGATTTTGCTCAAATTTGTTGGTATTGGCTTCTTAATTAGCTTGGTTGGTCCAGTCCTTTGTATCACTCTTTGTATCTTCATTTTCTATCTTGACCATCTTTGTTCTATTCTTCAATCTTCTCTCCTATTTGGGATATAAGTCCCTCCATCATAATATGGAACATTTGGCTGGAAAGAAATTGTAGACACGTGAAATTAGCATTGTGCACTTAAAAAGCATCACATTCATAAATCAAATTCACATTCATCCATTCATCAGGTAAATCAGGTTCATTTAATTCAATCTCCTAAGGTCATTCACTTAAATTGAATAAATTAACTTTATTTAATTTAAGCCTATCATTCCCTCTTTGATTAAATAAATCAAACCTTTATTTAATTAAATCTCAAATCACCTTTCATATCCCTTTCATTTAATTTAAATCCCTAAATCTAAGTCAAATGGTTCAAAGCATCTAATCATCATCTTAACTAAGCTAATCTTGATTAATCTAATCCAACCACCCATCACATCCTCTATATTTTCCCACTTGCACCAATAAAGCATTTTAATTCATTTATAAATTCTCATTTTCCATCAACTTGGCATAAAAATGGAATATTCCGTCAAGTTTGAATTGAAAAACAAGTTGACATCTACATCCAACATGGCAATAACTTCTCTCTTACGTGTCCCCCACTTAGCATTTAACTCTCAAATTCAAATTTGAAATCTCCCCCTCTTTGGCACATTGACCAAAATGTGCTCATTCCTCAACCTATCACAATGTGACAAGTGGCTTCATCTCATTGGTCAAATCATTATCCCACATTTCTCTATTTTGAGCTCTCTTCCAATTTAAAAATCTATAAACGAAAGCTTTATCCTTCGTCAAATCATCCACAATATCATGCAAAGTCACTCTCTTCAATTGAGAACTAATTTTTCCCACCTCATATCATCTTCAAAGTAGTTTCATATCAACATATCATGGAGTTTAGCAAGGATTGGGAAAGGGCTTCTTTCCATAGAAGCACCAATCTGTGACTATGAGATAAATTTGGATTCATGTTGTTTATATGCTTATTTAGTTTTTCTTATTGTTTTACTTTTTCATTTAGCATATCTAACATGATGCAATATTTCATAGGGATATTAGATTTTTTGTGGTTTTCTTAACTTATTCTTGTCAAGGCTTAACATTTTGCAGATTTAGCATCCACAAAAATAATAAAATTTTCAAGAAAAAATCTTCCACTCTACTTCAGATAATTCAAAAAATTAAAATGTCAATCTCAAAAGTTACTAATTCTGCCTTGTTCAAGAAATCCTCTTCAAATAGACTCTTTTTTGAATGGGATTCTTTCATTTCAAAATCTTGTCATTTTTTAAAACTACCTAAGGAAGGCTCGATTAATCACATGAATCCCACTATCAAAATGAGCTCTTCTTCTTGGTCTCCTCTTCCTCACATTTCATCAAACTAAACTTTGACAAAGCCTCTAGGGGTAACTCAAGGAAATCAAGTATTGTTGTGGTTTTGAGAGACTGGAATGGAAATTTTATCATAGCAGCATGTGAGGAAATTCCAGAGGGCTCCAACAATGTGGTTGAATTTAAAGCTTTGAGTCTTGGACTTAATCTTGCCAATAACCTTTCAATCTCTTAAATCTTTATTGAAGGTGATTCTA